>CM028342.1:4942565-5158227 GCA_016618105.1 Dendrobium huoshanense | reverse complement strand
GCTGAACACAAGTATATCGTCGAAGTAGACGACGCAACACTTCCCCACGAGCGGTTTTAGGACCTCGGGCATCAACCTCAAGAATGTAGCCGGTGCATTGCACAACCCAAATGGCATGACACGCCATTCAAACAAGCCGTTGCAAGTTTTAAAAGCAGTCTTCCACTCGTCGCCAGGTTGAATGCGGATCTGGTGGTACCCGCTTCACAAATCAAGCTTTGAAAATACTGTAGCTCCTGCCAAATAATCTAGCATGTCTTCAAGCCTTGGTACTGGAAACCGATACTTCAAGGTGATCTTATTGATAGCTCGGCTATCAATACACATTCGCCACGAACCGTCTTTCTTTGGAACCAACAAGGCTGGTACTGCGCATGGGCTCAGGCTCGGTTGAATCAACTGTTTGTCCAATAAATCATCCACTATATTCTGCAATTGCTTATGTTCTGTCGGGCTCATTTTATAATGAGGCAAGTTCGGTAGGTTAGCCCCAGGTACGAAATCAATCTGATGTTGAATTGACCTTTCAGGCGGCAACTCGCTTGGTAGGCTGCTAGGAATGGTATCAGAGAATTCTTCTAGTATCTGTAGTAACTCTGGAGGATAGTTTACCATAGTGGCACTCTGATTTTCCTCGGCCACGACAACTGCTAGAACAACCTTCACTTCTCGGCCAGACTTCAAGAGAGAATTTCCCGAAACAATGCATAGAGCTGGTTTTCGGTCTCCATCTTCATTAGCTGGGCGAGGTGTAGTAGGCAGCAATTTGAGTTTTCGCCCCTTCCATTCAAAAGCATATGCATTAGCGCACCTGTCATAAACCACACTAGTGTCGAACTGTCAAGGTCTCCCCAGGATTAAATGGCACACGTCCATGTCAAGAACGTCACAAAGTACTTCACTGTTGTAATGTTTTCCAATGGAGAAATTTACCCGACACATCTCCGATACTTGTATATCAATGCCCCTTTTAACCCAACTAATCCTATAAGGATTTGGGTTTTTTTTTTTTTTTTTTTTGAGTTGCAACGCATTGACCAAAGCCTTGGAAACAATGTTCTATGTACATCCATTGTCAATTAGTAGGACGCATACCTTCCCCTTGATTGTACATTTTGATTTGAAGATTGCATTGCGTTGGGTTTTGGTGTTCTGATTAGGTGCAAGAAGCAATTTCTGGAGAACACACACAACCGGCTCCCCTTCATCCCCAGCTACCTCCTCATAATCTTCATCATCCTCGGCTTCGGCCGTGGGGGTAAGATGTTCCGACTCCCCTTCCAGAAGTTGCACTTGCTGGCGATTCGGACATTCGTTGGACTTGTGGCCTGGTTGGAAGCATCTGAAGCACTTCAATGTGGTTGGCCGCCCGTACGGATTGTCCCGATTGGGTGTTTTCATCCGATTAATCTGCCGATTGTCCCCAGTTTGTGGAGGCGGTGTGGCTACTGTCGAAGCCTTAGGAGGAACCTTGGAATTGCTACTCTGATTGGGCCTTTGACCTCTATTATCCGAGGAGGCCGAGTCGTTGAAATGGCGACGTTGCGGTGTAGAGCGGAGCTGCCGATTTAGATGCATTTCAGCTTTAAGTGCAAAGTTTATCGCCTGAGAAAGAGACCATACGGAATTCAATTCAAGCCTATCCTGGATGGGTTCCTTCAATCCTCCAACATAGCGAGCTACAATTTGATTTGCCGATTCATTCAGGTTGTTACGGGCGCTAAGGCGGTAAAACTCCTCCGTGTAATCGCTCACACTCCTCTGCCCTTGTGTGTATTGCTGAAACTTCATGTAAAGGATTTGGTCATAATTCGTAGGGAGATAATGACTCCGCAGGAGTTGCTTCATCCTAGCCCAACTCCGGACGCTGCCTCTTCCCTCCCGGTGCCGAGTCAGCAACAATTGTTGCCACCACGCGCTCGCACCACCACGTAATCGACAAGCAACATATTTCACCTGCTTATCCCGAGGAACATCAATGTATTCAAAGAACGTCTCCACAGCACGTTCCCAATCCAGAAAATCCTATATGTGTAATTTTTCATCAAAAAACGGAATGTCCATTTTTACCCGAAATTCACCTTGCTGCCTTGGCCACGCTTCTTGTCGCTGTCTCGGAGGAGAAACATACTGCTGATAATCTCCCTCACCTGGGTCCGAAAGGTCCTCTTGCTGCGGGAAGCCCGGTTCCACCTCAGAGTCCGAGAGTTCCGGTAGCTCATTCCGCGCCCGTCGACCACCTCTACCCCGACGAGGAACTGCTCTATGGATTGGAGACGCAGGTGGTTGTGGTAGTTTCACGTTACCGCCACCACCCTTAATGCTTTGAAACTCCAATCGCACTTCCGTGGTGAATCGACGAAACTCGTTCTTGAGTTCCTCCAACTGTTTGAGAATCAGGGATTGATTCGCCCACAGAGCGCCTTCGCCTTGATCGCCGTCAAGAGCGGGTCGTCTACTGCTCTCCGCCATTGCTGCCCTCCTACCAAGCTCTGATACCAACTTGCTGTGGAAGCAAACAAAGAAGGAAGAACAGAGAACAAACAACCAATGGAACAGTAAAATGCTAAGCTAGCAATATAATTTTTGTATATCAAAAGTGTCTGCCAAGGCTCAGTTCATCCGCCTCATATAAGAGGGATAATTACTAAGAACGTAAGAGCAAAGAAAAAGATGTTAGTATACTTTAATACCATATGTGGTAATAGCTGTAGTGGAATTATAGCTCCTAACGGTAAAGAAAAAGGGTATTCTCTAAATGTTGTTCCTGCAGCACAAAGTAGGTATAGTGATTCCACATCAAGCATTGACCATGAAGAATTAATGATCGTTGATGAATGATTTCTATTGAGCCAAGTGGCATTTTGAGGTTCATGTGAGTATGAGCGAATCCCTTCTTTGAGGCCTACTCCTCAGTCCAGCCCGCACGAACAAGTCCTCACATCACGACCTTGCTTGAAAACTAGTCCTGATTCTACATAGTAGTATCGACCGACTTATTTGCCGATACTTTTTTTAATCATGACGAGTACCCCTCATAAAAAATATGATCGCTCAAGCCTAATCTTTTTTTAATTATATAATATATGTGGATGAAATGTTTTGAGCCGTGTGCTCACAACCTCCCATAAATGTTGTAAGAAATCTTGATATTGATTCAATGTATGAGGTTGGAGAGACGTACTGTACCATTGCATGCCTTCCAAAACTCTTATGGCTTTGGTTTGAATGAGAACAAGGATTGTCGAGCAGGGAAGTGTCAACTTTTCACAACTCAATAAGTACTCTCTCATTTACTTGACTACGTAATTCCAACCCTATTTTTAAATATTACATTTATGTTTTCATTTGGAATAACTTTTTTTACTGCTTCTTAAAGTTATTTTTTAGTACAATTTTTTTTTAAACTTATTTAAGAAGCAGGAAAAAAGCTATCTTAAACAAAGCCTATATTAATTTTTTTTACTCTCTCTCTCTCTCTTTCTCCTCTTTTCTATAACATTATGTATATCTTATATATAATATTTAGTTTTATTTTGTGTTAGAACATTCGAGATGATAGTGATTGAATTTTAATGTCATAGCTTTCATGAAATTCCATATATATGTATGGAACTATGGATACAAAAGAAGGTAGTAGGCATCATAATTTGTACGTTACGTAGAAAATCAGAAAGGAAAAATATCACGAGGATTGACCAGGATGAAATGATCTACTATATAAATGTAATATTTCAAACTGCTCCAGTATCGTCCAGGACGATCTGGGATCGTCCTGGGACGATCAGTGTATTTTCAGTTCCAGATTTTGCCAGAATTGCTCTAAGTGTTTTCCTGTAGGGATCGTCCAGGCCGATCGAGGTATCGTCCCGGGACGATCAGTGGATGGCACAAGTCAGTGAGTAGGGGTTTTTATCGCCTATGAATAGTAAACATCGTCCTGAAAAATCGTCCCAGGACGATGGGAATTTGGTCTGATCGTCCAGGACGATCTGGACGATCGGCCGGGCCGATCTGTGTATTATAAAGCTGATTTCAGTCGATTTGGAGAGAGAGAAAATAAAAAAATAAATATCTGATTTTCAGCTCTGAGGAGAGAGAAAAAGAAGGTTTTGGAAAAGTTGATTTCGGGAAGACGCGGAGCCGTTTTCGAGCGAAGTGACTGTTGAGGATTTTGCTGTGCTCGAGGTAAGGCACATTCCGTCTTTCTCAATTTTCAGTTCCGTCGCGGTTGGTGGTATTTTTCTGTCCGGATTTCGTTTTCGTTACGGTTTTTCGTCCGTATCTTTCGATTGGTTCAGTTTTTACCGCGTAACTTTCCGTATATCGTTGCCGTGCCGGGTGTGCACGTTTTAATTATATTTTGAAGATTTTCGTCCGGGTGTTTTTGATTCGACTGTGTTTTTAGTCGACCGGAATTTTCTGTGAAATCGTAAAATCTCTGAGCAGTAGAATAAATGTTCTGGAATGTGATTATCTATATTCTGTGCGAATTCGGTAAATTTTCTTTGCAGGAAATTTTGTGTAAATTCTGTATACTGCCGTTGTGCTGCCCGATTTTCGGGTAATTTCTGAAATGTCCGGATTTCTTCTGTATTGAAATGCTATGTGAATAAGCTATAAAAAGGGAGTTATAAGGGGCCTGAATCCTATGAGATTCAGTTAGTGAAACGGGAAATTCTGAAATGAGCTCAATATACATTTTGATATCTGTTTCGTTCCGGATCCGATGAATTCTGTTTTGGTGCTATAAGCACATCTGTTTTGGTGCCGTGAGCACAAAGGGAGACATAAGGGGCCTGGATCCTATGAGATTCAGTCAGTGTCTGGGAAGGGAGGCATAAGGGGCCGGAATCCGTAGAGATTCCGTCAGTGTCAGGGCATTTAGCTATATGTATCTGATCTGTTTTCTGTATCTGTTCTGTTCTGTACGAAATTGTGATTCTGATACGATATGCTCCGTACGATTCTGATTTCTGAATTCTGATTCTGACTCTGTTGATTTGTTCTGATATGATCTGTACGACTCTGATTCTGATTTGATATCTGTTCGTATAAGTTCTGATTTCCGATTCTGTTCCGATTTCTGATCTGATTTCTGTCTGATGAATTTGGTTTTGATTTCTGAGAATTTAGATTGGTGGTTTGTTGCTTTGCTGAGCTGTTGAGCTCACCCTTGCTTTCTGGTGGTTTTCAGGTTCTGGGAAGGGCAAGAAGGTCCAGGATTAGTTTCAGAGTCTGATCCGATTAGGTACTTTTGTACTTTTGATTTTTGTACAGTCATGGCTTTCCTGTTCTGTCTTTCTTTCTGTTGAAAGCCATGTACTGTTCTGTAGATGATTATTTTTGAGGAAATGAAAAGATAGATGTTTTGTTCCGCTGCATTTGATGTTTTTAGTAGCTCTGTTGTTCTGTGTGTGTTTGTTGAGTTAAGTATTTGGAAGATCAGTTCAGTAACCTAATCCAAAGCCAGATCCTGGATAAGCAAGTTTAGTATAGCTCTCGTCGCGATCCGGCTCGGGCGGGATCCGTCCCCGTCGGGTCGGGTCGTGACAAGCTTTTGTGGTATCAGAGCCCTGGTTTTGGAAACAGGTTGGATTGTAAAACAGAGCTCTAGGAAGTGATCAGTAAGTCTGTCTGGGAGGTAGTTTTGGGTCGTTTGGCTTTTTATTGTGTTGTTTTTGTGTTGTTTTTGTGATAGTTTTCCGGATTTTCTGGATTTTTCTGTATGGATCAGCCAGACCCAGACATGACAGACGGTCAGAGTGATGATCAGGCAGCACCAGTGGGGAGTACAGCCCCAGTGGTCGGTGCTGATACGCTTTCACAGTTTGCGTCACTTGTTGCTCAGATGATGAGCGAGACCCAGAGCAGAGCTTCTACTGTTAGATCTGAGGATATTGATCGACACCTGCAGTTATTTTTGAGGTTGAAGCCTCCGAGATTTGAGGGCGCTGTTGAGCCCAGAGCTGCTGAGGAGTGGCTGAGGAGATTAGAAAAGACTTTTGACGGGATGCAGTGTCCTGCAGACAGGAAGGTTCCGTTGGCTGTTTTTCTGTTGGACGGAGAGGCTGAGCACTGGTGGGATGGCCAGCAGGCAGCCAGATTTCAGGGCAGATTGAACTCTTTGATCACTTGGGAAGAGTTCACTGAAGTGTTCAGAGACTGGTTTGTTCCCCCTTCTGCACGACAGCAGATGCAGGAGAGTTTTCTGAGGCTGGTTCAGGGGAGCAAGACGGTGATGCAGTACGAGGCTGAGTTTACTGCATTAGCCAGGTACGCTCCGCAGCTGGTCAGCACTTCTGCTGAGAGGTGCTACAGATTTCTGAGAGGCTTACGAGACACTTTGAGGCAGCCTTTGATACCGTTCCGGATTACTGATTTCTCTGAGCTTGTGGAGCGAGCTCGTCTGATTGAGAACGACATGACGGCTACTCAGCAGCGGTGGTCTGTGAGTAGGAAGAGGTTCGGAGGAGAGACTTCTGGCAGTGGTTCCTCTGGGAAGAGGAGATTTGTTCCTGGTACTGGATCTGGAGATTCCAGAAGGAGCGGAGGATCGTCTGGTACTGCTACCAGTACGACTAGTTCTGGATCTGTCAGTTCGGCACCTGTGTGCCAGAGTTGTGGACGGCGACACCATGGCCAGTGCTACAGGATAGCTGGTCTTTGTTTCAGATGCGGTCAGCCGGGACATAGGATTGCAGAATGTCCACAGATGGGATATGAGCAGCGATCTGAGGGCTTCGTCAGACCTGTTGGTTCAGCAGCAGGAAGACCGAGGACTGTTCCTCCACGCCCTGAGGGATTTGCTGGTAGAGGTGGTGGTTCTAGTTCTGCACCACGGAGACCACCTACTGTTCAGAGGGAGCAGAGTAGTTCTGTTGCTTCAGCTCCTGCTCCAGTTCAGCCACGAGTTTACAGCCTGAGTCAGCAGGAGGCTCGTGATGCTCCGGATGTTGTGACAGGTATGGTTTACATTTCTGATCAGCCCTGTCGTGTTTTGTTTGACTCTGGAGCGAGTCATTCTTTTCTGTCCGAGCACTGTTTTGAGGCTTTACGGTTGGATTCTCTTTTACTTCCGGTTTCTTTGTCTGTGATTTTACCGGCTGGGAATCCATTGATTGCTCGACAGTTTTGTTTGTGTGAGATTGAGATTTCTGGCAAGAAGTGGAAATCGAGTTTGATTCGATTGCCGATTTCTTCGTTTGATGTGATTCTGGGAATGGATTGGCTGAGTCAGTATGAGGCTCAGATTGACTGTCTGAAGAAGCAAGTGAGTTTGCTTTGGCTGGAGAGAGAGTTGTATTTCAGGGATTACGAGGTGTTCTCTCCAGTCTGATTTTTGCGTTAGAGGTGAGCAGAATGTGGAAGAAAGGATATCCAGTATTTTTGGCTTCGGTGCGGGATTTGAACCTGGAGGTTGGTTCTGTTTCTGAGATCCCTGTGGTACGGGAGTTTGTGGATGTTTTTCCTGAGGAGTTGGTTGGTTTACCTCCGGATAGAGATGTGGAGTTCTCTATCGATGTTTTTCCGGGTACAGCTCCGATATCAAAAGCTCCGTACAGGATGGCACCGAAAGAACTTTCTGAGTTGAAAGTTCAGCTTCAGGAGTTGGTTGACAGAGGGTTTGTACGTCCTAGTGTTTCTCCTTGGGGAGCACCTGTTCTGTTTGTGAAGAAGAAGGACGGTACACTCCGTATGTGTATTGATTACAGAGATTTGAACAAGGCCACGATCAAGAACAAGTATCCTTTACCTCGGATAGACGACTTGTTTGACCAGCTTTCCGGATCTTCGGTGTTTTCGAAGATTGATTTGAGATCCGGATATTATCAGGTGAAGGTGAAGGAATCTGATGTGGTGAAGACTGCTTTCAGTACTCGGTACGGGCACTACGAGTTTTTGGTTATGCCTTTTGGGGTAACCAATGCGCCTGCGATTTTCATGGATCTGATGAACCGAGTATTCAGGGAGTATTTGGATCAGTTTGTGATCGTCTTCATTGACGATATTCTGGTATATTCTGCATCTGAGGATGAGCATGCCAGACATTTGAGGATTGTGTTGGAGACTCTGAGGAGGCATCAGCTGTATGCCAAGTTCTCCAAGTGCGAATTCTGGCTGAAGAGCATTTCATTTCTGGGGCATGTGATTAGCGGAGAAGGTATTTCTGTAGATCCCCAGAAGATTCAGGCGGTTGCTGATTGGCCAAGGCCGACTACGGTATTTGAGGTACGTAGTTTCTTGGGCATGGCCGGGTATTATAGGAAGTTTGTGAAAGGATTTTCACAGATTTCGACTCCTCTGACGAGACTGACTCAGAAGTCAGTTCCTTTTGTTTGGACACCGGAGTGTGAAGCTAGTTTTCAGCGATTGAAGGATTGTTTGACTTCAGCTCCAGTGTTGGCACTTACGTCAGGTACGGAAGGTTTTCAGGTGTTCAGTGATGCTTCACTGAAAGGACTGGGATGTGTTCTGATGCAGCATGGTCAGGTAATTGCTTATGCTTCGAGACAGTTGAAACCACATGAGAAGAATTACCCGACACATGATTTGGAGTTAGCTGCAGTTGTTTTTGCTTTGAAGATTTGGCGTCATTACCTGTATGGCGTCACATGTGAGATGTTTACTGATCATAAGAGCTTGAAGTACATTTTTACTCAGAAGGATTTGAATCTGAGACAGAGGCGGTGGCTCGAGTTGATCAAGGACTATGACCTGACGATTCAGTATCAGCCTGGGAAGGCGAATGTGGTAGCAGATGCTTTGAGCAGGAAGTCTTCTGGATTATCAGGTTTGCAGCTTACTTGTGATGACTTTCTGATTCGTGATTTGGAGCGATTGCAGTTGGAGGTGATTTCCTCCAGTGATTTGGAGTTGGCTCAGATGAGTATTCAGCCTTCTTTGGAAGCAAGGATTCAAGAAGCCCAGAAGTCAGATTCTGATTATTCGAAGTTGATAGCTCAGATTGGATCTGGTAAGACTCCTGAACTTCGAATTTCTGATTCTGGTGCTATTTTCTGTAAGAACAGGTTGTGGGTACCTGTGTTTGGAGATTTGAGGCGGGAGATTCTGTATGAATCTCATTATTCAGGCTACACTGTTCATCCAGGCAGTGGTAAGATGTACGCTGATATGAAGCTTTTGTTTTGGTGGCCTGGGATGAAGAAGGATGTGGCGGAGTTTGTGTCGAGATGCGAAGCCTGTCAGTTGGTGAAGGCAGAGCATCAGCGACCAGGTGGACTGTTGCAGTCGTTGCCTATCCCTGAGTGGAAATGGGAGGAGGTAACAATGGATTTTACGATGGGTTTCCCTCGATCACGACAAGGACACGATGCCATTTGGGTAGTCGTGGATCGATTGACGAAGTCAGCCCATTTTCTTCCGATCAGACAGACGGATTCAGTTGAACGCTTGGCACAGATATATGTGAAAGAGATAGTCAGATTGCACGGTGTGCCTCGTGTGATTGTTTCTGATCGAGATGGACGCTTTACTTCCAGACTTTGGAAGGGCATTCAGCAAGGCTTGGGTACGAAATTGCATTTCAGTACAGCCTTTCATCCTCAGACCGACGGACAGTCTGAGAGGACTATTCAGGTACTGGAAGATCTGTTGAGGCTTTGTGTTCTGGACTTTAGCGGAAGCTGGGAAGATCATATTCCGCTGATTGAGTTTGCTTATAACAATAGTTTTCAGTCCAGTATCGGTATGGCACCGTACGAGGCTCTGTATGGCAGGAAGTGCCGTACTCCTTTGACTCTGACGGAGGTCGGAGATAGACAGACTTTGGGTGCCACTTTTGCTGATGAAACTGCTCAGAAGATTCATTTGATAAGAGAAAGATTGAAAGCCGCTCAAGATCGTCAGCAGAAATATTACAATCAGAAGCACAGATTTGTTGAGTTTCAGGTTGGTGACTTTGTGTATGTCAAAGTCAGCCCGATGAAAGGTGTGAGCAGATTTGGTCAGGTAAGCAAGCTTAGTCCAAGGTATGTTGGACCATTTGAGATTTTGGAAAGAATTGGAAAAGCTGCTTACAAGTTATTACTTTCTGATTCTATGCCTGATGTGCATAATGTGTTTCATGTATCCACTCTGAGGAAGTGGGTATCCGACTCTGGGAAGAAGATATCAGCTGAGGAGGTTGAGATTCAGGAGAATCTGGCGTACAAGGAAGAGCCAGAGTTGATTTTGGCGTACGACGTCCGCAAGTTAAGAAATAAAGAGATTCCGATGGTTAAAGTCCAGTGGAAGCACCGGACTGCACGGGAAGCAACTTGGGAAAAGGAGTTTGATATGAGACGGTCGTACCCGTACTTGTTTTGACTGCGTTTGGATTGGATAATGTCGAGGACGACATTTTTCTGAGTTGGGGAGATTGTAATATTTCAAACTGCTCCAGTATCGTCCAGGACGATCTGGGATCGTCCTGGGACGATCAGTGTATTTTCAGTTCCAGATTTTGCCAGAATTGCTCTAAGTGTTTTCCTGTAGGGATCGTCCAGGCCGATCGAGGTATCGTCCCGGGACGATCAGTGGATGGCACAAGTCAGTGAGTAGGGGTTTTTATCGCCTATGAATAGTAAACATCGTCCTGAAAAATCGTCCCAGGACGATGGGAATTTGGTCTGATCGTCCAGGACGATCTGGACGATCGGCCGGGCCGATCTGTGTATTATAAAGCTGATTTCAGTCGATTTGGAGAGAGAGAAAATAAAAAAATAAATATCTGATTTTCAGCTCTGAGGAGAGAGAAAAAGAAGGTTTTGGAAAAGTTGATTTCGGGAAGACGCGGAGCCGTTTTCGAGCGAAGTGACTGTTGAGGATTTTGCTGTGCTCGAGGTAAGGCACATTCCGTCTTTCTCAATTTTCAGTTCCGTCGCGGTTGGCGGTATTTTTCTGTCCGGATTTCGTTTTCGTTACAGTTTTTCGTCCGTATCTTTCGATTGGTTCAGTTTTTACCGCGTAACTTTCTGTATATCGTTGCCGTGCCGGGTGTGCACGTTTTAATTATATTTTGAAGATTTTCGTCCGGGTGTTTTTGATTCGACTGTGTTTTTAGTCGACCGGAATTTTCTGTGAAATCGTAAAATCTCTGAGCAGTAGAATAAATGTTCTGGAATGTGATTATCTATATTCTGTGCGAATTCGGTAAATTTTCTTTGCAGGAAATTTTGTGTAAATTCTGTATACTGCCGTTGTGCTGCCCGATTTTCGGGTAATTTCTGAAATGTCCGGATTTCTTCTGTATTGAAATGCTATGTGAATAAGCTATAAAAAGGGAGTTATAAGGGGCCTGAATCATATGAGATTCAGTTAGTGAAACGGGAAATTCTGAAATGAGCTCAATATACATTTTGATATCTGTTTCGTTCCGGATCCGATGAATTCTGTTTTGGTGCTATAAGCACATCTGTTTTGGTGCCGTGAGCACAAAGGGAGACATAAGGGGCCTGGATCCTATGAGATTCAGTCAGTGTCTGGGAAGGGAGGCATAAGGGGCCGGAATCCGTAGAGATTCCGTCAGTGTTAGGGCATTTAGCTATATGTATCTGATCTGTTTTCTGTATCTGTTCTGTTCTGTACGAAATTGTGATTCTGATACGATATGCTCCGTACGATTCTGATTTCTGAATTCTGATTCTGACTCTGTTGATTTGTTCTGATATGATCTGTACGACTCTGATTCTGATTTGATATCTGTTCGTATAAGTTCTGATTTCCGATTCTGTTCCGATTTCTGATCTGATTTCTGTCTGATGAATTTGGTTTTGGTTTCTGAGAATTTAGATTGGTGGTTTGTTGCTTTGCTGAGCTGTTGAGCTCACCCTTGCTTTCTGGTGGTTTTCAGGTTCTGGGAAGGGCAAGAAGGTCCAGGATTAGTTTCAGAGTCTGATCCGATTAGGTACTTTTGTACTTTTGATTTTTGTACAGTCATGGCTTTCCTGTTCTGTCTTTCTTTCTGTTGAAAGCCATGTACTGTTCTGTAGATGATTATTTTTGAGGAAATGAAAAGATAGATGTTTTGTTCCGCTGCATTTGATGTTTTTAGTAGCTCTGTTGTTCTGTGTGTGTTTGTTGAGTTAAGTATTTGGAAGATCAGTTCAGTAACCTAATCCAAAGCCAGATCCTGGATAAGCAAGTTTAGTATAGCTCTCGTCGCGATCCGGCTCGGGCGGGATCCGTCCCCGTCGGGTCGGGTCGTGACAATAAATGTATGTCTGAAATCTGCTTTTCTTCTCAATTGGAGAAGACGATACTAGATATTTGTATTTTTGTTAGATGTATGTGAGGGAGAATGTTGGAAATGTAATGGCTACATAATATTAGTCGGACAATATTAGTGATTGATGTAGGATTATTATTGTCGAGTGAGGATAGACGAATAATAGTAGTCGGGTGATAACAGTTTGGAGATATTAGTCGGATAATTGCAGTTAGGCGACGACAAATGGGAGATGACGATTGAACAATGATAGTCAGATGACGATGAATGGGAGAAGACAGAAGGACAACGCGTCAATGACAACAGGTGATGGTGGTGATTAGATTATGGTAGTCAGACGATAATGGTTGAAAGATAGTAGCCAAGCGATGGTAGTGGTTGTCAGTGGTCGTTAAAGTCGAACATTAGTAAAAGCATAAAACTCTAGAGTTCTTCAAATCTTCAAGCTCTCTCCTTTTTTTAAATCAAGATAACCTCACGTGAAGAATGATGATCAATTTATAATACTAATAAAGTAGTCATTTTATAAATTTAGGCAAAATTTCATAGCACTCTATTTGACGGCACATATTAATGACCTTAAAATTAAGTGATCTTAGGCTTGTTGGATTAATCTCATTGAGCTGCTTTATTTGACTTTAAGCCTTTAAGATTTGAATATCATTCAATCCTTCAATTATTAGATTTGTGTCGAGATTGGTGATATAAGTGTCAGTGAAACCAGAGAGAGACAGAACACAGGCGAGAAACAGAGAGGAAGCAAAAATAAGGAAATAGAATATCTGTCTTAATATTAGAGTGATGTAGTGACCTATATATAGGAATTACAATGTTAAAGCTGTAAATAATGAAACAATGGAATGAAAGGTTCTATTTCTGCTAATATTCCCCCTCAAATTAAGCATTCGTTTGAACGAATGTTTAATTTGTGACGTAGTTCGGTAAATCGTGAGATTGCAAATGGCTTCGTGAAGATGTCGGCAATTTGATCCGTCAAGGAAATGTGCTCGAGTGCAATCTGGCCGGAGCTTATTTGTTGACGAATAAAGTGATAGTCGATCTCGATGTGCTTCGTCCTGGCGTGAAACATCGAGTTTTTGGCGATGGCCATTGTCGAGGTGTTGTCACAGTAGATGACTGTTGGTGAGGATTGCAGGAGGTTAAGCTCGGATGCGAGTCGTCGAAGCCATATAACTTCTGAAGCAGCTGTGGAGAGTGATCGGTATTCTGCTTCAGTCGAGGATTTTGCCACGGTCACCTGTTTCTTTACTGTCCATGAGAGAAGATTGGGGCCAAGGAAGGTACAGAAACCGGAGATGGATTTCTGGTCGGTGTTGTCGGATGCCCAGTCGGCGTCTGAGTAGGTCCGAAACTCGAGTGATCCGAGAGTGATCGGTAGACCATGGGATAGAGTGCCTTTTACGTAGCGGAGAAGTCTTTTTAATGCTTTGAAATCTTGTTCGGTGGGTGATTGCATATGTTGGCAGACTTGGTTAGCAGCGAAGGCAATGTCCGGTCTGGTGATCGTGAGGTATTGAAGAGATCCTGCAAGTTGGCGGAAGAGAGTGGGATCCGGAAATGGTGATAGGTTCGGTGCTTTCTGTTTTGTCGTGGGTGTGATCGGAGTTGGAGCAGGTTTGCAATCTTTGTATCCTGCGTCATTGAGTATCTTAGTAGCGTAATGTTCTTGAGACAGAAAATAGCTATGTTTGGAGCTGGTCACCTGTATGCCGAGAAAGAGGGAAATGTGGCCAAGTTGTTTTAGTGCGAATTGCTTTTGGAGTTGATTGAGGAGATGCCGAATTGCAGGTTCGTTGTTCCCTGTAATCAAGAAATCATCAACGTAAATGAATATATATATTTGAATGTTGTCTTGAGTAAAGAGAAGTAGGGAGGGATCGGAACGACTAAACCGAAAGCCTTGTTGTTGAAGGAAGGTGGTGAGAGTTTGGAACTATAGGCGCGGTGCTTGCTTCAAGCCGTATAGAGATTTTTGTAGTTTACATACTGCATGTAGATGTGCGGGATCGGTAAACCCCGGAGGTTGGCGCATGAAGATGACTTCGGGTAGATCTCCGTGGAGAAAAGCGTTTGCAATGTCGAGTTGGTATACCGGCCAGTCGCGGTGTAAGGACAGCGTAAGTAGAAGTTGAATGGTAGTCATCTTGGCGACGGGACTGAATGTCTCGTTATAGTTGACACCAAACTGTTGGTTGTAGCCGAGAGTGACCAACCGTGCTTTATAGCGATCCACCTGTCCGTTAGGAAGTGTTTTAATTTTGTAGGTCCACTTGCAGCCCAAGATGGGCTTGTCGGTGGGGGGTGGTACGAGGGTCCAGGTGGATTGTTGCTGCAAAGCGTCAATTTCGGTTTGCATTGCTGCACGCCAGTGTGGAGTTTTGAGTTCTTGAGTGTAGATATGAGGAATGTTTGAAGTGTGGTTGTGAGCTAGGAGGTTAAATATTTGCTTTGGTTTCTGGATTCCCGATTTCAGCCTAGTTTGCATTGGGTGACCTTGCATGATAACGGGTTGGATAGTAGGAGGTAACGAGCTGATGTCGGGATTGGAGTAAATGAGTTCGGCCGAGGTGGTTTGATGGGCCGGAGTGGGTGAAGTCTGAGTAGACGGCGAATTGAATGTACTGCTATTAGTGGATGTTTGTGTAGGTGTTGAGGATGGAGTCAGGATGAGTGGTGGTATGTGTGTGTGGGATGAATGAGAGGCTTCGGATGAGGAGCAAGGTGCAGATTTGTAAGGAAAAATGTTCTCGTGAAAGGTGACGTGACGAGACACGAGTGTTCGACCAGTGACATTGTTGTAACATAGGTACCCTTTGTGTTTAGGAGAGTAACCTATGAAGATGCAAGGTTGCGACCGTGGAGCGAATTTGTCCGTTGAGTAGGGCCTGAGCCAGGGGTAACATAGACTACCAAAAGTTTGGAGATGTGTGTACGATGGTGTAATGCCGGTGAGTAGCTGGATTGGAATTTGGTTTGCGATTGATTTGGAGGGAAGAAGGTTTATTAGGTAGTGAGCTGTGGAAAGAGCTGATGCCCAGAATTTACGAGGGAGATCGGATTCGAGTAAAAGTGCACGGGTTAAATCAAGAAGATGGCGGTGGCGACGTTCGGCGAGGCCGTTTTGCTCTGGCGTGTGGGGGCAGGTAAGTTGCTGTACGATGCCGGATTCTTGAAGGTAGGATTGAAAGGCGTTGCTAGTGAACTCGCCCCCACCATCGGAGCGAAGCACTTTGGGAGTCTTGTTGTATTGTGTTTTGATTAAATTGCAAAGAGTTTTGAACATGTTTAGCGTTTCGCTTTTGGTGTGTAAGAAATATATCCAAGAAAATCTTGAGTAGTCGTCGATGAAAAGAAGATAGTAGCGATGACTGTTTAGGGACGGGTGAGGAGAGGGTCCCCAAACGTCCGTGTGAATTAGATCAAAAGGTGCAAGAGAGTTCGTAATGCTTTTATTGAATACAAGTTTGTGGCTCTTGGCCTGGTTACAAGCGTTACAAGAAAAGGAATGATGAACATTTTTAATGTCCGGGAACAGCCGAGAGAGGAGAATTTGTGTGTCTTTGTTCGGGTGTCCGAGGCGAGAGTGCCAATTAGGCGAAGCTTGAGCTGTGACTGTGAGAGCCATGTCCTTTTGAGTCGGTGTTGTGCTGATGTGGTAGAGACCGTTATGGAGACGACCATGAAGAAGTGGTCGTTGGTCCCGAGAGTCCTTAATCACAAAACCATTTTTGTCAAATGAAATAGAAACATAGTTATCAGAAGTTAGTTTAGAGACAGAGATGAGATTGTGTGTTAAAGAGGGAACGTGAAGAAGGTTGTTGAGTTTCAACTAACGAGCGCTTTCCGGCAAGGGAAGGAGGCCTTGACCGGTGCTGTTGATGGGAACGGAATTACCATTTGCCGTGGAGATTGTTTCTGATCCTTGGTAAGTCGTGGGATAGTAGAGATTGCTGGCGTCCGACGTTAGGTGGGATGAAGCACCGGAGTCAAGAATCCAATCTTGACTGACTGGGGTGGCGGGGTTGGCAAAGAGGGCACGGGGTTGACGAGTATTGGTTGGAGCATACTTCGGGTTATTGCGATGCCAGCAGTTGAGGGCGATGTGCCCGAGTTTGCCGCAGATTTGACACAGCGGTCCAGATTGCGGTAGCTGGGTAGGGGTAGTGGACGAAGTTGCTGTGTTGGGTGTTTGGTATTTCGGTTTGCTTGATTTCCAGTTGTTGTTGTTGCGGTAACGAGAAGAATTGGATGGTGCTGCGTAGAGTGCCGACGGGTTGGTGCTATTTTGCTGTTCTTGAAGAGTTTCTTGTTGAAGGTGTATTTCTTCGTTGCACAAGAGAGCGTAGAAGGTGTCAAGATCTATCGGTAGGAGGGAGTTCCGGATGGTAGATTTGAAGGAATTGTATGTTGAGGGGAGTTCGTTGAGTATGTGGAGGATGATATCCTCGGGTTCGATCTTGGAGCCGGATGCCGAGATATTGTCCACGAGTTGCTTGATTCGTGTGAGGTATTGTTGGACGGTGAGGTCCTTCATTTGCGTGCGATAGAGCTCGTTCTTGAGCTGAATAACACGAGATCTGCTGGTTGGTTGCAGTCGACGCTCAAGAACAGTCCAAGCCTCGTGAGCAGTTGTGGACGTGATTATGTATGGTAGAATTGTTTGTGATACCGTGGAGAAAAGGGTGGAGAGGAGGTTGCTGTCAATGAGCAGCCATTGGGCGTGATCTGCGGACGTGGTGTCGAAGGGAGGTGGGGAGGTGCCGAGGAGGTGACCAGCGAATCCGTTCGCAGTGAATTGTTGCAGTAGTTGAATCCGCCAAATTGGGTAGTTGTCCGGCGTGAGATGATGAGGAGCAAGGTTCTTGATGTTGGAGACGAGGAACTTGAGATTGGGTGGAATGCCGGCAGCCATATTAGTGATGTCGGTTTGCGTGGAGGAGGAGGAGGTGATCGGAGAGAGAGGATCCATGGGTTCTTGATCTCTTTACTTGGCTCTTGATATCATGTCAGTGAAACCAGAGAGAGACAGAACACAGGCGAGAAACAGAGAGGAAGCAAAAATAAGGAAATAGAATATCTGTCTTAATATTAGAGTGATGCAGTGACATATATATAGGAATTACAATGTTAAAGCTGTAAATAATGAAACAATGGAATGAAAGGTTCTATTTCTGCTAATAATAAGTATCATAAGTTACGCCAATCTCCGAAAAAAACCCCTTAGAAACATATTCTAACATATTTTGCATCAAAATATCCCAAAATAATTTTTTAAATGGTAAATTTTCTCGGCCGTAAAAGCCTAAACAACATACTTAATTAACACTCCAATCGTCCATTAAACCAATGAAATTCGGATGAAAGCGATGCCTATGGCCACCAATCGAGTTAGATTAACGAGAATTCTAATAATTAATCATTCTCCCATACCTTTAAAGTGATTAAGATCCCCTAATCAAGATTAATTAAGCCTTGTTAATCTCAAAAAGATGGATTATGGATGAATTAAAATAATCAATAGTAAAAATACTAGTCGAGCTTCAATTGAATGGCTTCAAACTAGCTCGAAAAAGGAGGAGCACACCATGGCCAAAAAAAAGTGGGGGCGTCCCCACCAGCCGGAACGAGGACAAAAAATCTCCAAGTTTTTTTTTTTTTTTAATTTTATTTTTTTATTATAAAGAATATTTTTAAAATATTTTATTAATTCCTCTTTTTAATAACATTTTTTATAATAGATTGAGGGCTCTCTAGAGCGAACTTTTATTTGGTCCGGTGAACGTAGAGCTACGTTCGGCCGGCACTAAGATCGCAAGCACAAAACGAGAAATACCGAGAAATATCATTATGTGAAGACAAAATACCGAGTAATACCAAAAAATACCAAGTTTTTTCTAGAAAAACTCTATATTTTTTGGTATTGCTCGGTATTGCTCGGTATTACTCGGTATTGGTCTTCCCAGAGTGATATTTCTCGTTATTATCAAACAATACCTAGCAATACCGACCAAATACCGAGCAAAAATCGAGTAACAATCCTTTGATCGAACGTAGATCTACGTCCGGTCAGAGGACGTAAAGCAACTTTCATACTCTTTTTATTTCAGATCATATTTTTATTTGACTATCATTTTTAATATTTTAAAAAAATTATCTTAAGAAGCTATTTTGGCAATCAGATCTATTAATATGTAAGAGCCGTAAAAAAATTGTTGTTTGGCATTTCAAAAAAGAACACATTTAGGGTTTGTTTGGAACAATTGCAGCTTTTAAAGCTATTGTAAAAAGCAAGAAATTATTCTGTGTGGAGGTCGGACGCAGCTCTACGTCCGAATGTGAATAAGGTGCAACCATGTCAGCGGTATCGAGCCGCGGAACTAAGTAGTTCTAAGCCACGGTATCGAGATGTGGTACACATCGAAGGAGTGATGTGGTGCATTCTGATTGGTCTCCGAATGACATTCAACATCCGCACATAATAATTAATTGCATAAAGTAGATTTCAAACATGAAATATCCCTGAAAGTAGGAAAAAAATTATAGCAAATAGAAATTATTGTTGAAGTCCGGAAAACAAAAAAACATAAAGTTGTTCACAGATAAATCATTATAATATCTATATTAATTTTTTTAAAATTTATTTTCTCCATAAGAACTTCCCAATCATTTCTATAAAAGTTTATAACTGCCACCCATAAACCCTAAGAATTGCTTTTTTTTTTAATTTCTACGAAGAAAAAATTAAAAATATATATTAAGATATCATACTATAATTTATATCATTAGTTTATAAATTATTGAATTTATTTTTAGGTTAATGTTATATCTAATAAAATTATATTACACCGATATTAAATCATATTCAATACAAAATTTTCAATAAAAACTTTTTTATATAAAAATTGCTGTGTTTTGTGTATGTAATGACATTTATGACGATTTATATATCTTTAGCAAAAAATTTAATAAAAATTTGAAATACCTTATTATTAATCAAATTAATTCGATTATAAAATTGTCACATTGTTCAATAATGAAAGATAAATGCTATTTACACCCATTTTAATCAATAAAAATTAAACATTAATTTAAATTATTTATCATAAAAATAATTATGAAATATATTTTTCTTCTATATAAATAATAGAAAAAATAATTAAGCCAATACTTTGTAAAATTTTATATTTTTGAGCTAATCAACAAGTTCATAAAACAAAAAAACAATATTGTCCCTCAAATTAGGAGGTGTTAAACATGGCATAATGGCTCAATTTCGGGTCCAACACAAAATTGATCTGACCCAAATCTGAACAACCCTTTTAATAAAAGGCTAAAAAAGATGGACTCAAACCTAACTTGGCAGCAAACCGAATGACCTAAACCCATCAGAATAACCTATTTTGATTAAAATAATTCTTTTTTTTAATTACTTGTTTATTGTGAAATTTAAATTAATTGATATAAAAATAAGTATGTCATACTAACAAATACAAAATTAAAAGAAAAAAAATATTAAATGAGTCACTTTCGGGTTAAAATCGATAGGGTGATCCACCTATTTAATAAATTGGTCAGAATTTCAAACCCGAATTCAAACCATTTATTAAACAGGTCAATCAAAGCCCAAATTTTCTGCTCAAGTCTAGCTCAAGTTGATAAGTCAGGTCATTCATCGACAGTCCTTCCTCCAATAAAAAAATTGCCTCTTAGGCTTCGTTTGGGACTGCTTTCTTGTTGTTTTCTAAAGTAAAATTTAATTCAAATTTTCTAGTTAAAAAAATTATACAAAAAAATGCTTTAAAAGCACTAAAAAAACAGTTCCAAGCAAAATTTTAATCTGCTAAGAAAAATAAGAAATATAATATTTTATAAAAATTTATTTATGAATATTATATTGGCAGATGGAAGTATTTTTTTTTTTTTTGGGAAAATTTGGGGCATCGCCCTTAAATTAACTCAGGAAAATTACAAGTAAAAACTCAGCTCAAACAAAATAAAAAATACAAAGATGTAAGGAGCTGAAACAGAAACCCAACAACAGAGAAGCAAAAAAAATATCCCAAAAGGGCTCAAAAAAGCAAAACTGGTACAAATCAATGAAAAACCAGCTGAATCAAGGATTCAGAACCATCAATAAGCTAAATTTCCCGGTTGCCCAAGAATTGCCTCACGGAGAATCCAACGAGAAGGGACAGGCTTTAGCATTAGTGAAATCCGGTGGCAAATCAGAAGACCATCCAGGGAAAATGTACCAAATCATCATTGCCCTGGGATATCAAAATTCTCTGCTTGCTGGTAGGAGCGCCAATTGAAACAGCTGGGGAATGAAATCTGAAGGCTTTCGAAATTTTTCCATTGAGACACCTTAGCAGAAATTGCAAAAGAGATTTTGTGACAGAGATTAATAAAAGAGTGTTGTTTACCACCAAACCTCCTGTCATTTCTCTCCCTCCACAAGTAGTAAACCAAGCAGCATATGACAAAACTACAGAAGTTTCTATTTGCAGCATTGTAACTCAGGCCATCATCCAGAAAATCAAATACTTGCATAATATTAGGCCTCAAAAAGAACCCTTGAAAATCAGGAATAATGGTGTGCAAAATTCTGTATGAAAACCGACATTGAAAAAAAAGGTGGGAAGCAGATTCATTTTTAGAATAACAAAGATCACAAGTGGGATTAATCATAATTCCCCTAACAGCTAAAACATCTGCTGTTTTAAGCCCATCATTAACAGCTAACCAAGTAAAAGAGGAGTGCCAGAGGGCAAAATGTTTGTGCCAAATGAAATTATACCAGGGCACCTTCATACTATCATTAAAATAAACCTTTCTAAAAGATTTAATACCAGGCGAATCAGTGCCAGCCTAAGAGATATAGTTGCAGCTGTCCATAATTTGTATCGATCGAAAATACTGATGCAGAGAGGAAGGGATGTCAATACCCAAATTCCAACTACCATTCAAAATACACTCTTTAACCGCTAAACCCCTCGGCATAACACAGGCATTCAAATCAGCAAGAGACGACCCATTGATCCAAGGATCCCAGTAAAGAGATAGAATACAATCATTTTGAGTAACATGAAATCTAAATAAATGTTTCACACAGGCAACAGTCGAAGTGATGAGCTTCCAATAAAGAGAAATTATGGAGTTGGGGGGCTTGAAAGGTGATTCAAACTTGTTTATGAACCAAGAGTTAATGGGGGAATGTAAAGAATAGAATCTCCAAATGAAAGTGCAAGCATAACCGAAATACATGGATTTAATGTCAGAAATACCAAGTCCACCATAGCATAAAGGTTTAGTTGTATTTCTCCAAGCAATAAGATGTAATTTCTTTTCAGTCGTAGAGCCATGATAAAGGAACCTCGCACATAATCTGTCAATCATTTTACAGGTGGTTTTGGGAATAATGGAATCACGGATCCAATACGCAATAGTATTGACAATCGTAAACTTCAGATATTGAATCCTACCTACAAAAGACAAGAATTTTACTTTCCAACCAGCAAGTAGAGTAGTATTTTTACTCAGTAGTGGTTGGAGGTAAGAAATAGAAAGTTTTTTTGGAGGCAATAGGAATTACTACTCTACATCATCGCCATCCAAGGATATCGGGATTTCGTCTGGAAAAGAAGATTTGCTAGTGACCATGACACACACTCTGGCAAAGGTAAGACGAGTTTTGCGAGCAGTAAGGGCGTCGACCACTAAAGGGTGACCAACTAAACTTGCTATTTTGGAAATGCCTTGAGGGTTCCAAACGGTCAGTGGCAGATCAACAATCTTAAACCATATAGGGATGGCCGAAAACTCATCCCGCTTGGGGATGAATTTGGGATTCCATTGCTGCATGATAAACGGTCTTCCAAAAAAGAACCAAGGCCCCCCAGCCCAGGCATTTTCATAATCTTCCATCGCAGAAAACTTGAAGAGAAAAAAACCATCATTTAAAGAGAGCAAATCAACCGCACCTTTGGGGTTCCAAGCTTTTTAGATGACATTTTGCAAGCTGAGGTAAGTCGGTCTAGGTCCAACGGAATAACCGACTAACGACCGACTCTAGTCCGGAGTACCCAGCTGTAGTTCACCCGCAGAGAAAGGGTGTCACGACCCGACCCGAGACGAGACGGATCCCGTTCGCACCGGGCCATGACGGAGAAGCTAACCAGGATCTAGCTGTAAAACCCGAAAACGTCGTTTTAGGCTTCGCACGCTTTTCAAAGCGTCGCGACGAGTTTTAAGTGAAAATTTTGAAGTTGTCGGATTTTGACGGGAATAATTTTAGAAAATAGAGCGCAAAATTCTGATCGTTTTCATATATAGAACCTATATTTAATTATGGGTATTTCGAGAATTATGAATTTTGGAAGGTTAGAAATGCCAATTCTACCCCTAGGTGTTTCTTAAGCAAAATTTACTTAAGTGAGGGCATTTGAGTCTTTTGGCATATCCCCTTTCTCCCTAAATGAACTAACCGAGACCCCCACTTCCCCCATTCGGTCTTTTCGGCCAAACCAAGCGGAGAAAGAGGGAGAGGGCGCGGGTAGAGTGGCGACGGGAGCTTCGGGCGGCGGTTTCCGGCGACAACTCTTGGAGGAAATCGTAGAGGAGTTTTAGAGAAGGCTAAGGTGAGTTCTTATGAACCTTTTCTCATAGTTTTTCTTAGGGTTTTCTCAAGACAAGATTTCTAGGGTTTTGAGAAAACTTGATTTTTCTTTGAGATTTCTTTAGGAAAGCTTTAGGAATGCTCATGATCTTTGTTATTCTACCCTTCATGTCAATTTTTTTTTGAGAAAAAGAATGAAATCCGAAATTAGGGTTTGGTTTTCTTGGTTGTTTCTTTAGCAAACCTTTAGAGTTTGCTTAGGAATGTATTTTAATGCAATTTCAAGATGATTTTTAAAGGAAAACCTAGGAAATCCGAAAATTAGGGTTTCTCTTTTGTTGAAAATTTTGGGAGGATTTGATAGAGGAGTGTAAGGCAAGCTTTAAGTAGCAAGATTTTAATTTTTACAAGAAATTGAATGGAAAATCAATTGGGAATGCCTAGGGTTTTTCCAAACCTAAGTTTTATAGGTTGCATGTGTCCTAACTTAGTTCCTAAAGGCTTAAGGAGTGCTCTAATGTCAAAATTGGAGAGAAAACTATTTTTCCAATATTTTATTTTATTTAAATCCAAAATTTATTATTCAAAACATCACGTTTGGTAAGAGGTTGATGATGTTGGTGATGTTTTACCTTAAGAATAGGTGTAGGAGGTTTATAGGAAGCTTCTAAACGAATTAGAAATTTTAATTTTGGCAAGGGTGAAGTTAAACTATTTTCCTTTAGGTGGTGGCAAGAAGGTGGCAAGAAGAAGAAGCATAATTAAAGAGGAAGGGAGGAAGATTCAAAATTTTTGGAGGTAGGAATTCTTTTCCTTACTTGTTCCTTTATAGTTTTATGCTTATATCATTTGTTAAACTTTTATGACATGAATTGAGAAATGGCATAGTTGTTACCCATGAAATACATATGCAATATAGTTACTTCATTGTTTCTTTCATGCTTAAGTGTAATTATGATAAGTCATTTCATTCATGATTAGAGATTCATATCACACATTAGTTCATGGAAATACATAATTTTATATGAAAAGAAAGGAATTATGAAAGGAAGGAAAGAATGTATGTTTATATGAAACAGATATATATATGAATGTGCATGATTGATTACGGAGTACCAAAGATGGTGCCAAAGGCACATATGAGCAATATGGGAACATTATGGCCCTTGGGCAAAAGAGAAAAAAGGAATAAATGGCCAAAAGAGGTTTGTGTACCTGATCAGTACACCCCTGGTACTCCGAGACGGTTGTATATATTAAATAAGTAAGCATTTGTATATGATATTCATTTTATATGTACATCTTTATATCAAATGACATATGCATTGGACATCTAAATTATCTCTCATTCATATGACAAACATGATAGCATGAGCATGTTTAGGATTAGAATTTCTATTGAGCGTAGCTCACTCCCTAGTTTTGGGAAATTTTTCAGGAGAACCTTGTAGGAGAGATGGCTGAAAACCCAAGGTTCACTTACAGTCGTCGTACTCCGGGTGACAGGTTCATTTTAGTAGTTTTACTTGTTTTACTTCCTATCTTTTGGATGGCTTATCCTAGCATGTTTAATTTAAAGTTAGCCATCTTGTATATTTTGAAAACTCTTCTTGGAATGAAATTAGAAAAGATTTAGAGGCGCCTTTTGTCTTTGATGAGTTTAATGAATAGTTTTCTTTTTGTTAAGAAGAATGACTAGTTAACTTTATTTCATGTCCGATCTCGTTCCCGCCTCGTATCTACGAGCTAACCGGGCCGGGTCGTGACACTAGCTTTGGAATTTGGTTCGGAACTGAATCTTCCAAACGTTTAATTCAAACAGACAAACACAGAGCTACTAAAAACATCAAATGCAGCGGAACAAAACATCTATCATTTCTTTTCCTTAAAAGAATCATTTACAAAACAGTACATGGCTTTAGACAGAAAGAAAGACAGAACAGAAAAGTCATGACTGTACAAAAATCAAAAGGTACAAAACAATACCTATACTGATCAGACTCTGAACTAATCTTGGACTTCCTTCCCTTTTCCAGAACCTGAAAACCACCAAAAAGCAAGGGTGAGCTCAACAGCTCAGCAAAGCAACAAATCTCCAATCAAAATCCTCAGAATCTCAAAACCAACACATCAGACAAATCCGTACAGAAATCAGAACAGAATCGGACAGATATCAAATCAAACAGAACTGTACGGAAACAGAAGTCATATCAAATCAGAAACATGACAGATCAGACATATCAGATCAACAGAATCAGAATCGTACAAAAAAATCAGAAGTTCAGATCATATCGGAATAGAACAAATCGTATCAGAATCATATCAGAATCAAATATCAGATATTATGTAATTCATAACTAAATTCCCTGACACTGACTGAATCTCATAGGATTCAGGCCCCTTATGCCTCCCTTTGTGCTCATGGCACCAGAACAGATGTGCTTATAGCACCAGAATACATATATAGTGCTTATAGCACCTAAACAGATTTCCTCGGATCCGGAACAGAACATATATCAGATTTCATATTGAGCTCATTTCAGAATTTCTCAGACACTAAATGAATCTCATAGGATCCAGGCCCCTTATAATTCCCTTTTTATAGCATATACAGATAGCATATCAAATCAGAAGAAATCCGGATAAATCAGAAATTACCCAAAAATCGGGCAGCACAACGGCAGTATACAGAATTTACACAATTTTCCTGAAAAATAATAATTTACCAAATTTGTACAGAATATAGATATCAACATTTCAGAACATTTATGCTACTGCACAGAGAATTTCCAATTTCACAGAAAAATCCAGTCGACTAAAAACACAGTCGAATCAAAAATACCCGGACAAAAATCTTCAGAAAATAACCAAAATGTGCACACTCGGCACTTCAACAAAATACAGAAAGTTACACGGTAAAAACTAAACCAGTCGGAAATTACGGACAAAAATCACGAACAAAACTTAATTCCGGACAGATAATACCGCCAAAAATGACGGTTCTGAAAATTGAGAAAGTCGGATTGTGCCTTACCTTGCGTACAACAATATCTTCAACTGTCACAACGAATGAAAACAGACCGGCGTCGCCCAAAAATCACTTTTCCTTCTTTTTCCTTCGTTTTTCTCTCTCATGGGTTTTTCTCTCTCTTCAAAATATCTCATTTCTATATATATCCAGACTGATCGTCCCGGACGATCGCACGTCGTCCCGGACGATCCATGAAGAGAATAATTTCGTCCAGACGAAAATTACATATCGTTCTCAGACGAAGGGGCTCTGACTTATTTTCGTCCAGACGATCCCAATTTCTTCCAGACGAACCCTTCAGCCAAACATGTTTTTCTGCACAACCTGTACCGATCGTCCCGGACGATCCAAGTTCGTCCCGGACGAACCTGGGAGAAAAATGATCTTTACAATCTCCCCAACTTCTGAAAAATGTCGTCCTCGACATTATCCAATCCAAACTCAGTCAAAATAAGTACGGGTACAACTGTCTCATGTCAAACTCCTTCTCCCAAGTGGCTTGCCGTGCAGTACGGTGCTTCCACTGGACTTTAACCATTGGAATCTGTTTACTTCGTAGCTTTCGGACGTCGTTCGCCAAGATCAACTCTGGCTCTTCCTTGTATGCCAGATTCTCCTGAATCTCAACTTCATCAGCAGATACCTTCTTCCCAGAGTCGAATACCCACTTCCTCAGAGTGGACACGTGAAACACGTTATGCACGTCAGGCATCAAATCAGAAAGCAATAATCTGTAAGCAGCTTTTCCAATCCTTTCCAGGATTTCAAAAGGTCCAATATACCTCGGACTAAGCTTGCTCACCTGACCAAATCTGCTCACACCCTTCATCGGACTGACTTTGACATACACAAAGTCACCAACCTGAAATTCTACAAACATGTGCTTCTGATTGTAATACTTCTGCTGACGGTCTTGAGCAGCTTTCAATCTTTCTTTAATCAAACTGATCTTCTGAGCAGTTTCATCAGCAAAAGTGGCCCTCAAAGCCTGTCTATCTCCGACCTCCGTCAGAGTCAAAGGAGTACGGCACTTCCTGCCATACAGAGCCTCGTACGGTGCCATACCGATACTGGACTGAAAACTGTTATTGTAAGCAAACTCAATCAGCGGAATATGATCCTCCCAGCTTCCGCTAAAGTCCAGAACACAAAGTCTCAACAGATCTTCCAGCACCTGAATAGTCCTCTCAGACTGTCCATTTGTCTGAGGATGAAAGGCTGTACTGAAATGCAGTTTCGTACCCAAGCCTTGCTGAATGCCTTTCCAAAGTCTGGAAGTAAAACGTCCATCTCGATCAGATACGATCACACGAGGCACACCGTGTAATCTGACTATCTCCTTCACATATATTTGTGCCAAGCGATCAACTGAATCCGTCTGTCTGATCGGAAGAAAATGGGCGGATTTCGTCAATCGATCTACAACCACTCAAATGGCGTCGTGCCCTTGTCTAGATCGAGGAAAACCCATCGCAAAGTCCATCGTCATCTCCTCCCATTTCCACTCAGGGATAGGCAACAACTGCAACAGTCCACCTGGTCGCTGATGCTCTGCCTTCACCAACTGACAGGCTTCGCATCTCGACACAAATTTTGCCACATCTTTCTTCATTCCAGGCCACCAGAACAAAAGTTTCATATCAGCATACATCTTACCACTGCCTAGATGTACAGTGTAGCCTGAATGATGAGATTTGTACAGAATCTCCTGCCTCAAATCTCCAAACACAGGTACTCACAACCTGTTCTTACAGAAAATAGCACCAGAATCAGAAATTCAAAGTTCAGGAGTCTTACCAGATCCAATCTGTGCAATCAACTTCGAATAATCAGAATCTGACTTCTGGGCTTCTTGAATCCTTGTCTCCAAAGAAGACTGAATGCTCATCTGAGCCAACTCCAAACCATTGGAGGAAATCACCTCCAACTGCAAGCGTTCCATATCACGAATCAAGAAATCATCACAAGTAAGCTGAATACCTGATAATCCAGAAGACTTCATGCTCAAAGCATCTGCTACCACATTCTCCTTCCCAGGCTGGTACTGAATAGTCAAATCATAGTCCTTGATTAACTCGAGCCATCTTCTCTGTCTCAGATTCAAATCCTTCTGAGTAAAAATGTACTTCAGGCTCTTATGATCAGTAAAGTTTTCACATCTGACGTCATACAGATAATGACGCCAAATCTTCAAAGCAAATACCACTGCAGCTAACTCCAAATCATGTGTCGGGTAATTCTTCTCATGTGGCTTTAACTGTCTAGATGCATAAGAAATTACCTGACCATGCTGCATCAGGACACATCCCAGTCCTTTCAGTGAAGCATCACTGAACACTTGAAATCCTTCCGTACCTGACGGAAGTGCTAACACTGGAGCTGAAGTCAGACAATCCTTCAATCTCTGAAAACTAGCTTCACACTCCGGTGTCCAAATAAAAGGGACTAACTTCTGCGTCAGTCTCGTCAGAGGCGTCAAAATCTGTGAAAATCCTTTCACAAATTTCCTGTAATACCCGGCCATGCCCAAGAAACTACGTACCTCAAATACCGTAGTCGGCCTTGGCCAATCAGCAACTGCCTGAATCTTCTGGGGATCTACAGAGATGCCTTCTCCGCTAATCACATGCCCCAGAAAAGAAATGCTCTTCAACCAAAATTCACACTTGAAGAACTTGGCATACAGCTGATGCCTCCTCAAAGTCTCCAACACAATCCTCAAATGTCTGGCATGTTCATCCTCAGATGCAGAATATACCAGAATATCGTCAATAAAGACGAACACAAACTGATCCAAATACTTCCTGAATACTCGGTTCATCAGATCCATGAAAATAGCGGGTGCGTTGGTTACCCCAAAAGGCATAACCAAAAACTCGTAGTGCCCGTACCGAGTACTGAAAGCTGTCTTCACTACATCAGCTTCCTTCACCTTCACCTGAAAATATCCGGATCGTAAGTCAATCTTCAAAAATACTGAAGATCCGAAAAGCTGATCAAACAAGTCGTCAATCCGAGGCAAAGGATAATTGTTCTTGATCGTGACCTTGTTCAAATCTCTGTAATTAATACACATACGGAGTGTACCGTCCTTCTTCTTCACAAACAAAATAGGTGCTCCCCAGGGCGAAACACTAGGACGTACAAAACCTCTGTCAACCAACTCCTGAAGCTGAACTTTCAACTCAGAAAGTTCTTTTGGTGCCATCCTGTACGGAGCTTTTGATATCGAAGCGGTACCCGGAAAAATATTGATAGAGAACTCCACATCTCTATCCGGAGGTAAACCAACCAACTCCTCAGAAAAAACATCAACAAACTCCCGTACCACAGGGATCTCAGAAACAGAACCAACATCTAGGTTCAGATCCCGCACCGAAGCCAAAAATACCGGACATCCCTTCTTCCACATCCTGCTCACCTCCAACACAGAAACCATACTGGAGAGAACACCTCGTAATCCCTGAAATACAACTCTCTCTCCAGCCATAAGCAAACTCACTTGCTTCTTCAGACAGTCTATCTGGGCCTCATACTGACTCAGCCAATCCATGCCCAAAATCACATCATACGATGAAATCGGCAACCGAATCAAACTTGATTTCCACTTCTTGCCAGAAATCTCAATCACACACAAACAAAACTGCCGAGCAATCAAAGGATTCCCAGCCGGTAAAATCACAGACAAAGAAACCAGAAGCAAAAACGAGTCCAAACGTAAAGCCTCAAAACAACGCTCTGACAGAAAAGAGTGACTCGCTCCAGAGTCAAACAAAACACGACAGGGCTGATCAGAAATGTAAATCATACCTGTCACAACATCGGGAGCATCTCGAGCCTCCTGCTAACTCAAGTTGTAGACTCGGGGCTGAACTGGAACAGGAGCTGAAGCAACAGAACTACTCTGCTCCCTCTGAACCGTAGGTGGTCTCCGTGGTCCAGAACTAGATCCACCACCTCTGCCAGAAAATCCCTCAGGGCGTGGAGGAATAGTCCTCGGTCTTCCTGCTGCTGAACCGGCAGGTCTGACAAAGCCCTCAGATCGAAACTCAGAACGCTGATCAAATCCCATCTGTGGACACTCTGCAATCTGATGTCCTGACTGATCACATCGAAAGCACAGACCAGCCATCCTGTAACACTGGCCAAAGTGTCGTCGTCCACAGTTCTGGCACACAGGTGCTGTACTGACTGATCCAGAACTCGTCGTACTGGTAGCAGTACCAGACGACCCTCCGCTCCTCCTGGAATCTCCAAATCCAGAACCAGCTACAAATCTCCTCTTTCCAGAGGAACCACTGCCAGAAGCCTCACCTCCAAATCTCTTCCTACTCGCAGTCCACCGCTGCTGAGTAGCCATCAGGTCATTCTCTATCAGTCGAGCTCGCTCCACAAGCTCAGCGAAGTCGGTGATCCGAAACGGTATCAGGGGCTGCCTCAAAGTATCTCGTAATCCCCTCAGAAATCTGTAACACCTCTCAGTAGAAGTGCTAACCAGCTGCGGAGCGTACCTGGCTAATGCAGTAAACTCAGCCTCGTACTGCATCACCGTCTTGCTCCCCTGAACAAGCCTCAGGAAAGTCTCCTGCATCTGCTGTCATGCAGAAGGGGGAACAAACCAATCTCGGAACACCTCAGTGAACTCTTCCCACGTAATCAAAGAGTTTAGTTTGCCCTGAAATCTGGCTGCCTGCTGGCCTTCCCACCAGTGCTCAGCCTCTCCGTCCAACAGAAAAACAGCCAATGGAACCTTCCTATCTGACGGACACTGCATCCCGTCAAAGGTCTTCTCCAATCTCCTCAGCCACTCCTCAGCAACTCTGGGCTCAACAGCGCCCTCAAATCTCTGAGGTTTCAACCTCAAAAATAACTGCAAATGTCGATCAAGATCATCAGATCTGACAGTAGAAGCTCCACTCTGAGTCTCGCTCATCATCTGAGCAACAAGTGTAGCAAACTATGAAAGCGTGTCAGCACCGACCACTGGGGCTGTACTCCCCACTGGTGCTGCCTGATCGGCACTCTGACCGTCTGTCATATCTGGGTCTGGCTGATCCATACAGAAAATTCAGAAAAATCCGGAAAACTATCACAAAAACAACACAATAAAAAGCCGAACAAACCAAAACTACCCCAAACAGACTCACTACAGATCACTTCCTATAGCTCTGTTTCACACAATCCCAAAATTCCAAAACCAATGCTCTGATACCAAAAAGTTTGTCACGACCCGACCCGAGACGAGACGGATCCCGTTCGCACCGGGCCGCGACGGAGAAGCTAACCAGGATCTAGCTTTGAAATTTGGTTCGGAACTGAATCTTCCAAACGTTTAATTCAAACAGACAAACACAGAGCTACTAAAAACATCAAATGCAGCGGAACAAAACATCTATAATTTCTTTTCCTTAAAACAATCATTTATAAAATAGTACATGGCTTTAGACAGAAAGAAAGACAGAACAGAAAAGTCATGACTGTACAAAAATCAGAAGGTACAAAACAATACCTATACTGATCAGACTCTGAACTAATCCTGGACTTCCTTCCCTTTCCCAGAACCTGAAAACCACCAGAAAGCAAGGGTGAGCTCAACAGTTCAGCAAAGCAACAAACCTCCAATCAAAATCCTCAGAATCTCAAAATCAACACATCAGACAAATCCGTACATAAATCAGAACGGAATTGGACATATATCAAATCAAATAGAACTGTACGGAAACAGAAGTCGTATCAAATCAGAAACATGACAGATCAGACATATCAGATCAACAGAATCAGAATCGTACAAAAAAATCAGAAGTTCAGATCATATCGGAATAGAACAAATCGTATCAGAATCATATCAGAATCAAATATCAGATATTATGTAATTCATAGCTAAATTCCCTGACACTGACTGAATCTCATAGGATCCAGGCCCCTTATGCCTCCATTTGTGCTCATGGCACCAGAACAGATGTGCTTATAGCACCAGAAAACATATATAGTGCTCATAGCACCTAAACAGATTTCCTCGGATCCGGAACAGAACAGATATCAGATTTCATATTGAGCTCATTTCAGAATTTCCCAGACACTAACTGAATCTCATAGGATCCAGGCCCCTTATAACTCCCTTTTTATAGCATATACATATAGCATATCAAATCAGAAGAAATCCAGATAAATCAGAAATTACCCAAAAATCGGGCAGCACAACGGCAGTATACAGAATTTACACAATTTTCCTGAAAATAACAATTTACCAAATTTGCACAGAATATAGATATCAACATTTCAGAACATTTATTCTACTGCACAGAGAATTTCCAATTTCACAGAAAAATCCAGTCGATTAAAAACACAGTCGAATCAAAAATACCCGGACAAAAATCTTCAGAAAATAACCAAAATGTGCACACTCGGCACTTCAACAAAATACAGAAAGTTACACGGTAAAAACTAAACCAGTCGGAAATTACGGACGAAAATCACGAACAAAACTTAATTCCGGACAGATAATACCGCCAAAAATGACGGTTCTGAAAATTGAGAAAGTCGGATTGTGCCTTACCTTGCGTACAGCAATATCTTCAACTGTCATAACGGACGAAAACAGACCGGCGTCGCCCAAAAATCACTTTTTCTTCTTTTTTCTTCGTTTTTCTCTCTCCTGGGCTTTTCTCTCTCTTCAAAATATCTCATTTCTATATATATCCAGACTGATCGTCCCGGACGATCGCACGTCGTCCCGGACGATCCATGAAGAGAATAATTTCGTCCAGACGAAAATTACATATCGTCCTCAGACGAAGGGGCTCTGACTTATTTTCGTCAAGACGATCCCAATTTCGTCCAGACGAACTCTTCAGCCAAACATGTTTTTCTGCACAACCTGTACCGATCATCCCGGATGATCCAAGTTCGTCCCGGACGAACCTGGGAGAAAAATGATCTTTACAAAGGAATCTTAGAAGAGGGAGGGACAAACGAGAGGGAGAACTTACTAGCAACAGGGTCTTTGTTAGTGAGGTTAGAGAGGAAGTTAAGACCGGGCGAAGCTGCAAAAACAAGTCCCCCAGCGCCAGGCCATGGGGGAAACTCAGTAGAGTAAGAGGAGGAAGCCATAATGAGCGTGGAGGGATGGAGAAGCCCCTCCCCAAAGGGCGGTGCAGGGAACATGGGAAGGTGGCGCCAAAATGAAAACCCTAGCAGAGCTCAAGGAAGAAGCTCGACGAAATATAAGCAGTCCTTAATGAAGCCTAAATTTATTAGATGTAATATGGAAGGCTTCCATATGGAAGTATAGCATAACATGGTATGCATACACCTACTTCAGTATTTTATATTATTTTATATTATTTATTATTTTTTAAAAATTTTCCCCGGAATTGAAGGGCTTAGGCTGTTTATTATATTCTTGTTAACAATCTATAGGGATAGGTACCTCTTCTTATCGTATTGTTACGACTGATAAGCAAACTAATTAAAAATAATAATCAGAAAGAGGAGCATTAATTATTGTAAATATAATATTAAAGTCTCGAATAAAGTAAATTAAAATTATAAAATAGAACGAATTACCGAAAAATTGAATATTCTTATGAAATTTTTGGTATTATGGGTCTTAAATTTATTCAATTTATTTTAGTATTTTTGTAATCTAATTTTGACTGATTTTTGTGCATTATCTTTACCTCAATAAATGTAAAAATTTTAAGACTCATTATGATCAAATTTTAAATTATATCCCTTTTTTTCATTTAATATATTTATTTTTTGTTTAATGAGCTCTCAAATATATGGGCTGAGATCATTATTTATGTTTAAAAGAAAAAAAATGTCAATGATGCACAATTAAAGCCCTCCAATATACTTTAAGAGTAGTACAATATGTATCAATATTACACGAATCTCAAAGCAAATCTAATAGCTGTGAGCCTCATTTTGCCCAAGTTTTAGTTGATTAGAATATCCTAATACAAACTTTTAAGCTTAAAGTCGTATGCATGTAAATCTCCCAAAGTAAATTCAAATTATACTCAATTAATTCACAAAATATTTACCATTATGAGATCTAAAAATTACATATTTACCCACATGTTTTTTTTATTAGTAAATTAATTAAATAATATTGTTCAATCAAATATAGTGAGAAGGAAAAAAATAAAAGAGTAGTAGTGCGTGGAGATTTTTTCTAGTGCTCTGCTAGGGTTTGCGGGAACTTCTCCCGCCTCTTGCTTTCCCGCCGCCTCCCGGCCGGGGGAGCCTCCCCATGGCCGCGAACGTTTTTCCCCCTCTCTCTTCCATCTCCACCTCCACTGCATCCCCTTCTTCCACTGTCCTCCCGCTTTGGAAAAACCTTTTAAACTCCACCCCCCAAGTCTCTCCTGACTTCTCCCACTCTCTAACTTTCATCCCTACTCAGAACTTCACTGCTGAGTTCACCACCGACCAGTTCAACGCTGGAGCTCCAGAGTGGTCCCTTTCTTTGGTTGGCTACTCGATCGGGAAAAGACCCTATTACGAAACCCTTCTATCCGTGATCAAGAAGGCTTGGCCACTCAAAGGTTCCATTTCTTTGCTCACTATGGATGAGGGATTTTTCTTGCTCAAATTTTCTGCACTAGAAGACTACGAGTATGCATGGATGGGAGGTCCGTGGTTTTTCTTCGGTAAGCCGTTCATACTTCAAAAGTGGACTCCTGATTTTGTTCCTAAAAGGGAAGAATTTCCGGCTATCCCCTTATGGATCAAAATTCTGAACTTACCGCTAAGTCTGTGGACACCAGTAGGTATCTCTAAACTAGCTAGCTGCATAGGGTTTCCGATTGCTGTTGATGCTTTAACTGCTGCAAAAACTCGATTGACATTTGCTAGAGTGTGTGTGCAAATTACTAGTTCCTCTCTTCTTCCAGAGGAAATTTTTTATTCTATTGAAGGAAAATCGTATCCCCTTAGAGTCCAATATGACTGGAAACCTGAAAAATGTTCACAGTGTGGCTCTATCATGCACCCACCGACCTTATGTCCAAAAGATCCAATCCTAAAAACCCAAAATTCCAAAAAACCTAGGGGAAGAAGTACCAGTAGAAGGCCTAAACGCACGCCGCCACCAAAACTCTACATCCCTAAGCCTCCACTTATTCAAAAAATCACCCAACCACAGCCTAATCATGACCTACCTCCTCAATTTTCTATCCCCATTGAAGATCAAAATCCCAATGCTGGAAACTTACTCCCGAACCTTAACTCTCCGTCTGGAGATGTCCAGGACATCACCGACTCAATAGTACAGATTAAACAACCTGCTACTATCACTACCAAAAACAAATTTGAAGCCTTAAATGACCATGACAACACTGAGGAGACTCTGTCTTCTTCTTTCCATCAAGCCAAAGCTGTATTTACAACTAAAAATGACTCTACTCACACTGGGAATCCAAACCTCAACAGTCCTTCCCAGACATCACCTCGCTTATATCAACCTAACATCCCTTCCTCTTCTATGGAACCTGCTACCTCTAGCTCCACTTCATCTCAAGCCAAACCACCCCCTAGCCAAAACCAAAAACAAACTAGAGGCAAAGCCAAAAAGGCCTCTACCCCCAACCCAAAATCCCAATGACCTTGCCCAATATTGCAGCATGGAATTTGCGTGGGTTCAACAACCCGACCAAAGTTTTTAGCTGCAAAAAACTTGCCCAAGCTAACCATATTGACCTCTTCTTTATTTTAGAAGCTAAAATTACTCAACCTAATTACAATGATCATTGGTTCCTTTCCAACCACAAAATCTTTATGTATGAAGCCACCTGTGATAATTTCGGTTATTCTAGCCCCGGACGCATTTGGGTTAAATGGAATGAGAAGACTGTTAATTTTGTGCCTCTCAAAATGTCTAATCAATTTATTCATGGTCACATCTCTATCAATGGAAACATCTCCTGTGCTATTACTGCGGTTTACGCAAGCAATTCTCAAATTGAAAGATAAGACCTTTGGAAGAGCATCATTGAAATTGGAAGCAATACTTCTCTCCCCTGGGCTATTGTTGGAGACTTTAATTGATGTCGTAATATGACTGAAAAAAGTGGTGCCACCCCTCTCTCCTTTGCCAAGCTTGGTGATTTTAATAGTATGGTGTTTAATGCTGGTTTGCACGAACTCTCTTCTGTGGGCCATTTCTTTACCTGGCACAACCAACAAACCCACAACCCTATTCATATTAAACTGGACCGTGTGCTTATTAGTGATAGCTGGCTGAATTTTTTTCCTAACTCTTATTACATTGTAGAAGACCCTGATTGCTCTGATCATTCCCCCTTGATCCTGATGAACTCTCCTACTGTCAACAAAGGGCACCGCTTTATGTTTAAAAATTACTGCTTGAAGAATCCTGATTTCTGGAACATTTTATTAGAGGTCTTTTCTCTTCCAAATGAGAGCAGCCCTTTAAGTTCACTCAGCTACAAACTTAAGTCCCTCAAGAATGCTTTGAAGCATCAACACTGGTTCAATGCTAATAACATTCAATCCCAAATTGATGCTCTTAAAGATCAACAACACACTATGATTACATGGCTTCAGCACAATCCGTTAGACCCAGCCCTCAACTGCTTGCTGAAAGATGTAAATGTCAAACTTGCTTATTATCAGGATACTCTCACTAGTTGGATGTTGCAAAGAGCTAAGGTTAAGTGGCTTTCAAATCGTGAGGATGATCTTAAGTTCCTCTACTCTAAGATCAATATTACGCAAAACCACAATCGTATCAAAGTGATCTCTAATGACCTGGGTACTTTCACTAGCCACAAGGATATTGCTAATGTCTTTGTTGATCACTTCAGAAATCTCTTTAACACTCCTGCCCCTCCCCCTCACATCCTCAACTCTCATAATATCCCTGTGGGCAATCAGATCCCTACACACCTCCTCTCCAACCTTATTGCTCCGATTTCTATTGAGGAAATTAAGCATATTGTTTTCTCAGCTAAGTCTAATGTTGCACCGGGCCCTGATGGTTTCACTTTTGAATTCTATAAAGCTACTTGGAATACCATCAAAACTCAACTTTGCAAAGCTGTGATCTCTTTTTTCAGCACTGGTTACATGCCCAACCAAATAAAAGCCACAGCTTTAGCTCTTATTCCTAAGCAGCCTCATGCTTGTAATGTCAAAGACTATAGACCTATTGCTCTTTGTAATGTCACCTATAAAATCATAGCTAAAATAATTGCTAATAGAATGAAAAATGTAATGCCTTTCATTATTCATCATAGCCAAGGAGGTTTTATTCAGAAAAGGATCATCTCTGACAATATCCTTTTAGCTTCTGACATTCTGAGCAACTTCAATCTGAAAACAAAGCATAAGTATTTTTGTGCAAAATTTGACATCACCAAAGCTTTTGACATGGTGTCAAGAGACTTTCTCTATCAAAGACTTGAAGCTAAAGGCTTCCCTGACATGTTCATATCGTGGATTAAAGCCTGCACTGCTGATGTGCACTTCTCTGTTTGTATTAATGGCATGCTTGAAGGGTATTTTAAATCCACCTCTGGTATCAGACAAGGCTATCCCTTATCACCTTACCTATTCAGTATTATTATGGACGGCTTATCATCATCCTTTGACTTAAACACTACTAATGATGATTTCAATGGTATTTCGATTGGCAACTGCTCCATCTCCCATTTACTGTTTGCTGACGACCTTTTGGTTTTTGGTTTGGCTTCCACCAAGAATGCTCAAACCCTCAATGCTATTCTCAACAATTTTGGTGATGTTTCTGGCCTCCACACAAATCCTATTAAAAGCATAATTCTCATCTCCAAGGATACTAATACAGCAAACACTATTTGTTCAATCCTCAATATCCAACAAACCTTTAACCCAATTACTTATTTGGGCCTCCCGATTTTCTATAAAAAGCTCAAATCTGCTCATTTCCAGCCTCTGATCCAAAAGTTTGCTACTCTTTTAGATGGTTGGAAAGCGAAAACTTTGTCGTTTGCTGGAAGAATTCAATATATCAAATTTACTATCTGTAACACTCTGGCTTACTGGATAAGAGGGTCTATTATACCAAAAAATTGTTGTAAGCAAATAAACAGGATCTGTGCTAGATTTACCTTTTTTGGAGACATCAATAAGAAAAAGCTTCACATGATTTCTTGGAAACATACTTGTATTCCTAAGCAAAATGGTGGTTTGGGAATCCCTTCACTGGATTCTCTATATCATGGCTATGGTTGTTCTGTTATTTGGAGGTTCTTAAGCAGCAACAATCTTCTTTTTGAATGGTGGAGGGCTAAATATTATTCTCTGTGGAACAAATTGGCTGTGAACTGTACCCAATATTGGAAAGAACTATGTAAGATAGCTGAAGGAATAAGAAACTGTATATCTTTTACTATTACCCCTTCTAGCTGTCTTTCACTTTTTTGGGACCCTTGGTGTGGGGGTGCCCCTATTGCTAATTACTTGACTCATGGTAACTTGTTACCTGCTTTTAAAACTTACATTGGCTGGAGGGTGAAAGATATTATATGGGGGGAAAATTGGGCTATTCCGAGCTTCTTTGATAACCAAATTTCCACCCGTATCAACACTGTACCAATTGAGAGCAATGATGATAGCCATCTTTGGCTAAGTAAACAGAATCCCACTTTTGCAGATTTCCGTAAACATTATTTTAGTCACCTGGAGGTGGTGAATTGGAACAAATTTGTTTGGCATAAGAGAGCATCCCTTCGATTTTCCGCATACGCCTGGCTCGCTTTTAAAGGGGGACTCAAAACCTCGGATGCTTTAGCAAAAAGGGGAATTGGAAATCTATTTAATTGTTGCTTATGTCATTCTGCTACTGAAACTCTGTCCCATTTATTCTATGACTCCAGCTTCACCTTCAATGTTATTAAATGTTTGTTGCCTTGGCTGGGATCTCTTCTGATGAGTCCAAACCTATTTCAAGTCTATGATAGCATTTATGAGCAAAATTTCAACAAACATGATAGATCTTATTATCTGCTTACTGCTTCTGCTGCTTGTTATCACCTCTGGAGAGCAAGAAACGATAGGTTGTTTGGTGGGATTATTGACAGCCAAATGACTGTCATTGCTAAAGTCAAAAAAGCTATATTACTCAAAACTCATGGCTGGAATCACCATTGATTATATGGAAAGCTTTGTTGTTGCTGTTCAGGACCATATCCCACCGCTGGGTCCTTCATACCTGATGCTTTCTGTTCTTTTTGTGGAGCCTGTTGAGTTTGTCTTGCTTGCAGGTTGCTGGTTTTTGCAAAGGACAATGATGAATGCTGTATCTACAGCTGCCCTTAGGACGGCCAACTTTGGCAACCAGGGGTTTTTGCGCTCTGGCCGACCCTCTCGACAATCAATTGCCAGAACGATCTGAGTCCTTTAATCTTCTTTTAAAGTTCTTTGTATTGTTTTGCTTCATTTAGAACTCTCAAACTCGGGTTTTTTGAGTTTTGAGAGTTATAGTTTGTCATTTACTTTACTTGTAATCTCTTTTTAATATGAAGGGCTTTTGCCCCAAAATTTTCCCAAAAAAAAAAAAATAAAAGAAATATAATATGTAAAATATAAAAATATAGTGGTCAATTCTTACATTTAGGGAAATTGGCATTATTTGTTTGGAAGTTGTGAAAAGTTGTCGTAGTCAAGACTATCAGTTCTGCGTACCATAGTGGTAAATTAAAATAACACTGGGGGCAATTTGGTAGTTCCTCCGCAAAGTACCTAATTTCAGTGGCATGTATGTAATTTCCTCTATGGTCATGACTAATTTAACGATTTAACACACTATAAATACGTCTCGAGCCTTCCAACCCGCTGTCACCGAGGGCCACCACCCCGCACCAGAAACCAGAAGCGAATTTCTTTCTCTCTCCACAGTGAGAGAGAGAGAGAGAGAGCGAATTCATCGCCGTCTCAATCGCCGTCAATTCAATGGAAGAAGAGAAGTCTCTGATCTCATCCATGGTCTCATCCGAACTCTACTCCCAAATGGCCCAAGGTTTTCTCTCTCTATATATCTGTTTCTGTCTTCTCTCTACGAAAATCGCCGCCTAATTTTGTTTCGGGATGCAGGTGAGCCGAAGGCGCGGAGGCGGAGGAAGAAGGCGAAGATTGTCGGCGATGAAGAGATGGATATTGTCTGCGAGGGAAAGAAGCGGCGGCTCAGTGATGATCAAGTGAGGTTTCTGGAGATGAACTTCGGTAAGGAGCGCAAGCTGGAATCCGGCCGGAAAGCTCATCTCGCCATTGAGCTCGGCCTCGATCCTAAGCAGGTCGCCGTCTGGTTCCAGAACAGACGAGCTCGCTGGAAGAGCAAGCAACTCGAGGATGAGTACGTTCGTCTCAGATCATCGCACGACTCCGTCTTAATCGAGAAATGCCGGCTCGAGAACGAGGTCAGTTTTTTCCCAGTCCCTCAATCTAAAACCCTAGCTAACCATGGTAGATCTTTCATCAACTCCGGTTTAATCCCGGGTTGCCATACTGATAAAGACTTTCAAAGTTGTTTTGAGGATTTGAACCTCGTCTACCTTGTTTCTGAATTTTATTATTATTATTTTGTAAGTTCTAATTATTTATTGATCTGAATCGTCAAATTTCGACTAAATTGAAAGTTATCAGCAATCGTTTGATAATAATCAAATCTAATTTAAGCCATGTTAAAGAAGAAAAATAAATAAAATGAAATAATTGGAAATTATTTTTATTTGAAAAAAAAATAATATATATATTTTAAAGAGTGAGTGAATAAATTTTAAATGAATTATAATTGAATAATGACAGGTCTTGATGCTTAAGGACAAGCTGGTTCAATCGGAGGAGGAGATCAAGAGATTAACCTCAGGCGGCGGCGGCGGCGGAGGCGGGGTAGGAGGAGGGACCGGCGAGGTGGCCGTCGCCGGGAGTCCGAGTTCTTCGATGACGACTGCGACGCATTTGGGGGAGTTTGGCATGGATGAGGGGGATGGAATGTATGCGACGGCGGCGTATGGGGACAGTTACTACTACAAGTACATGATGGAGTTGGGCTATCTGTATTGAATGTGATATCTAAAATTAGCGTGGTAATTAAGATGTGATTAATGTGTGATTTATGTTAATAAGTTGGATTAACTGAGTTTAGAATAGCTTCTCTTGCCGAAAGAATTTGACAAGTGATAACACCGAGCTAGGCGGCTGGTATCGTAAACTATTTCTATTATTAGGAAGATTAACTTGTAATTAATGTAATTAATGCTTTAATTTCCTCTTCTTCCCTTAATTACTTTTAAGTTTCAGGCTAACAGTGGCGTGCTCATTATAAAGATCATAGATGCGTTTAAATTTATAATTAAAATTAAAAAAAAAAAAGGTGATAAGAATCCGGAGATGATGACGATAACCTTACATGATGGATATGAACTGAACCTTCATCTGCAGGGGAAGTAAAGTGAAATATAATAAGGAAGAGTATTCAGAAGATTAATTAATCAAGGAAATATCTGTGTATAATAATATTTTAAGTGTCGAAAAATATCATAACGAATATAGAATTTTGAAGCATAATGTAAATAACAATTTCATGCATTATAAAAATACAATTTGTATATACCTTTGAATATATTCGTTGAGTAAAAAGGGAGCAATTAATAGACTGTAAGAGGAAGAAGTGATAAATAGAGACTGAATAAATGAAACCATCTATGATACTATTTTTTACTTCTCTTCATCTTTTTTGTTATATATATCAATGTATTGTTTGTATGTGACACCATTGGTTGTTATTCAGAAAGTTGTTCGGTTACCATTTTTGTTCACTGTATTTGTTACGTGTGTTTTCTTTAATAAGAATCATAAGTTGCTTGAGAGAGAGAGAGAGAGAGAGAGTAATTCAATTGTGGTAAGGCTTGCTTGGATTAGGATTTAAATTAATAAGACTGCTTCAGTTTTAACATTCTTAATGAAATACGAATTATACTTCATTTGAGACAGTTTTGGGCTTTTTTTTTTGTTAATTTAAAAAAAAAATTTGTGAAAGCTGTTTTTACAACATCATAAACAACATTAAGCTTTTATCCCATTAGGTAGGTTTGGCTACATGAATTTTTTTTTTTTTTAATTGTGTTTTGTTAAGAGTCAAATTCTCATTTAAATCTAATAAAAAAGGTCATTTCTAATATTTTTTATATCAATTTTTTATTTTGTTTAGATCTACCTCTATCTTTCTTATCATAAGCCAAATCTAATATATCTACTCTCAAAATTGAGTCATCAGAAGGAACTTTTATTAGGTCAGGACACCTGACGTAGCTCTACATTCGGACGTCAATAAAATGTCGTCATGTGCTCTTACTCTTTACAGCGCGGCCCGACGACCCGGCCCGGCCCGGAACCCGGTATTGCTATTTATTAGCAGATTTGTGCAGACCAGGGTATTGCTCGGTAACAAGAAATACCATTATGTCAAGACCAATACCGAGCAATACCTCATTTTTGTTAGGTATTGCTCGGTATTAGTATTGAAAGAGCGATATTTCTCGTTATTGCCAAGCAATACACGACTATAGCAATACCGGGTTCCGGTCCGGGTCAGGTTGTCGGGCCACGCGGTAAAGAGTAAGAGCACGTGGCGACATTTTTTTGACGTCCGGATGTGGAGCTACGTCAGGTGTCCTAACCTAATAAAAGATCCATCAAAAGGCGATGTGACCAATCATCTAAGGTGACTCTCTATTCTTATCTTCCACTGGAGCTACTCCAATCTTTTCATGTATATGCTCATTTCATATCATGTCTTTAAGAGTAAACTCACTCTTCTCTTTAACACTTAATTTAATATTATGCTTCTCTTTTAATGACCAACATTCTACATCATAATAAAGCATTACAGGTCTCACCACCATTTTTAAGAATTTTCTCTTAAATTTGAAAGAGGCTTTTCTATCACACGACAAACCTGATACATTCTTCCACTTCAACTGCCCAACTTGAATTCTGCTAATAATAGCCCCATCTATTTCACCATCACTCTAAAAGCTATTTTTAAAATATAGTAAAATAAATTAAATAATACATCCAACTTGAATTATGTTGATAATTTGGCTTGACATTATCAAATAAATTAAAATACATACAATCAAATTTATATAAAGAACTAATCAAATTAATTATTAAAGCCATTTATATTATGGATGAATCATAGCATGTGGCCATGGCCTTTTCCTCCCTATTTTTGTTACAAAACCTGTCTTTTATGGCTCCATAGCAAAGCCATTAAGGATGTTGGCGATGACAAGAAATAGATATTCTCTACACCTAACACTGGTTGGAATTGTAGATTTTAGTGTGTGATGAATACTTCTCATGACAATTCCAAAACAAAAGGCTAAGGATATGTATCCTTCATCCTGATTGTTGTCACCAATGAAGCCCATGTGGATAGGAGTGTCAATTTTTTACACGACCCGAAACCGATCAGGAAAAATCCGGGTTCGGGTCAACCCGAACCTGAAATGGGTCGAGTTTGGGTTCAACAAATCAACCCGTTTTAAAAATCGGGTCAGGTTCGGGTTGACCTAGCAACCCGAAATTGACACGAAAACTCATTTTTTACACGAAAATCCGAGATTGACCCATTTTTGACCTGAAAATTCGAGATTGATCTGATTTTTGACCCGAAAACTAGCAATTTTGGGTCAATCCCGGGTCATTCATGTCGGGTTGGGTTGACCCGGACCTGAGTCGGGTCTGGTTCGGGTCCAGAAACCTGACCCGTTTTTAAAAAATGGTCAGGTTCGGATTGACCCAAATAGTGTCGAGTTAGTTCCGGGTTCGACCCAAACCCGATCCTGTTTGAATAGTTGCTATTTGAATGATTTATATTTGTGCAACTTATGTATTTTTGATGATTCCAAACATTATTGTTCAGATGTATAATTATCTCCTAACAATTTAGAAGATTTGCACTTGCTCTTGTGTGTACTAACATTTCAGGAAAATCAGACTCCAGACTACGAAAACTTCAAATCAAATTCAACATGAGAAATTTTGTTTATTTGAAGTGTCTTTTCTTTGAATTAATTTTTGAAAGGGAGTGATTGTAATTGAGTGAATAAAATCACACACACAAACTAAGGAGATCTTGAAATTCTATACTGATCGTACAGGACGATATATATCGTACTGGACGATCTGTCAGTTATCTCCTATAGAGCATTTGGAACGAATAGGAACTTGCTTCGAAAAATTTTTCTAAGTCCTATTCGTCCAGGACGAATTTTTATATCGTCCCCGGCGATGGGCGCTCTGGAAAATTTTCGTACAGACGAAAATAAATTTCGTACCGGACGAACAGCTCTCTGGAAAATTTTCGTCCAGACGAAACCATATTATCGTCCCCGGCGATGGGCGCTCTGGAAAATTTTCGTCCAGACGAAATAAATCATCGTCCAGGACGATCAGCTCTCTGGAAAATTTTCGTCCAGACGATCAAATTTTCGTCCAAACGATAAACCGACTTAGGACAGTTTTCAGCAGTTTCTAGAACCGACCTTGTAATAACCGTTCGTACTGGACGAACCTAGTTCGTACAGGACGATCAGCTGTACGAAGTCATTTCGTACACATATACAAATTGGGTCGTTTCAGATCGTTTAAGTAAAATCGTCCAGGACGATCCACGATCGTACCGGACGATCCACTGCGTACAGAATTGAAAACTTGCAGTTTTTGGGCGGTTTTTCTTGTCTTTTGTATAAATACTTCAAATTAGACTGCCACCCAATCTTTTTGTCACTTGAACTTCGTGCCTATTGAGAGAATAGTCAAGGGGAGAGTGGAAGAGAGCATTCAAAGGAGGATTCCTACCATTGGAGCAAGAAGGCTTCACTTGGATTGCTAAGGTAAGAATCTCTACTTGTGAAATTGGATTTCTTCACTCCTTTCTTTCTTTCTTCTAGGTTCTTGTGAGAAGATCATTCAAGAAGGTCCGGTTCTCTGCCGACACTTGGAGAGTGTGAACAGCCGTGGGTTCTCTGCCTACACTAGGAGAGTGTAAAAGGAAGAAGGTTCTCTGCCTACACTTGGAGAGTGTGAACAGCTGTAGGGTTCTCTGCCCACACTAGGAGAGTGTAAAAGGACGACGGTTCTCTGCCAGCACTGTGGATTGTGTAAAAGGACGACGGTTCTCTGCCGCACCGGGGAGTGGTGAAAAGAGGGTTTTGTACAGGCTTCTCCGCCTTGCTGTGGGTGCTAAAGGAGAGTCACTTTGTGGTATTAGTGCAATACTCAGAGGGTGCCTCTGAGGAGTGGATGTAGGTCTGGTTATAGACCGAACCACTATAAATCTGGTGTCATTTACTTTATTGCTTTTACGTTTCCGCATTTTAAATTTCTGTTTTAACAACTCTGTGGTTGAAAAACAATTTTCTACAAACTTTAAAAGAAAATTTCATTTCGGTTCAACATTAGTTTTAAGAGGGTTTAAAATTTTTAAAAACTACCAATTCACCCCCCTCTTGGTAGCCTTGGGACATTTACTTAGGCTTAACAACCTAATTACTAGACTCAACAAGTGGTATCAGAGCATAGTTTCAAAATCATAAGTTTGAACTACTTTTTGATTAACGTAGATGGCTACATTTGGAAACCGAAACACTCCTGAGGGTTACTCTATCACTAGACCTCCACTGTTTGACAATATTCCTTTTGATTTTTGGAAAACACGCATGTCTACTTTCTTACAGTCACTTGACTATCGCATGTGGATGTTAGTCCAGGAAGGTTACACAAAACCAACTAGATTAGTTGATGGAATTAGGGTAGATGCACCCTATGCAGATTGGACTATTGAAGAACGTGACTTAGCACAATTAAATGCAAAATGTTTAAATAGTTTCTTTTGTGCTTTAAAATCTGAAGACTACATGCGAGTTTCTACTTGTAAAAGCGGAAAAGACATATGGGATAGACTTTGTATTACTTATGAAGGGACAAATGAGGTTAAGCAATCTAGGCTAAATATCTTGTTACATGACTACGAACTATTTCGCATGAAACCTAATGAATCTATATCTGACATGTACACAAGATTCACTCAAATTGTCACCTCTTTGCATGCACTTGGTAGGGAATTAACTAATGCTGAAATGGTTAATAAGATTCTTCGTTGTTTACCTACTGCATACGATGCTAAAATTACTGCAATTACAGAGTCAAAAGATCTGAACATTTATTCTATTGACAATCTTCTTGGTTCACTCATTGCTTACGAGCAAGGAGTAAGTCAAAGAAAGATTGATGCAGGTGAACCAAGAAAGGACAAGAATATTGCACTAAATGTGGAAGAGTCAGAAAGTGAACACTCACAACCTGAGGATGAAGATGATATAGCACTGATGACTAGACAATTCAAAAGCTTTTTAAAGAGGAAGCAGAAGAGACGCCAGCAATGGAATAGAGGTAAGTATAATAGAAATGGCAAGGTTTCTAATGAAGTAATTTGTTATGAATGCAGGAAACCAGGTCATATAAAGACTGACTGTCCAAAACTCAAAGCCTCTCCTAGCAAGGAGAAGGTAGAGGAGAAACCAATGGTAAAGAAGGGCAAGAAGAAGTTTCAAAAGGCTTTTTGGGCGGACTCAGCTTCAGACTCATCTGAGACTGATAAAGAAGAAGAAGTCACCAACCTTTGCTTGATGGCAGATAAAGCTGAACAATCAGATCAAGAAGAGGTATGTGATTTAACTTATAATGAATTGTTTGAAGTTTCTGAACACATGCATGATGCATATAGGAAAACTAAAAAGATGCATGCTAGTATAGTTTTAGAATTGGAAGAGCTTAATAAGGAACACGAAATCCTTAGGAAAGATCATGCTTTAATTGATAGCAACCACATGAAACTACTTGATGAATATGATGACTTGAATAAAAATTTTGAGAATTTAAAATCATCCTATGCTGAACTTGAAAAAGAATTTGAGAAATTTAAGGATGAATCTGAACACAAGACATATAGGGTAATTATACAAATCGAATCTTGGAGGAAATGAATTCATTTTACAAACTTACTATAAGAGCTCTTGAGGATAATAGGAACCCCCCTAAACTTGAAGATTTTACAAATCCTAAATATTATCCTAAATTCATGAAATCCCTTAGAAGACAATCATATGAGAGAAAACATAGGAATATTTTTCCTAATGTTAAATGTAACAATTGTGGATTTTTGGGACATATATCTCACACCTGCACTTTAAAGATTAAATCTAATTTGGTGTGGAGAATTAAGATGCATAAACCTAGACATATCACACATGCATCTGATTATAAATTTCATAAAGGTGAACCCAAACTAGTTTGGGTTCCCAGGTCTAACATTTGAGAATTTTGCAGGTATACTCTCACACAAGACCTCGTGAGAGTATATGGTACCTGGACAGCGGATGTTCTAAGCACATGACTGGAGATACTGCTCAATTCATAACGCTGGAAGCCAGGAGTGGAGGCAAGGTTACACTTGGAGATAATACCACAAAGAAAGTGGTTGGATCAGGTATGATTGGAAACTTGAAAAACTTTTTCATAGATAATGTTTTATTAGTTGAAGGCTTGAAACATAATTTGCTTAGCATAAGTCAGCTATGTGATAAGGGCTATAATGTAAAATTTTTACCTACTAGCTGCATAATTAGCCTAAATGGAAAAATTGTTTTAAATGGAAAAAGGGTGAACAATGTTTACATGCTAGATTTAAATTGTATTCAATCTCCTACTGCTTTTTGTTTGAAAACTGTTTCTGATGAATCATGGCTTTGGCATAGGAGACTTTGTCATTCTAGTATGAAAAATCTTAGAAAAATTACCCAAAAGAATTTGGTGAGAGGAATACCTAAACTAGACTTTACTAAGGACCATCTGTGTGATGCATGTCAATTAGGAAAACAAGTGAAGTCCTCTTTTAAGTCCATTAAAGATCTTAGGACCAGTAAACCTTTAGAAATTCTACACATGGATCTTTTTGGACCAGTAAGCACTGTTAGTCTAGGAGGAAAGGTATATGGATTTGTTATAGTAGATGATTTTTCAAGATTCACCTGGGTTAAGTTTCTTTTTCATAAGAGTGAATCATTTGAGGAATTCAGAAATTTTTCAACTTGGATACAAAGAAAACTAGGATGTGAAATAATTTCTATACAAAGTGATCATGGAGGAGAATTTGAAAATGAAAGATTTGAAGATTTCTGTAAAGAAAATGGGATTGATCACAATTTTTCTGCACCTAGAACTCCTCAACAAAATGGAGTAGTTGAAAGAAAGAACAGAACATTAATAGAAGCCGCCCGAGCAATGTTAGCAGAATACTCACTTCCTAGATATTTTTGGGCTGAGGCGGTTAGCACTGCATGCTATGTTCTGAATAGGGTGAATGTGAGATCAAATTTGAATAAAACACCCTATGAGTTGCTAAAAGGTAGAACACCAAATTTGTCTCATTTGCATGTATTTGGTTGCAAGGTGTTCATACATAATAATGGAAAATCTGCCTTAGGAAAATTTGATCCAAAATCAGATGAAGGAATTTTTGTTGGATATTCAAGTGTTGGAAAATCTTATAGAGTATTCAACAAAAGAACTTTAGTCATTGAAGAAACCACACATGTTGTTTTTGATGAAAATGGAAACATGGAAGAGCCAAAAGTTGTTGAAGAAGAAATTGAAGAAAACTCCCAAAAGATAGATAGATTAAATTTGGAAGAAAATGTGGAAGAAAATTTAGAAAGAGAAGACCCTTTGCCTAGAGATTTGAGATTTTCTAAAAACCACCCAAAGGAATTAATCATAGGTGAACCAAGTGAGGGTGTTAGAACTAGGCGTGGATTAAACAAGGAAGTCAATCATTCAGCCTTTATTTCAACTGTTGAACCCACTAACATTGATCAAGCACTTTCAGATGAATTTTGGATATTGGCCATGCAAGAAGAGTTAAATCAATTTGTAAGAAATAAAGTTTGGGAACTAACTACAAGGCCAAAAGATCAAAGTGTTGTTGGAACCAAGTGGGTGTTCAAAAATAAAATGAATGACTCAGGAGTAGTCATTAGAAATAAGGCTAGATTAGTAGCTAAGGGGTATAATCAAATTGAAGGAATTGATTTTGAGGAAACTTTTGCTCCTGTAGCTAGACTTGAAGCAATTAGGGTTTTACTAGCCTTTGCCTGTTTTAAAGGTTTTAAATTGTTTCAAATGGATGTCAAAAGTGCCTTTTTAAATGGAGTAATTGAAGAAGATGTTTTTGTAGAACAACCTCCAGGTTTTGAAAACTCTAAATTTCCAAATCATGTTTTCAAATTAAAAAAGGCATTATATGGATTGAAACAGGCACCTAGGGCTTGGTATGAGAGGTTAAGCACCTTCCTACTTGAAAGATCTTTTGAAAAAGGAAGTGTGGATACAACTCTCTTTTTAAGGAAAATTGGAAAGGATATACTTATTGTTCAAATTTATGTGGATGACATCATCTTTGGATCTTCAAATAAACATCTTTGTGATGATTTTTCTAAAACAATGAGTAGTGAATTTGAAATGAGTCTAATGGGAGATTTAAATTACTTTCTAGGTTTTAGCATTAAGCAACTTGAGGAAGGTACTTTTCTTAGTCAAACCAAATATATTAAGGACATCCTCAAAAAATATGAAATGGACAATGCTAAACCTGTTAGTACACCAATGAGTTCTTCAGTTCAGTTAGATAAAGACCTTAAGGGAAAATCTGTTGATCAAAAGAAATTTAGAGGGATAATTGGATCTTTACTTTACTTGACTGCTAGCCGACCAGATATTATGTTTAGTGTTTGCTTATGTGCTAGATTTCAATCAGATCCAAAAGAATCACATTTGACAGCAGTGAAAAGGATTTTAAGATATCTACTAGGAACTCAAAACTTAGGAATTTGGTATCCTAAGTTTAGCTCTTCATTTGAAATTATTGGTTACTCAGATTCTGACTTTGCAGGCTGTAGAGTGGATAGGAAAAGCACTTCTGGAACATGTCAATTCATTGGAAATTCATTAGTTTCATGGTCTAGTAGAAAACAAAATTCAGTGGCACTATCTACTGCAGAAGCAGAATACATTGCATTAGGAAGTTGTGTGGCACAAGTACTTTGGTTAAAACAACAGTTGATTGACTTAGGATTAACTATAGGCACTATTCCAATTTATTGTGACAATACTAGTGCTATTTGCATTTCCAAAAATCCTATTCAACATTCTAGAACCAAACACATTGATATAAGGCATCATTTCATAAGGGATCATGTATCCAAAGGAGAAATTGAACTCATACATGTTTCAACTGAAAATCAACTTGCAGACATTTTTACAAAACCTTTAGCCTTTGATACCTTCAGTACTTTAAGAACAAGGCTTGGTGTTATTGATTTGAATGCTTAATCAAAATGTCTTTGCAACATTGATACTTGTTGTATTTTGTTTTTGTGATTTTGTGAATTTTGTGTGTTTTTGAATGAATTGTTTTTGGATGTATGATTGTATCTTATGTTTTTCTGTTTTTTTATTTATTTTTATTGTTTTTGTTTATTTTGTTAAATTAAAAAAGTCAAAATTAAAAAATTGTTTTTGGAGGAAATCGTCCAGGACGAAATTTTTCGTACAGGACGATGTGTTAAGAAACAGTTTGCGCGAATTTAAACCGTTTTGAGAGCAGTTTTTTATTGGATCGTCTGTACGATCTGTGATCGTCCAGTACGAATTTTTTTTCTCTCAAACGTCGGGACGATTGAATGCAGCGGTTGAGTGGATAAGACAGTTTTTAATACGATTTTCGTCTGTACGAAATTTTTTCGTATGTACGAACATGTGTCGATTCATTGTAGGGGACGGTTTTCAAGAGTCATTAAAACGAAACGCTTTTCTGATCGTCTGTACGAAATATTTTCGTATGTACGATCGGTCAAGTCAAAAAGCCTGTACGAAGGGACGCATCGTAAGTTGTGTTGAATACGAAAAGCCGTTACATTTTGGACGAATTGGATCGTCTGTACGAAATTACTTCGTCCAGACGAACGATAATTTGTCGTCCAGGACGAATATTTTCGTCCAGGACGAACATATCGTTTTTCCTTAAATATGAGGGCTTTCAAACTTGAAAATCACACTTTCAAACATCTTTTTCAATCCCTTTCTACATCAAATCAACTATGGCCTCCTCTAGCAAGAGACAAAAAGTTTTGGTGAAGAAACCCAACAGGAATGCTCCAGACAACTTCCTTTCCAAAGCAAATGAGGAATCTTTTCCTCGTTTTGCTTCTGCAAAAATCACTCCGTCTCGCATTCTTATCCAAACGGAGTTGAAATTTCGGGTATTACACCTCTTTGCCTCAACCCAATTTCATTTCATTCTCTCTCTTGTCCACTTCTACAATAAGCAAACCTTCCATTACTTCCTAGCCAACATGAGTTTCAATTCTGACCACTCTATCATTAGTTCTTTTGTTTTTAAGAAAAAAATTGAGATCACCAAGCACGACCTTGGTGCATTTTTAAACTTAAGGACTGAAGGATATAGAGCTCACACCCTAATGTCAGAAAACGTCTTCCATTGGTATGAAATCAATAGGGTAATTAGAGAAAATGGAATTGACAATCATGTTGCTAGAGTGGCCGGTATGACCCAAGATGCCCGAATCATCCAGCATATCCTTAGATCCTCAATTATTCCTAAAGCTGGTGATAGGATTAACATTACTCCTCTTCTTTCTTGTCTAACTTTTTTAATCATGAAAAGACAACCTATTGATGAAGCCCAACTCATCCTAGATCATATCTATGGGCTTTCAGAAATAGGACATCCTAATCAGAAAAGGAAGAAGAATATTTCTTTAGGGCACTTGATTTTATGTTTTGGAGAAGAAGTACAATATAGTCCATCCTGATGAGGAATATGAAGAGCCAGTTTATTACAACGATGCATCTTTCAGACTGCTCTTCAGGGAGGAAAAAGAAAAAGAAAAAGCACATGATAGTGCTTCAGAAGAAGAAGAAGAAGGAGTGCAAGCTTCTGCTTCTCAATCAGATTACCAGAATCTGATTGAGAGATTTGATAGACTAGAGACTCACATTGATCAAAGGTTTGATCAATTTGATGCTCATCTTACGCAGCAGCAACATGACATTGGTAATATTAGAGATGAAGTTCATGAAATAAATACCAATGTAATGTTAATGGCCTCCTACTTCAATCTCTTTGGCGGCATTCCTCCTCCTCCTCCTCCAGAACAGTAGAAGTTTTTTTTTTTTGTGTGTCTGGTGTATTTTTTTTTGTTTTGTTGTTATGTTTTTTTTTGGTTCAATGTTTTTATGTAATTTTCTTTTTAATTAATGAAAGTTTGTTTGTCTTAGATTTATTTTGAAATGTGGCTAATCTTTATGAATTTCATTAATATTGTTTTTAATCTACATTGTGCTCAAATTTGTTGTAATATGAGATTATCTATATTAGAAAATCTAGACTTTCTAAATTTATAATTTGTTTATAACTTGTTGTAGTTAGAATTTTTAAGTTCATGTCTATTCATTTAGACTACATAAAATTTAATATTGTTATTACAATTTTGATGTTATCTTATTTTGTATTTCTATGCTCAAATGATATTTATGCACCTAGAAATATTTGAAATGTTAGATTATAGATTTTGGAAAGAATTGGTCAAATTACTCTTGAAAATTGTACAAATGTACAAAAATCAAAAGGGATTCGCAAAAATTTGCAAAGTGAAAAAGAGGCACAAAATAAGCCCAACCAAAGACAAATGCACAAAAATGTGCTCCAAAACTTTGAAAAGATGTGCAAAGCACCACATGAGGTAATTCTCTTCTTTCCAAATTTCGTTTAATCTCTTAATTCAAGTTGATCTAATGTTCATTTATATTCTATTGAACTTTGAAATATAGAATGTTTCTTACATCTCACTTGTAATGATTTTCAAATAATCAAAATGTCTAAATTGAATCATGTCTTTCATAAATTCTTCTTACTTACAATGTTATATCTTTTCATAAATTTTATGAATTTCTATGATTGTCCTAATATCTTTAGTTTAAAATTGCATACCCTATGTCAAATCACAATTTAGATTAAAATTTTAACAATGAATTTCATATTATTATTTACATTTCTTGTCTTATTCTTCTTCACTTTTTGTTGTTGTCAAAAAGGGGGAGAAATTATTATGTTTTTGTTTGTATATTTTTTTTATGTTTTTGTTTGTATGTTTTTGTTTGTGGTTTATGTTTTTCTGTGTTAAAATTTTTTTTGAAAAACAAAAATTTTTGTTCTTTAATGCCTCCTTATTTTTAATATACTCATAAATTCAGGGGGAGTTTAAGAGATAGTGTTTTAACTTGAAACCATACTAATAATAATTGTTTTGCCATCATCAAAAAGGGGGAGATTGTTTGAATAGTTGCTATTTGAATGATTTATATTTGTGCAACTTATGTATTTTTGATGATTCCAAACATTATTGTTCAGATGTATAATTATCTCCTAACAATTTAGAAGATTTGCACTTGCTCTTGTGTGTACTAACATTTCAGGAAAATCAGACTCCAGACTACGAAAACTTCAAATCAAATTCAACATGAGAAATTTTGTTTATTTGAAGTGTCTTTTCTTTGAATTAATTTTTGAAAGGGAGTGATTGTAATTGAGTGAATAAAATCACACACACAAACTAAGGAGATCTTGAAATTCTATACTGATCGTACAGGACGATATATATCGTACTGGACGATCTGTCAGTTATCTCCTATAGAGCATTTGGAACGAATAGGAACTTGCTTCGAAAAATTTTTCTAAGTCCTATTCGTCCAGGACGAATTTTTATATCGTCCCCGGCGATGGGCGCTCTGGAAAATTTTCGTACAGACGAAAATAAATTTCGTACCGGACGAACAGCTCTCTGGAAAATTTTCGTCCAGACGAAACCATATTATCGTCCCCGGCGATGGGCGCTCTGGAAAATTTTCGTCCAGACGAAATAAATCATCGTCCAGGACGATCAGCTCTCTGGAAAATTTTCGTCCAGACGATCAAATTTTCGTCCAAACGATAAACCGACTTAGGACAGTTTTCAGCAGTTTCTAGAACCGACCTTGTAATAACCGTTCGTACTGGACGAACCTAGTTCGTACAGGACGATCAGCTGTACGAAGTCATTTCGTACACATATACAAATTGGGTCGTTTCAGATCGTTTAAGTAAAATCGTCCAGGACGATCCACGATCGTACCGGACGATCCACTGCGTACAGAATTGAAAACTTGCAGTTTTTGGGTGGTTTTTCTTGTCTTTTGTATAAATACTTCAAATTAGACTGCCACCCAATCTTTTTGTCACTTGAACTTCGTGCCTATTGAGAGAATAGTCAAGGGGAGAGTGGAAGAGAGCATTCAAAGGAGGATTCCTACCATTGGAGCAAGAAGGCTTCACTTGGATTGCTAAGGTAAGAATCTCTACTTGTGAAATTGGATTTCTTCACTCCTTTCTTTCTTTCTTCTAGGTTCTTGTGAGAAGATCATTCAAGAAGGTCCGGTTCTCTGCCGACACTTGGAGAGTGTGAACAGCCGTGGGTTCTCTGCCTACACTAGGAGAGTGTAAAAGGAAGAAGGTTCTCTGCCTACACTTGGAGAGTGTGAACAGCTGTAGGGTTCTCTGCCCACACTAGGAGAGTGTAAAAGGACGACGGTTCTCTGCCAGCACTGTGGATTGTGTAAAAGGACGACGGTTCTCTGCCGCACCGGGGAGTGGTGAAAAGAGGGTTTTGTACAGGCTTCTCCGCCTTGCTGTGGGTGCTAAAGGAGAGTCACTTTGTGGTATTAGTGCAATACTCAGAGGGTGCCTCTGAGGAGTGGATGTAGGTCTGGTTATAGACCGAACCACTATAAATCTGGTGTCATTTACTTTATTGCTTTTACGTTTCCGCATTTTAAATTTCTGTTTTAACAACTCTGTGGTTGAAAAACAATTTTCTACAAACTTTAAAAGAAAATTTCATTTCGGTTCAACATTAGTTTTAAGAGGGTTTAAAATTTTTAAAAACTACCAATTCACCCCCCTCTTGGTAGCCTTGGGACATTTACTTAGGCTTAACAACCTAATTACTAGACTCAACAGATCCGTTGACCCGAATTGACACCCCTACATGTGGATATCATAATTGATAAATTAAGAAAAAATAATAATAATAATAATACTTGTATTTTTTTATGAACTATCTCCATCGTTCGTTAGTACTCATTGTTAGTTCGCCCATACTCTAAAATTAAGCTTAGTGCAATCAAACACGTACAATTAACTTCGTGAATTTATTTTGCAAACAATCATCAAAGTCAAGAAATTAAAATACATTTTTATTTGATTTATACTTAATTTGAAGTACACATTGTAGACTCCCGTATGTCTTTTTCATATGTTTAACAAGTAGTTGGCACATCCTAATTAAAAAGTGAACTCATACCTCGTGGACCTTGGCAACAACGAATCTCTCAAGGTTCATCAATACCTAATTTTGTGGAATAGTTAGAGAGGAGCCACCTGTAAAACTCCCTTAAGTAAAAAAAGTTAAACTCTTAAACATCGAGGTACTTTTTGTTGTAATGGCTGAAATTTTCGTTAGAAAAATCACAGTTAAGCTTCCTCATCCCAGGGCAATTATAAAATGAGTGACCTACTGATAAGTTACACCAACATGACAAAACCGTGAGGCTCTTAAACCAAAGAGGACAATATCTCGATAGTTAAGATCGAGTTTGGGTTGTCACACCACCTCCCACATGAAAGCCTAGGGTACGCACAAAACAACTTAGCGAGCACTTGCCCTCCTAGTGAGAAGCATGCATCGAATACATTCATATATAACCTTCAAATACTTTCATAAACCGTTATTTAGAGAAATTACAGCCAACTAAGTTGAAAAAAAAAAAACCATTAATATGAATTGAAGTGGTGAGGAATCCTCCAAATGTTTGCCACAAATAAGAGACAAATGGACTCATTATCCTCAACTATATGATGATGCCAAATGTCTTTGGCTCTGTTTCACATGATGGTGACTTTGTCCTTTTTCATCTAAAGCAGCTAAAAACTCCTTTGGCCACACCTTTCCCTTTCTGATGAAGTGCTAACTGTTCTTTTTTCTCTCTCAGACCTAAAGAGAGCAAAAGCTTTTGGTTGTGTACAGTAAGGGACACATGAAATTCCCAAAGGTTGGAGGAGAAGCCTTTGAACCTGGACTATTTTTTTCCTGAACAAGGCCAGGAAAGCTGAGTAAGGCAAAAGCTTACATCAATAGTCCTAATCTCTCCAATAGATATCAGAAGAAAGGTTGAACAAGAAAATTTATATATAAAAAAAGAAGAAGGAAAGATATAGTGACATGATGACTCAACCAGTGATTGATTCTTCTGTTCAATAATGAAGAGGAGAACAAAGAAACACTCAGCACACTCTTCTTGACTTTTTAGGAGATGTGAAGTCTAATTTTTGGTCAATCATTTTGATATTAAAGTTTGGATAAGATTTGATTTTGCAATTTTTTTAATTTATTTTGAGTATGGTTGTGAAATCAAGTTCTTATTATTTGCATCTAAACTCAGTAAAAAGTGAAAAAATCAATTATTTCAAGGTAACAATCTGTATACTTCTTCAATCAAATGTAAAAGTGAAGGTGCGAAAGAAACCGAGACCAATTGCTTAAAATAGATGATTATGGTTTTGTTTGAGACAGTTTTCTTATTACTTCTTAAAGCAGTTTTCTAGTACAAAAATTGTTTTAATAAGCTGTAAAAAAGTTGTCCCAAGCGAAACATAAATATGCTATGATGAATTAAAGTAATATATTTTATAATTTATTGCTCATCATCTTAGAAAATAGAGTAAAGGCGAAGGCCCAAGAGAGGTGGCTTGTGGAGTGATTGGAGGGCAATAACTATCCTAATTGGAGGGCAAATGAGATGGTCCAACATAAGAAGCAACAAGCTTTTCCTATTTGGATTGATTGTAATTAGTGGAGGAATTATGCTCAAAATTAAATGAGAAATAAGAGAGAGAATATAAAGCTTTCCAAACACAGCTTATTTTGACCTATTGATTGAGAACTTTGACTATCAATTAAAACTTCATTTGGGAAGACTTTCTTAATGCTTCTTAAAACAATTTTTAAGTACAAAATTTTTAATTTTTATACTAAAAAATTGCTTTGCGTATAATAAAAAAATCATCACCTAAGAGATCTATAGACAGAGGGAAAAAAAAGAGTTTTTAATGATCCAATAAAGCTGCAAGGAATGTTCATTGTATTATGGAACAATGGAAGAATTTTTGGCATAACTTATCTATATTGATTGCCATTGTTTGCTGAAAACATTCTATTAGATTTTCAATGGAGTTTAAGTGTGCAACAAAGATTACATTTAAAGCAAGCCGTAACATTATTCCACACGCCATTCTTTCAAAAACCATACATACTGAAGACTTTGGCCATACTCTCTACTCACTTTAAATGACTTGCTTCAAGGTTTAGAATTCTTCTATTACTCGGTACAATCAAAGCTCGGTACAGGCGCTTTTTTGCCTAAAACCGAACCTTCCTCTGCGTACGTTCACTGGATAGAATAAAAGTTCCTAATTTATACAATCAAAGCATGAAATCATATGATACACGCAAAATTTTTATTTTATTTTTCATACAATCGAAGCTGCTTGCGATAATCATTTTATATCACATAAAACACACACAAATCTAATTTGATAAATCAGATTGATCTCCATGGCTTTAAAACTCGCTGATTGAATTGAAGTGATCCCACGCTTCCTGTGATAAAGCAAATAAATTGCTCAGAAGAAAAGAAAATACTCAGAATAAAAAATATATTTAGATTTTGTTTGGGACAACTTTTTCCTGCTTTCTAAAGCAATTTTTTAGTACAAATTTTTACAAAAACTGTTTTTAAAAGCAGTAAAAAAGTTGCTCCAAACGAAACTTTAATAGGTTTATAAGTAATTCAATTGTCTCAGATTCAGAGAACTTCGATGTTTTACTGAAGCCCGCAATTTTCTACTTCAATCTAGTGTTTTTTTTTTTTTTGGGAACGGGGTATCCTTCCGTTGCCACATCTGAAAGAGCATTTGGCGGCGTGACTAATCCTCGGTTGACCTAGAAAAAGCACCCACTCCAAAAACCTCATAGCCCGCATTTGATTGGGCCCCACTTAAGAGGCTTTGCTGTTGGAGGGGAATCGAGCACGGGTTGGGGGTTCCCAACCGTACTTGCCCACCAATCAAACTAAGCATCGGTGGGTTAATCTAGTTTTTGATCCTCAAATAGATACATAGGATGAATAAACAGACAAGTCTAGTGCTAGCTCAGATCACACATACTACATGCATCATTAAACATTCAATATAAAATGACGAAGGGATTTGATGTTGTTGCTAGTTTTAATTGTAGCTACCCACAAGAACAAAAGAGCATTTCCATTAAAATGATCCTTCTTGGATGTTAAGAACAAATTATATATATGGCAGAGGGTAATTATGAGATGGCAAAGTACCTGCAAAATGTCAAAAACCTTTTCTGCGATATACTTTTGGTTGGATGAAGCGCCCTTTTGCTGAAGTTTATCTGGGTGAAGGCACAGCAACGCCCTTTGGTATGCTTTCTTCACTGATGGTCCTTCTATTATATTAACCAGTGGAACCTGTTTCCATCCACTCTCTGGCCAAAGAATCTAAAGAACAAAAAATAAGAAAAAAAACATAAATAATTGGCCAATTTCAGGTGTATAGGTGCTGTTGCACTGCAAATATATGGAGGTTTTAGAGCTTTTATGTACTAATAGTGCTGGTACAGAGAGAGCTCTAACTTGAGTTGTTGAACCTATTTTGATATGACAAAGATAGAGTGAAACTCCATTGGGAAACAACCATGCTAGACCATTTAAGGATTTCTTCATTTTGCAGAGCATCATAGCTTTATTAAGGTGTGTTGCTTTACTCCTTCAGGCTAGGATAGTTCTTGAAGGGAGTACGAATTGAATTTTATTCAAACTTTGTCTGGGAACTCTCGAAATTAATGATTGTCAAGATTTGATTAGCCTAATACTTCTTTAGTATGAATGGGAGCACTGCCAATAGTTATCTCGACAGATCAGGGAAAATCTAGTTATTATTGTTGCGTCCAGGAATATTTGCGGCGGTAGAGAGATATAAAGTTTAGCGTCCAAGCATCACATGCAAATTCAGTACACAAACAAGAAGAAAAGGTGGGTGTATCAATCACGGGAGATACTATAATTTTTACGTGGAAACCTCTAAAAAAGGAGAAAAACCACAGGACTAAAACCCTTAAAAGAGAATAAATAAGGGAAGGTGGGGGACTAACGTAGGCAACAGGGCTGTGTTGCAGGTACATATGACAAGCTTTTCCAGCCATATTCAGGTGAATGTATGTAGGTTACCTGACTTTCAACTTGTATTCACGCAACTTATATGCATTAGCCCATTGGAAAAGGACACGAGGAAGTTTATGTATCTTATTAGATGCAAATAAGGTGCAGTACAGGGAGTGGTGAACTAGAAAGCTTCGTGTAATGCTTGACATGCCGCCTTGCCTTGAGATTGCAAACTAAGACTTCATTTGGGACGGCTTTCTTCCTACTTCTTAAAGCAGCTTTCTAGTTCAAAATTTTAATTTTTGAACTAGAAAGCAGCTTTAAGAAGTAGGAAGAAAGACGTCCCAAACGAAGCCAAAATTTGTTCGTTGCAATCCCTGTTCCTCCAACACTTTTAATGAAATTTTTTAAACTGTCAACAACTTACGCAAAAAAGAACATGAGAAATTCAGTCACATCACTAACAATTTAAATTATGAAAGTATCGCCTAAATGTAATAGTGAAGCACTAAAATTAAGCCTTTAACATCATCGATTGGAAAGCCAAAGAATAGAATTGGCAGAAGAACAAGGAAACAGTAAACGCGCTAAGCTAACTGCCTATGGCTTATGTGGGTTCTACAATGATTCACGATAAATCAACATAAATTTCATGGTATCGCGGAAGTTATGCTCCGATATGCAACGAAGCAATTCTCGCAGAGCAAAGATGGCTACTTTATTAATAAATTCATAACACTATCCAGACTTGTGAGCTCTTTTCAAACAAATCTAAGCAACATAACCATAACCATGTTGGTGTGGAACCGGTGACGAAACCTCCGATCGATCCTGCAACTGAAGACCACAAAGGCAAAACAGCAATGGCAATAGAACAGTAAACTGATATTGATAATAGAATAGCTGGTTTTCATCCTCCTACATTGGCTTAATATTCTATCAGCTAAAACAAGAAAAGGGCATTAACGTAATAACTAGAAAAGCAATAATTAAAAGTGTTGAGGCACATTGTCTCTGGCAAAACCGTTGGAGAGCATCAGGTGAAGTGGCCACGCTGGCAAGGCCGTTGGAGGCCGTTCTGGTGTGCCACTTCATACGCCTGGTAAATAATACCACATCAGGTGCCACCAACTGCAGAAATTTTAGGTTCTACCTGAATATGTGGGTCACCTATCTCATCAGGTGGATGGTAAGGAAAGATATTAGCGACATTGAAGGTATTGGAGGTGCGCATCGTATCTGGTAATCCAACGACATAGGCATTGTCGTTTATACGCCGGAGAATGGGTACCGGACCGAACTTGCGTGGACTTAATTTGGAGTGAGCTCCAACAGAAAATCGATCCTTACTGAGCCGAATAAGTACCAGGTCCCCAGGTTGAAATGAGACATGTCTCCGGTGAGTATCAGCAGCCTTCTTATACGAAGAGTTGGAAGAAATAAGTTTCAGGCAGTCGTCTTCTAGGACCGACTGGCAGTGATCAGTCAAAGCAGCAGCATATTTGTTGGCACATTTCGGTAGAATGGCTATATCAAATAGGTGATTTGGGGCCTTGGTATAAACAATAGAGAACGGGCTTTGTTCGGTTGAGCGATTAGGCATAGAGTTAAAGGCGAACTCTGCCTGGCTAAGCGCATTTTCCCACTGCTTCGGCTGACTTTGTACCAAGCATCGCAGCATGTTACCAAGGGTGCGGTTTATGACTTCGGTCTGGCCATCGGACTGAGGGTGATAAGCAGAGCTAAGGTTTAGCGAGGTGTGAAGACGTTTCCACAGTTCGCGCCAGAAATGGCTCACAAATTTGACGTCTCGATCGGATGGAATGCTCCTCGGCAGACCGTGTAAGCGCACAATTTCGTTAAAAAACAAGCGCGCTATGTTGACAGCATCAAGAGTTTTCTTGCAGGCCACAAAGTGAGTCATTTTCGAAAAACGATCAACAACGATCATGATAGAGTCAGCTCCTCTTTGTGTCCGAGGTAAGCCCAATACAAAATCAATGCTAATATCCTCCCAAATCGAATCAGGAACGGGTAGAGGTGTATAGAGGACTGTGTTTTGTTTAGTACCTTTGAATTCTTGGCAGATAGCGCACCGTTCAATGAACCGGGAGACGTCACGGTGAAGTTTCGGCCAAAAAAATCTTGCCTTGAGCTGCTGCACCGTTTTTTCTCGACCGAGATGAGCTGCCAATCCCCCAGCGTGTGCTTCTTTCACAAGTTGTTGTCGATATGAGAATTCTGGTATGCATAGAACATTACCCTTGAATAGATAGCCATGTCTGAGTGAATACTTTGTAACTGGCTGCATTGCAAGACACTGTTTCCAGATAAAAGAGAAGTCAGGATCTTCGGCATAGAGTTCCTTGAGACATTCGAGACCAGTGAGTTCTGTCTGGAGCTGTGTTACCAATGCAGTTCGTCTACTAAGTGCATCGGCTACTCTATTTTGATTACCGGACTTGTGTTTTAAGACGAACGTGAACTTCTGAAGGAAGAGAATCCACCGGGCGTGCATTCGATTAATCGTTTTTTGGCTATTAAGGAATTGTAGTGCCTTATGATCACTACTCAAGATAAAGTCCTGATGCAACAGGTAATGCTCCCAATGCTTAAGAGCACGAACGACCGCATAGAGCTCTTGCTCGTAAACAATCCACTTCTGCCTGGTGGTACTAAGCTTTTAGCTAAAAAATTCTACGGGGCATTCAGACTGAGAAAAAACTGCGCCAATGCCGACCGTAGATGCATCCGTGTCGACTTGAAAAGGCAGATCGAAGTTGGGTAGGGTCAGAACAGGGGCTGCACATAATGACTGTTTCATTGTATCCCAGCTTCTTTGACGCTCTTCATTCCAAGAGAACTGCTTAGCTTTTAAACAGTCGGTGATAGGAGCCATGATGATACTAAAACCACGGATGAATCGTCTATAAAAATTGGCGAGACCGTGGAAGCTCCGGACGTCAAACAGACTGCGAGGAATCGGCCAATCTCGAATAGCCGCGATCTTACTGGGATCGGTCGCCACTCCATCTACAGAAACGATAAATCCCAAGAAATAGACTCGCTCCATTGCAAATTCACACTTGGACGAGTTCAGATAGAGTTGATGGGATTGCAACGTCTGTAGCACCTTAGTAAGGTGCTTAATATGCTCTTCGAACGATGGGCTGTAGATCAAGATATCATCGAAATAAACAACACAAAAATGATTAAGATGTTCCTTGAGTACCTCGTTCATTAATCGCATGAATGTGGCCGGTGCGTTGCATAGCCCAAATGGCATGACTCGCCATTCAAACAATCCTTGCTTCGTCTTGAATGCAGTCTTCCATTCATCTCCTGGACGAATGCGTATTTGATGGTATCCACTGCGGAGGTCGAGCTTGGAGAAGAATTTGGATCCTGCTAGCTTATCCAGCATCTCCTCAATGCGGGGTACGGGAAAACGGAATTTGGTAGTGATCTTGTTGATAGCCCTGCAGTCTATACACATTCGTCATTTGTTATCTTTCTTTGGAACGAGCAGTGTCGGGACAGCGCAGGGACTGAGACTGGGCTGGATTAGCTTTTGTTTTAATAAATTCTCAACCATGTCTTGCAGTATTTCATGCTCTTTAGGACTCATCCTATAGTGTGGAAGATTGGGTAAGTTAGCACCGGGTGCCAAGTCAATTTGATGTTGAATCATTCGCATTGGCGGCAACTCAGACGGTAAGTCTGAGGGCATAACATCACGGAATTCCTGCAGCAATTTTAGAATTTCGGGTGACTGGACTGTCTGCGGAAGATCTGAAGGACTATCTATAGTCACCAATGCATATATACAAGCAGGCTGCTCCGACATAAAAACAGGTCCCGACACAATGTTAAGAACGGCCTTGTTTTTTCCGGTGTTGTCAAGGGAACCAGGGGTGTGTGGTAGGAGCCAGTTTTCTGCCCTTCCATTCAAAAGAATAGGTGTTCTGGTGACAGTCATAGACAGCACCATTGTCATACTGCCAGGGACGGCCTAAAATGATATGACAAACATCCATATCGATAACATCAAAAAGAACCTCGCAGGTATAATTCTTGCCAATAGAAAAGTTAACTCTGCACATGTCCACAATGGAAATCTCTACTCCTTTCTTAGCCCAACTAATTTTATAAGGTTGGCGATTTTTTGTGGTTTTGAGTTGGAGGGCTTGTACCAAGGAGTGAGAAACTACATTTTCGGTGCACCAGTTATCAATCAAGAGTTCGCAAACTCTTCCGCCGATGGTGCATCGAGTGCGGAAAATGGCATTTCGTTGGGATGAGATAGGCTGTCGAGGTGTCAATAGTAATCTTTCCAAAATACAAATAAAAGCTTCTCCATCATCAGGTGCAAGTTCTTCTATACTATCATCAAAATCTGCTACAACCTGGTCTTCAGGATCCTCATTGTCGCCTTCAACTATTTGAAGTTGTGGTCTCGTTGGGCACTCATTAGACTTGTGCCCGGGCTGGAAACAACGAAAACATTTCAGGATTGTGGGCTTAGCATATGGGTTATCTCGTGGTGGTTGGCGAGGTTTGAATGGGCGGTATTGGTGCCCATTGGAATTCCGGGAGGTGTAAATTTATTAGGGACATAGCTGCAGGAATCACCGGACTGTTCAGAAGGTGGCCGCCAATTTGAGTATGACTTGGAATGTTTTGACAGTTGCAACTCAGCTTTGAGTGCAAAATTCACCGCCTGTGAGAGCGTCCACAAGGAATTGAGCTGTAGTTTGTCTTGCACAGAGTCCCTCAGCCCTCCCGTATACCTGGCAACGAGCTGGTTCTCCGATTCCCGTAGGTTGTTACGTGCACTCAATTTGTAAAACTCTTCGGTATAGTCACAGACAGTGCGCGTACCTTGAGTGCAATGTTGATACTGGTGGAAGAGCATCTACTCATAATCTGTTGGAAGGAAGTGACCCCTCATTAACTGTTTCATTCGGTACCAATTTCGAACAGCTCCTCGACCTTCTCGCTGTCTATTTTGTTGCAATTGCATCCACCAAGCACTGGCTCCCCCTTTCAATCGACACGCAACGTACTTAACCTGTTTTTCCGGTGGAATCTCCATGTAATCGAAAAACGTTTCGACGGCTCTCTCCCAATCCAGATAGTCCTCAATGTGGAGACGTCCTTCAAAAAAAGGAAAGTCAATTTTCACGCGAAACTCACCTTGGTGCATAGGCACTCGATCCCGCATTCGTCTGGCTCCCAGACGTTCACCGTATGTTCGTTCTTCCTGTTCGAGCATTTCTGCTCCCGTCTGCATTCCATCATCATCCTCTGAATCCGAGTAATCGGGATATACAGTAGGAAGCCCTCGCGGCGTCCGCTCGGCGCACGTCCCCATCGCACCGGCGAGGTATCTTCGCGTCCGAACCTTCGGCCTCCGGTGGGTACACCACCGTTCTGCTTCAGCTCCTGGAAATCCCTATTTGTTTCCAATGCGAATCGCCGGAACTTGGTAGCAAGCTCCGTCAACTCCTTAGAGATGTTGTTCACAGCAGTCCGCAAGTCATCCTGGCTCCGATCTTCGTCAGGAGCTACTCTCGGCCATCCCAGCGTCGGTCTCGACGGATCTGATACTTGTTGGTGTGGAACCGGTGATGAAACCTCCGATCGATCCTGCAACTGAAGACCACAAAGGCAAAACAGCAATGGCAATAGAACAATAAATTGATATTGATAATAGAATAGCTAGTTTTCCTCCTCCTACATTGGCTTAATATTCTATCAGCTAAAACAAGAAAAGGGCATTAACGTAATAACTAGAAAAGCAATAATTAAAAGTGTTGAGGCACATTGTCTCTGGCAAAATCGTTGGAGAGCATCAGGTGAAGTGGCCACGCTGGCAAGGCCGTTGGAGGCGTTCTGGTATGCCACTTCATACGCCTGGTAAATGATACCACATCACATGTGGGTTACAAAACTTCGCACCCTTACCTCTCACGGGGAGATTTTAAGTGGTTACGAGTCAAATTTTCATGAAACAGTTAGATTGAAGATAGAGATTTCACCAATAATTTGCGACTTTATTACTTGGTTCTAGGTTTGCTATGGATTCATGCTATGTATGTCTGCTATGGAAGCTATACATTTATTGAGAGGTTTGATGGAGAAGTATAGAGAGAATAAGGAGGATCTACATATGATTTTTATTGATTTAGATAAAGCATATGTTAAAGTTCCAAGAGAAGTTATATGGAGAGTTCTACATAAGAAAGTGGTTAATAATGCTTATATTCAAGTCATTAAGGATATGTATGCAGGAGCTATTACTTGTGTTTAAACACAAGGTGGTTTGACCATGTCTTTTCCTATTTCAGTTGGATTACATCAGGGATCAATTTTAAGCCCATATTTTTTTGTTTTAGTCATGGATGTTCTCACAGCGTGGACAAGGAGGGATCACAAACAGGTAGGTGAGCTTTTCTTTTCTTTTCTTTTCTTTTTCTTGTTAAACAAGTCAACAAATCAAGCAAAAGATAATTCATATATTTTCTAACAATGCAACCATTGTTTCTCTCCATTACTTCTAACCTTCACCAAATAATTTTACCAATTTAGCAGTTCAAAATATATGCATGACAAAAAGGCCAGTGACACCAATGGTTAACAGAAATTGCAAACAAAAAAGTGAACACCATCATAAGTGTTATTGCATTCGACATTTGACAAAAGGAGAAATTTCTGATTTTTGAAATTATTAGACTCAGGCTTTGAATTTGCTGCACAAGAAACTTCCCATAAACAAGTTCATTTGTTATGCACAGCTATAAAGAGTGAGATGTATTGTACAACTGTTACAACAAAAGGAGAAATCATTTTAGTTGTTGATAACAAAGGTAGGCTTACTAGTTGTAAGGTTGAGAGCAGTGATCTAATATTTCCTTCTTTCCCTCTTGACCACTGCCGTATCTTAGCATCCAAGTTCTGCGCCAAAGAGGATAAATACAAGTCATTGCAAAAACACTTTATCAAACAGAAATCATATAGGTAGAGTATAGGCAAGAGAACTGTCACTTTAACCTGATCTTGTTGTGGACTATGTTGTGCCGGTTCAGGCAGGTTTACCAGCAACTGTTGTACCTGCGCATTAGGAAAACACGTTCATATACTACAAAGGCTAATCCATAAGACAATGAGACAGTCGTACGGGATTGTGATGAATTATGTAACTTTTCTGTGCAAATTTTTGTCAACCAACTATTAATAACACATATTTTTGTCAACCAACTATTAATAACACATAGTGAGTAAATTGAGGAGTATCTTACAGTCATTTGCATTAGGTTAGTTGTATATCTCATGTTACTATTCCACTTCTGTATTATGGATCAACATTGGGTTATACTACGATGCAGATTGATCAAGGTTCGAGGCTTCGCTTTAATACAAATTTTGAAATTTTGTTTCTTTATTTTATTGGATGGAACAAATAAAAGGTTTTTCACAAATTCTGGAATCGTGAAGCTTTTATTATGTGATCTCAAAAAACTGATTGCGTGAGGCTAATAAGCCTTTATATTTATTGAAGGATTCATAAACTATCTCAACTAAAGCTCTCTCACCCTGCATCAATTTGGAATACCAAAACACTGGATGCAATTGAATTTACTAATTATACTAATTGTCAAGAAGGGAAGGTTACATTTAAATACTTGTGATTATTTTGGATAAACTAGAAGCTTAGTTTAAATAGATGAAAGACTAAACCAAAATATAATACACAAAATCGATTTAGTCAACCACTGAACCCAAACGTCAAAAGAATGCATTAAGGGAGAAAATCAAATACGTTTGTTTGAATAAAATAGATTCATACTTGGTCAAGCATAAATTCTAACAGTACACAAAAATCAAGGAGCCTCAAAAGACTGAACCAAAGTCCAACACATCTCAATTTGCTTGATTTTGTGCCCAGATGGCTCCAAATTGGATCAATCAACCTCAACACAATCTTTGTTGTGTCTGACAGTTCAATAATGTTTAATCAAGCAAATTGAATCCCACGGCCCTACAAGTTAAAAATTGGACTTCCCTGACTGGTTCTCTTCCTTAATCAGGTGTACAGTTTCATGAGGAAGGGCTTACGGATAGCACCCATGGAATAAATGTTGTCCATTTCCAAAAGATTGGAGTAGCTCCAGTGGAAGATAAGATTAGAGAGAGTCGCTTTAGATGGTTTGGTCACATAAAACAGCGGCCTTCCGATGACCCGGTTAGGAAAGTAGATATTAGATTTGACTTATGCTAAGAGAAGTAGAGATAGACCTAAAAAGGCTTGGTTAGAAAATATTAGAAATGACCTTTCTTTATTAGATTTAAATGAGAATTTAACTGTTAATAGGACACAATGGAGAAAAAGAATTCATGTAGCTGACTCCACATAGTGGGATAAAGGCTTGACGTTGTTGTTGTTATTTTGTATCGCCAAATATCAACAAACTAACACTGACGGCGGAAATTGCCATCAAAGAGTTCGTTAGTGGTTTCTTTCCCCACAAATATACATTCATTTGGTCACAATAATACCCAAATATTTAGATCTTTGAATTAGTGTGTCATTTACACTTTAACTCGTCGCAAACCATTTTTGCATGAAATGTTCCCACAAAGATGAAGCACAATACTTGTTGCATGCCACAACATCATGGTGACAGAAAGAGAGTTTAACGTCTTACTTAGGTACAAAAATTCAGTACACATATAAAGATAAATGATTTGTTGTAAGAGAAACTAGAAATTTTACACGAAAAATCCGTGATAGGGAAAAAACATGGGATCTAACCCAATTGAAATGATTCTACAAATATTTTTCATCAATTACAAATGATGTCATTTCCTATTATTAGAGAAGTTGTTAATAAAATATAGTAGACATAACGTACAAAATATATTTCATGGAAGAAGTTAAAAGGGCCCTTTACCATGGAAGATATTGTTTGCTATTTGTTTTGGTCTTTACCCCTTGAGGAAGGGAGACAGAGACCAAAATATACAACATAAATATTTATGCTAACATTGAGAGTCAAAGTTAGTGTTGATGGCTTGCTTCGATGGTAGCCATGCAACAATGGTTGAAGGGCCATAGTCAGGCAACAAAAGATCAAAGCTCGTATGCGGTCGACTATAGTTAAACGATTGTAGTCAGGTGACAGAGCTTAAAGGTTCGTGGTCAGGTACATGGTTTAAAATTGCGCAATAAAAGGTGCGCCTTGAGGCGCGCCTCAGCGCAATATGGTCCCTTTAAGCCTCAAAGCCCACGTAATAAGTTCAGTTTATGACGCTTACGCCTCAAGTTTACTGAGGCGCGCCATAAGGCGCTCATCGCCTCACATATTTAAGGTGTCGCATCTAAAAAAATTAACCTAAATTTTTTTTTTTTCAGTTTGATTCCCCAGTTGTCGACGTGACGCTCCTAATGAGATGTCGACGTGGCGCGCCTGGTGAGATGTCGACGTGGCATCAACATTTAAACCCTGGTAAAGGTCGAATGGCAGAGGCGACGTTTCGGTTTTCAAGTTCCAGCAAATATTTAGCATTCACTCTTGAGCAATTTCAAGCATTCTTCACTCAGTTTCTTCTAAGATGTTATCACCCCCAAAGAAAAATGTAACTTAATGCCATGTTTTCTGTTCCGTACTGCGTATTTTATGGTTATGATATGCGTTGGTGTTCAAGGTTTTGAAGTTCTTCGTATTTTATGCTTACTCTATGCGTATGTATTGCTTCTCGAAACTTTTTAAATGTTTGATACTTTGATGCCATCGTATTTTCTCTGTATTTAGGATTATGAATTTATGTTGAAATTTGAAACATAAACCCTAACTAAATTTTAAGCACCGATTAATCTATGCGTATGTTGTGTATACTCAATGCGTATTTTGTGTGTACTCAATGCTTATATTGCGCGTATGTTGTGCGTTTTTTTTTTTTGCGTATCTCATTTACTTATTTTTTATGTTTTTATTTTTTTAAATTTTCAGATATATGTTCGTCCAATTACCTATCGATGCTATGTTTCTACGTTTCGAACAATCTGTGATAACTTTGCTCAGCAAATTACTCCTGAAGTCGTGGACATATTGAAACGTTTAAAGATCATACAGTTTTTGGAATTTCCTAGGTTTGAGCAAAATGTCCCTCTTATTTATGAGCTGATCTCAAGGTAAAACATTTCAAAGCAATGCTTTGTTCTAAAAGGTCAACCCATTCCTTTCACTGCTGATGAAGTGACCCTTCTTACTGGTCTGCCAAATAAATGAGAAGAAATATCCTAGCTTTCCTTAGCACATACTTCAATTACATCATTAGAAATTAAGCCGTCTGAATTACAAGATGAAGATTTAAATGTTGATTTCTTTGATGATCTTAAAGCATCAACATCCACCACAACTCAGGAACAAATCAAAAAAGGTATATAAATAATATAGTTTTCTTTTCTTAGACTTTTATTAATGTATTACACTATTATTCATTATGATATTGTTCAAAAATATTTAGGGAAGAGGAAGATAACTGATAATGAGAAAGAAAGAGCTGATTGGGAGATATTGGACTCTATAGGAGAGGAGGGAGAGGAGAGAGCAGTTCATCATAAGGATGATTCAAATGAATACCCCCTTAGTGATGAGTGATGACAGTACTGATGACTAGTGAGTTCTTATGTGATATGTCTCCCTTATTTATCCTCAAAGATGTGGTAAGTAGCATTTTTATGTTTTATATATTACTTACTCATTATTATATATACAATTTATCATTTTATGTTTACGCAAATTTTTTATTTTGAGGCTTACGCCTCAAAACGCCTTAAGGCTTACGCCTTGCCTCACAAACGAAAAACGCCTCAATACCCGAATACGCAATTTTAAACATTGGTCAGGCAACGTCAGTTGGAAGATTATAACCAAAAAATGATGGTCAGAGGACTATAGTCGAGTAATGGTGATCAAAAGGTTGTAGTCAGGGCAATAGTAGTTAGGGAATTATCGTTGACAATGGAGGTTAGAAGACCATAGTTAGACAATGATGGTTGAAGGACCACAGTTGTGCGACAACGGTTAGAGAGCCATAGTAAGGTGGCAATGCTCAGATAACCGTATTCAAGCAACAGTGATCGGAGGATCATAGTCATGTGATGATGATCGGAGGATCATAGTGGTGCGATGGTGGTTAAAGGATCGTGTTTAGGTGATAGTCGGGCGATGGTGGTTAGGAATGATAATAGGGCAATGGTGGTTAAGAGATGGTCCAACAATAGTTACCAAGTGATAGTTCAACAACGATGATCAAATGATGGTGGTTTGATGGCGATGTTCAGAATTTGGTCCGACTATAGCGATCGGACAATAGTCTGACGCTAGAGTTTTAAGATCCTTCAAGACTCTAAGCTCTCTTGAATCTCAAACTAAGATTCAAGCCCTCCTTTCCCATAGAGAGTGGATGTCTATTTATAGATTGTTTTCAAGTGTCATGCCCAGTAAACATAGCCATAATCCAAAACGCCATCAGACATCCCTATGAATTCTATTGATCATAAATCCTTCTTTCAGCATTAAATACCTTACTGATGTCAGGGTTAAAAGATTTTGGGCTTGTTTGATTCGTCTCATTGAGACGTTCGATTTAACTATAAGCATCTATACGATTTAGAGATCTTTTGATCCTTCAATTAATATGCTGAAGTTTTTTTATTACGCTTCAAGTGCATAATATGAACTCAAACGAACTCATATCATGTCACTTTTCTTATCATTGAATTCATCTCATCGAGACATTCAATTTAATTATAATTTTGAATTCAAATCTTGAAAATTTCAACTGAAAATGCCTCATATCATATCAAGTCGATTTTTCATGATGTATCAATTACTCCTTCATTTTTCGTGCACCAAAGCTTTTTTCATTAGAAAACATATGTTTAATTCTTCAAAAACTTCATACCGAAAATTTAAAAAGATGCAACTATTCCATGAACATCCCTTTAACCAAATAAAACTTACATGAAGTCAACACATTAATCATAGAAATTTTTTAATGATTTCACACAAAAAATTTCAAACTTGCTCGAAATTAATGATACAAGCTTATTAGAGCTTTGAAAGTGTCAAAATTGGGTTAAAAAAATATTGAATAACAATTCGTAAGACCCTGATAGGAAATGCTTGTATTCACAAGCAAACCTAACCCAAATCAAGTATCAAACAAAGAAAACTGCTGTCCACAGAAAGAAACAGCCCAAAAAATGGAAAATCTGAGAGGAACTTAGGAGAAAATCATAGGAAAGCAATTGCAAACACTTGTATTCCACTAGTCGATGAAAAGCACTTGCAAGATACAATTTTCTTTCAATTCGAGAGGAAGGAAATACTCTCCACAATCTCCGGCAACGCCAAGAGCCCAAAACAAACCCTAGATCTCAAAAACAAGATTCAAATTCAGGATCATCCCCCCTTTTCCTCCTAACCTCCTAATTAACCATAAAGAAGTTTTACAAAATGTCTAAACAGCCCCTCTCATTCAAAATTTCCCTCCCAAAACTCCTCCTTGGCCCCCTACGGGTTCCGCCTGTGCCGCTCGATTCCGCTCCTGTGCCGCTCGGTTCCGCCTGGAGTAAGTGAGGACCAGTCCGGGCTGGACCGGAGGGGCCGGCCTAACAGTACTCCCCTCCCAAAAACTCACCTTGTCCTCAAGGTGAAAGGAGGGGAATTGGTATTTCACTCTTTCAAATGGCTCTCAGGTCGCCTCAAAATCAGGGAAGTCCTTCCATTGAATCAACACTTCCTTGTTTCCTTCTTGATCGGATCTTATCCCCATAAGCTCCAGGGGTTCTAACATCACTTCCCAATCCTCAGTCATTGTTGCTGGTAACTCGGCGCTAACTGCATGCTCCCCCAAAGCTCTCCTCAGTTGTGACACATGGAACACTGGGTGTATAGTTGCGGAGGAGGGTAGCTTCAGACGATACGCTACTGCTCCAATCTTCCCCAAGATCTCATAGAGACCAAAGTTTCTTGGGGCCAGTTTCTCGTTCCTTCAGCTAGCCACTGATTTCTTCCTGTAGGGCCTCAGCTTCAAGAACACTTTCTCCCCCACCTCATATTGTATGTCTCTTCTGTGCGTATCCGCTCGCTTCTTCATTATTTGTTGTGCCCTCTCTAGATGTTTCTTTAACTCTTCCAACACCCGGTCCCTCTCCTCTAAGTACTGTTCGACTGAAGAGACAGGTGTGTTTCCCTTCCCATAATGTACTAAGTGTGGGGGGTCTCTTCCATAGAGCACCTTGAAAGGAGTCATTTGGGATGCCGAATGGCACGAAGTGTTATACCAATACTCTGCCCAAGGCAACCATTTAGCCCATTTCCATGGTGTTTCAAAAGCAAAACACCTCAAATATGTCTCCACGCTCCGGTTAACCACTTTTGTCTGCCCGTCTATCTGTGGGTGGTAGGCGGTGCTCCTTTTGAGAATTGTGCCCTGCATTCTGAAAAGTTCTCTCCAAAACTGGCTGATGAACACCTTGTCTCTATCCGACACAATTGATTCAGGAATCCCGTGTAATCGAACCACTTTCCTGATAAATGCTACTGCCACTGATACTGCGGTGTAAGGGTGTCGTAGGAGGATAAAATGTACATACTTACTGAGTCGATCCACCACGACTAAGATGACGGTGAATCCTTCTGAACGGGGTAGGCCGTCGATAAAGTTCATAGACACTTCCTCCCACACTCTGTTCGGAAGTGCTAACGGTTGGAGTAATCCACCAGGCGCCATTGCCATGTACTTATTCCTCTGGCACACCTCACATTTTGCCACCATCTCCTTAACATCCTTAAACATCCCCTTCCAGTACAGCTCCGATGCCAACCTCCTATATGTCTTATGTACTCCTGAATGACCCCCAACTGCACTGCCGTGGAATTCCTGTAATAGGTGAGGAATGTGTACTGATGTTCGTGGCATCACAAACCTTCCTTGGTATAGCAACCTCTCTCCCTCCAGGTAGTACCCTGACTTGCCGCTACTGTCCTTCTTTAATCCTTCCCTGATCTTCTTCAACTCTTCGTTCTGCATGCTCTCTTCCTTGATGGCCCCTCAATCAACCATCAGGGGTACTGAAACTGCCACCTCCTGAAGTTCCCCCACACACCTAGATAAGGTGTCAGCTGTCTTATTTTCCACCCCAGGCCAATACTGGATCTCAAAATAATATCCTAGTAGCTTTGACAACCACCTCTGATGCTCCTCAGTCACCATCCTTTGCTCTAACAGGTATTTCAGACTCCTCTGATCTGTACGAACAATGAAATGCCGACCTAAAAGATAGGGGCGCCACTTCTGAATGGTCAAGACTATGGCCATCAGCTCTCTCTCGTATACTGACTTCAATCGTGCCCTGGTCGATAGCACCTGGCTGAAATAAGCTATAGGCCTATGATTCTGCATCAACACTGCTCCCAAACCATACCCTGAAGCATCGGTCTCCACCACGAATACCTAGCTAAAATCTGGGAGCGCTAGAACTGGAACAGTGGTCATGGCTTTCTTCAACCTTTCGAAGGTCTGGGTCGCTACATCACCCCAGGAGAAGTTGTCTTTCTTCAGCTGCTCCGTTAATGGCCAAGCAATGGAATTATACCCCTTCACAAACCTCCTATAGTATCCCGTCAGTCCCAAGAAACCCCTCAACCCCCTGATATTATTGGGCATGGGCCATTTCTGCATTGCTTCAATTTTTGACAGGTCAGCTGCCACTCCTTGAGACACTACATGTCTCAAATATTCCACCCTTGACTGGGCAAAAAAACACTTCTTTAAGTTAGCTCTCAGCTGATGTGTCTGTAGGATCCCCAAAACCTCCTTTAGGTGCTTCAAATGTTCCTCCTCGGTCTAGTTGTACACCAAAATATCATCAAAGAAGACTAGCACAAACTTCCTCAAGTGTTGCCTGAACACCCTGTTCATCAAGGACTGAAAGGTAGCGGAGGCGTTAGTGAGCCCAAATGGCATCACTAAGAACTCATAGTGCCCCTCGTATGTTCTGAACGCAGTCTTCTGAATGTCCCCTTCATTCTGATTTGGTGGTAGCCCGACTTCAGGTCCATCTTTGAAAACACCACCGCTCTCTGCAGCTCATCTAATAATTCATCAATCACTGGAATGGGGAATTTGTCTGGTACTGTCTCCTTGTTCAGGGCTCTGTAATCCACGCAAAACCTCCAGCTCCCATCCTTCTTTTTGACCAGTAAAACTGGACTGGAGAAAGGACTCAAATTGGGTCTGACGATCCCTGCCTCCAACATCTTCTTGATCAGCTTCTCAATTTCATCTTTCTGAATCTGGGGGTAGCAATATGGTCGAACACTGATCGGTGACACTCCCTCTTTCAGAAGGATGGCGTGTTCCTGCTCTCTAGGGGGTGGCAATCCCTGGGGTGGCTGGAACACCTCCATGTACTGTTGTATGAGCGGTTGCACCACCTGTGGAATGTCTCCTTCTTCCCCCACACTGACCCTCTCCAAACGTTGCAGCTCCACCAAAAATCCCCCTCCCACCTCCTGTATGGATCTGATCATGGATTTGAGAGATATGACTGGCCTTGTCAGCCCTGCATCCCCCTGGATCACCTTCCTCTGCCCTTCTATCATTAGTTCCATCCTCAAAGCACCCAGTTGACCTTGGTATCCCTCAAAGTCTGTAGCCATTTCATCCCCAGGATGACATCTGTACTTTCCAATTCTAAGGGAAGAAAATCCTTCCTTACCTGTAGCCCTTGGATGGTCAAGATCACTCCCTTGCAAACTCCTTTCCCCATCTCCACCTTCCCCATGCCCATCTTCACCCCATAGCCTCCTGTATCGACTGGCTCCATCCCTAACTGATCCACGATCTGAGCAGAAATGAAATTGTGGGTTGCACCACTATCGATCAGTATCAACACTTCACAATCAGCTATCTCTCCTCTTACTTTCATAATGTGACTCAGAGTGAATCCCACTACTGAGTTCAGAGAGACTTCTGCCACATCCAGATGCAGCTTCTCCTCTCCTTCTGACCCACTCTCACCTCCCTCCTCGTCTTCCTCATCTTCGCAAACGAGGAGAACCTGAAGAGTTCGATCATTGCACCGGTGTCCGGGCATGTACTTCTCATCACATTGAAAACATAACCCCTTTGTCCTCTTCTCCTGCATCTCCTTCTCGGTCAGCTGTTTGAACTGTCCCCCGTTTCCCCCTCCTCCAGTTCTCTCCTTTGGTGCCTCCTTCAGACTCCCTGAGGATCCCACCTTTGAAGGCAAGATGGTAGTCATCATCTTGTGCGACCCTCCCGAATAGTTTCCCCGAGCTCCTCTTTCAGATTTCTTCTAATCATCCACCAACTGGGCTAACTCCATAGCCTTCCCTAGGTTCCTCGGCTCCAAAACTCTGACTGTTGTTCGTATCTCGGGCTTAAGCCCCTTCATGAAGTTCCCCTCCAGGGCCGACTCTGAGATGTGATCCAATCGGCTAGCCAAGTACTCAAATCTGTCCCGATAATCCGCCATCGTCCCCTCCTGAGTCAGGGCAAAGAACTGCTCATAGAAATCTCCTCCCCCATCGGCTCGGAAACGTTCTAATATGCAGTCCTTAAACTCCCTCCAACTCCGGATGGGCTCCCTCCTGTCACGCCACTGGTACCATGCCAAAATCTTTCCTTCCAGACACAATCCTGCCGCCGTCAGCTTCTCATCCTCTGTCAACCCGTTGACAGCAAAGTAACACTCCACCTTGTAGATCCAACATAAAACAGGCATCTTCAATTTCCTCACCTTAGGATCTCCCCGGTATCCTCCATAGCCTCCCATTCCCCTCAGAGGAGGCGTTCCCCAATTGTCCCGATCGTCCCTCCGACGAATATACTCGAACCCCTCTTCATAGTCTCCTCTCCTCCCTTCAACATCATCACCTCGACGCTGAATACCTTCAAATTCAACACCTCGACGATGATGTTCCTCCCTTCTTCCTTCAAAATCTCCCCCTCGATGCTGAATTATTTCGAATTCAACACCTTGGTGATGAGATCCCTCTCTCCTCCCACCAAAATCAACCCCTCTTCTGTCATATCCCATGCTCATCTCTTCCCTCGAAAGAGGCTCTAGAGGAGGCATGTCGTCTCTTCCTCTAGGATCTCCACCTCCAAATTCCTCCTCCCCCGCAAGGGGTTCGGATTTCCTCCCATGCCATGGTCGTTAGTGGTATCTCTTACTTCCGATGTCGCCGGATTGGTCTTCATTTCAAGTAGTTTCTTCATCATTTCATCCATTGCGGTGAACGTCCCCTCCAACCTTTCATTGTTTAAGGTGATTTGATTTTGAAAATTGAAGAATCTTTCCTCCAAATCGGCTTTCAATTGGCCGACTTCGCCTTCCAAGACGTCAACTTTCTTTCCGGCCATCGTTCTTCCCAACGGATCTCAAAAAATCACTTCTGGAAACGAAAAGCTCGCTGAAAAATAGGGATTTCAGCCGCCTAAGGTCCCCAAATCGATGCTCTGATACCAATTTGATAGGAAATGCTTGTATTCACAAGCAAACCTAACCCAAATCAAGCATCAAACAAAGAAAACTGCTGTCCACAGCAAGAAAACAACCCAAACAATGGAAAATCTGAGAGGAACTTAGGAGAAAATCGTAGGAAAGCAATTGCAAACACTTGTATTCCACTAGTCGATGAAAAGCACTTGCAAGATACAATTTTCCTTCAATTCGAGAGGAAGGAAATACTCTCCACAATCTCTGGCAACGCCAAGAGCCCAAAACAAACCATAGATCTCAAAAACAAGATTCAAATTTAGGATCATCCCCCCTTTTCCTCCTAACCTCCTAATTAACCATAAAGGAGTTTTACAAAATGTCTAAATAGCCCCTTTCATTCAAAATTTCCCTCCAAAAACTCCTCCTTGGCCCCCCACGGGTTCCACCTGTGCCGCTCGGTTCCGCTCCTATGCCGCTCGGTTCCGCCTGGAGTAAGTGAGGATCGGTTTGGGCTGGACCGGTCCAGCCGGCCCCTCCTGGGCCGGCCTAACAGACCCAAAAAAATGTTTGAAATGGATGGTATGGGCCAAAAAAATTGGCATGCACACATGTAGGCGACTAGGACGGCCAGCCGCCGTCTAACGTAATGGTGCTTGTGTGCGTTCGGCTCACATATTGCATGAGCCTAAGGCCCGCACGATAATTTCTTTTTAAATTGTATATTAACAATAAAAAAATTAATTTTTTTGGTCCAAAATAATTTAACAGAATATTTTAAACCCCCCCCCCCCCCCCACCCAACCCACCCATTAATAACTCCCCTTTAAGACTAGGCAGAGGTACGACTTTCTTAACCAACTCATGCTTTTCCCCTGTAAAGAGCGAAAAAATATATGGCAGGAGTTTAAAAATCAAGACCCATAGTCCCTACAATGAGCTTCATTTTTCCTTTCAAAAAAGTGTTAACTGTCTATTACGCCAGAGAAGGGAGGTAGCCAGCCATCTGGCCCAGACCGGCTGACCCCAGCAAAACCACTAGGCAGGAACCAGAGTAGTAGCAGGGAGGGCATCCCCCCCCCCCCCCGGGGGACCAAAAAAAGTTAATATTCGCTAATGTAAGGAAAGGAAAGAATTAGGAAGGTTTTTATGCTGCTAATTGATTAGGAAGATTTCCTAAATTATGTTTAGGCTAATTACAAAGGACCTAATTATTTAAAGTGCTTCGACGCCAATTTGAAGTGTTGCGGCACCATATCTAGGCCGCTGCGGTGCTCTGCTATCTATCATTCAGCACTAGGGCGCTCGGGAACACAGCGCTGGGGAGCTTGGGTACGCAATGCCGGGGTGTCGTACCCAAAAAATGTATTAAAAAAAAATTATAAAAAAAAAAAATTATTCTTAGAAATTTATATTTATTAAAAAAAATTCACAGTCAAAGTCTTTGCACCCGAACCCAAGCAGGAGGTAAACCCCCGCACCCCTCAGTGAACAAAACAAGCTTTGAGGTCCAAGACAGCAGAATAACCAGATTGATCAACATAATCATATTCCACGCATAACAGGTTCTATTTATGTTATTGTGTTATAGGGCTATTTAAGCAGTTGTCTAGGATTTAGTTTATGTTATTGCTAAGTTTTATTTTTATAATGTTGTTGTCAGTTTCTAGCGGCGTCTAGGGTTTGTGGAATAGAAGATTAATTGTGTCTTGTTTTATTATTAAAGAGATAATTCAAAAATCATCCCTATCTTGGTGTTCCTACATTTTTCTTCTCTTTTACATTCACTTCCACGACGTAGCATTGTCCACATCAGACAAATCAGATTTTGAGACGTTCAAGACTTCCAATCCCTATGGAGATGCTCAAGTCTCCCCTTAAAAAAGGAATTGACTTTTCTCATCATGCAAATAGGATTTAGTGACAATCAAGGCCTACAGTTACTATAGTGAGACCCGATCTCTTGAAAGAGACGTTGACTTTCATTACGTGATAGACCAAATTTGGAGAAGGTCAAGGCTTATTTTTGCACATCTTCATAGAAGTTATACCAATATAAGTGATGCAAGCATTGGTGTTGAATTTGATGCTATTTGAATCATTTTCAAACATTTTGCGGTCAAGGCTTAAGTTACTACCTTATAGATTGCAATAAGTGGGAAGAGATCTCTTATTGGAAGGTGAGGCCCGAATTTGAAAGATGTAAAGGACTTCAAGAAATCCCCAATGATGAAGAGTGTGTCGACATCATGTAGTTCTGATGGTTTTGCATAACTTTGAAATAAAACTTATTATTTGTTCATATGCATGTTTCTTCATGCATTAATACATACTTTGATTGATATTTGCAATTAGGTGGGTGGACGTAATGACATTTAATCTTTAGCATAATAATGATCCGATGTAATGAAAACTTATCCTTCGTAGGACACTGAACTTTTTGAGAAGTTTACTTCAAGAGCATGATTAATATTTTGACATAATAATATTATGCTTTATTAAAAGTTTATTTTCATATTTTTAACTTTCTATAAATGTTTCTTCCCAAAAAAAGGTGTCGCTTATCTCCTCTAATTGGAGGAGCAACAATAGTATTTGGGTCTTCCATTGATGCCACTCATCACCACCCATTCAGAATGGAAGCTTATTTGAGAAAAAAGATAAATAGGTCATACACAAATAAAATAATAATGAATTCATTTATCAAATAAAGATAACTGAAAACACTATTAGATCAACTTTATGAAGCATGCAACATGACAAGTTCGTAAGCCTAAAAAGGATTGAATTTTCTTCAAACTGAGCTATATGGCATTATCTTTTCTTATGACAACAAAGCCACCTTAGATAGATACTTGCCACTAAGAGACATTATACAGCATCCCTTACGAACATGCAGTAGTCAATATTTCACTATGAGCTTGGCCATTTTCAACATGCCTCATGATATATAAAAACGTTTAGTATCATAAATTCTAAAAAAGCAGAAACCATATAAAACAATGGAACATTGACATACCAGATACCCCTCAAAATCTTCAAGAATACTCTCCTCATCGCATGCTGTATTGTCAATGACTTCGGTAGTTGGTGGCTCTGAAACTCATCATTGATCATATAGTCATATTTACAAAATCAATCACACCATCTTGAAAAGCAAATATGTAAACCACTTTGATCAAGTAGAAGTGCAAGCAAGTGCAGGTTAATCGTTTACCTAAAAAACTTCTTGAAGGATTTATTATGCTTATTTATATTCTTCTCTGAAAACAAAGAACAATTTAATGGTGTCTTATATCTTTGCTTGGATGCCTTTTGCATTAACATTTGGACTATTTGGTCATTAGTTCGATTATCTTTTACAACTCTATATAAGAGTGCTAGGACTTTGATGGGGGCATCGACAGGAGATTCCGGTGCCTTTATCAGAGACGACACCGGAGATCGACGGCCATGATGGAGAGCCTTTATTACTGATGACTATTTATATCTGCATTTTATATATTACGCGTTTATTTTCAGTTTTTCCCATTTTACCCTTGTGGGTATTTATTTGCTCTTGTAGCCCAAGGGGCATATTAGACTTTTGTACTTGTTGTCATTTGGATCCTATTTATATGGCTCTTGTATCTTGTATGAGGGAATGAATTATTGATGAATGAAATTTTCTTACTCTTTGTTCTCTTTGTGAGTTCAATTTCTTTAAGATCTCTTAGTGAGTTCTTTGAGATCTCTTTGTGAGTTTACTTGGAGGAATCATTGAAGACTTGCAACCCTAGCCTCTTGCCTCTCCGCTATAAAAGATCACAAGTAAAGCATAGAAACTTGAAGAAACCCGAGCCCACCTTGTTGTCGCCGCCCCTAGAGCCCATCCGCCGCCCACCCTCTCACCGCCGGCCGGCCACCTAGCCACCAGCCGTCCACCACCCATCCAACCCCCTCTCCACAAATTCCGAATTGAAATTTGAATTTCAAAATTCAAATTCTTTCCAAATTTGGAAATTCCATATATAGAAATTTTTAAATGAATTCAAATTTGAAATTAAATTGATTTGGATTTAATTTAAAATTTTTCTAGTCATCATTCAATTTTTGGAAACCCCTCTCCCTCTTTCCCTAACTCCCTCTCTCTCTAGCCATACCGCCGGCCCCCCTCTTTGGGCTCCCCATTAACTCCTTCCCCTTATTTGAAATCCAAAATTGATTTCAAATAATCCCCCCCCCCAATTGCACTAAAACTGAAATTAATTTCAGTTTTAATTCTCTCTCTACACCGCCGGCCTCCCCCTTTGGCTATACCCCATTAATTTTTCCTCTAATGCTTTAATTGCATTTTAATTGGGAATCAAATTTTAAATAATTCCCTCCCAAATCCCTTAAACTGAAATTACTTTCAGTTTTCTAAAGTAAACCCCATCCCTCTCCCTCTCTCTACCGCCGGCCTCTCCTCCTCTCCAAGCCGCCCCCTTCTCCTCTTGGAACTTCTTATGGCGACCAATCATCTTCACCTCCATGTCGCATGGCGGATCCCGAGTTAGAATGGGGGCTTGTATTCGATGCCCACGGTAATCTCGACGTCCTACAATCGCCGTTCTTCGACGCGGGATTTGACTCCGACGACGACACCGTTGGAGCTTACTTGGATCGGATCCTCCCGAGCCTCATACACGCCATCGACAGACAAAGTCCAGACTACGAGTGGACCATCGACGGCCAACCTCCCGTGCCACCTCCACCTCCGAGTTCCTTGGCTCCTCCCTCCACGTGGCGACTTCATTTCTAGCGTGGACGATCTTCCTCCGCTCAACCTAGATTCGTAGGAACAAGAGAAAGCCTCAAGGTGAACAACTCCGTATTAATTGTTAGATTCGAGTTATTAGCTTTTAACTTTACGTTATCCTTTGTATTTGCTTAAATTGAACGGTTAATTTCCTTGTAATTTCTTTGCCTAAGCAAGTGGAACACAAAGAATTTGATAACCAACTTTGAATTGATGCATGATTTTATAAGAGGTTAAGCAACTAGTAAATCTTCTTTCATAATCTTGTGTAACTCACCTTGCATCACATCAGACTTCTTATTATGAGATAATGAATAGTCAAATAAATTTTCCTCCCTCATGGACTATTCAGCAATCCCTTCCACGATGAGATTAGTATCTCATCCAAGGTGTTTGTTCGTTTTCTTTATATTAAAGTTGTGTAGGCATATCGCCTCCAAGTTGTGTACACAAGGTGTTTGTATTTCCTTCTTCCTTCTCCCTTCCAAGGTTTTCTTTCAGTCTCCTCTTCTCATCTTCAAAGTTCATGTTTTAGTCTCATGTTTTGCCACCATAATCCCTTCTCTAATACAAACTCTGAAAACCAAGATAACATGCACAAAAAGGCATCATTGGAATTATGGTATTAGCGTTGATGCAGTAAAGGCCATATTAAGAGGTGTGGTCAAAGAATTGTTACAACTTTTTGAACTAGGACTACAAGTGTACCTAAAAGTTCATTAACTGAACCACCGTATCCAATTTAGGGATCAGCCAGACTGAAAAGATGCTTTTAGCCAAAACTTGACCGTGAATGCAACAACCCAAAAATATGAAAAAGCATTTTTAAAAGGAAATTTTGAATTTCTATTTGAACTAGAGCGCTTCGACACTGCATTGAGCGTTAGAAATTGTTGTCACATAATTGAAGGCTATGTTATATAGTAATTATGGATTCAACATGTCACGCTATAACTGATTGACTGAATTACACCACGGGTAGAGGGTGATGACTCTTAAAGGATTATTGAAAGCCACAGTGAAAATAAATTATAAATAGAAATAAATGAAAGATAAGATATGATTGACATATGGATGGATATGGACAAGTAACAGATGGAATGATGAAAATACTACATTAAAGCTGGATGTCCTGCTTAACTGAATCTTACATTGATACATGCATACATTGATAATATTAATAGACAGACCATATAACATTGATGCATGTGCATAAATAGCATATGGTATGGATACGTGCACTGATAGTCTATGAAAGATAAGGAGGATAAAACTAACGACTTATTATTGACATGACATGATAGATACTAATTATTGATGACCATTGATTTTGAATGCTAAATTGATATATGATGAATTGATGTGAAACTAAAATGTCACTATATTATTGAATATGCTACTGATATAATTAAGTATATGATAGAAATTGGTTTCAATTGTAGATATTGGTAACTTGTTAGGTTAAAATATTAATTATGTGATTTTTACATGTTTTCAGGGAAAAGTAAAGAAGCTTGAAGGTGATCTACGTGTTGGCTTCTAGTAGTCTTTCTATTTTATAGTCATATATTCATTGCGATGAATTAGTTTATTTTATGTCATTACTATTATACATGTATCATTTTAGGCTTGTACTGAATCGTTGAATGGTTAAATGGTTGTAAATGTAAATATAAAAGATACAATTCTTTCAATTTAGATTACAGTGAAGTTCTTCAAACATCTTAAGAGGGCCTATTCAAATCGTCATTAGCCTTGGCCAATCTATTTGGTAAGCCGAGGTTTCATAGTCCTTTAAAAGATTATTTCTCCCACCCTTGACAAAATTTTCTTTCACGTGTGCTTAGCTTTTAGAGTTCTAGCAGATTACTAACTTGAAAAAATAATACCCGCCATTTGCTCATATGCTCAAAGAGAATAATTGTCAGCAAGGCATTCTCATATGATTGTTGGGATCAACTGCCAGACAAATAGCGAAATGAAGTGTTTCATCCAGCCAATTGTGAAGGTTCTAGACGCATTACTTTAGGTACAAACTAATCAATACCCTTACATTGCAATGGATGAAAAAATAATATAAATAAAATTAAATAATTAGTTGTACTGTAAAAACACCCAGGCTTGAAGATAAATTATTAATTTAACCTGGCTTGAGTTGAAGTGATGAGGACATCAGTGGAAGGTTCCAGCGTGTCTATCACAGGAGACATCGCAGATCAACGGCCAAGATTAGGAGCATCTATTTATGAGTTATTTTATGTTATTGTATTAGTATTATTTTCATTATTTGTTTTAGTTAACCTTTGTACCCCTATGAGGGAGTTTAGTGAATTGTTGCCCGGAGGGCATATTTGTTTTTGAGTTTTCTTCGTTGTGGAGGCCTATATATAGAGGTCCTAGACTTTGTATTGTTTTCTATGATTGCTTAATAAAATTTCTGGTTTTCTTCTCTCGAGCTTGAGAGTTCTTGAGTGACGAAGTCTAAAGATGTAGGCAAAGCAATACCCACCAGTTGCGGAGGTGCTCCGGGCTCGTGGTCCAACTTTCCCCTTGCTTCAAGCCATCAATTATCCTCTCCCCTTCCTCCCAAACTGACAGCCCTCATCCCCTACCCATCTCCCCAACCCGACGGCACCACATCCCCTCCCCCTCCCCACCACCCGTCGGGTTCCAACACCCAACCCAAACCCATTGGAATCCGACAGGTTCCCTCCACATGCCAGCCCCTCCCCACCTTCCTCAAGCCGCAGGCCACCTAGTCAATCCTAGCCGCCGGCTTTACCCTCACCCATAGAATCCACAGTCAATTAGCCATTAATACTTTCCTTAGATTATGAATTCAAATTCAAGTTATTTTGAATTTCAAAACTTCGCAATTAATGTAATTCTCTCTTATGAAACATCCCAATTAATCCTCCAATTTGAAATTAATTTCAGATTTATTCCTCAATCAACATTAATTGCTTGGGCCCCAAATACATTGCATTTAGACATCCTTCCTCTCTCCCTAATTTCAGATTTCACTTCTCCTATTCCCCTTGACTTAAAGCCTAAACCTAGCGCACGCCCTAACCTCTTCCTCTCCTCCTAAGGCCGACCACTACTTCCCCTCACCTCCCTTGCTCCTCCACTCCGTTTAATACCAAGTGATATTATCTTATTGAGAGTAGGGGTGTCAAATCGGGTCAGTGGGTCGGGTTCGGGTCAAACCCGAATTGACCAGACTTTATACGGGTCAACCCGAGCCCGACCCATTTTTGTAAACGGGTTGGCTTTTTCAACCCTGGTCCGACCCGCGCGGGTTGCCGGATTGACACGACCCGACCCGGATTTTGAAATACTACCGCGGCGACAGAGCAGTGGGAGAAGCGGAAGCGGCTACATGCGTCGTGGGTGGAGCAGCGGGAGCAGCGGCAGGACCCGTCGCCGCTTCGAATTCGTCGCTTCGGGACGCGCACGCGCGGAAAGCGTTCACTCTTTGGCTGCTTCGAGTTCGCACTTCGCCGGTTCGGGACGCACACCGCACAGGCGCGTCGCCGCTTCGGGTTCACCGTTCGCGCTTTCGACTCTTCGGGACGCGCACCGCTCAGGCATGAGGCGTCGACGCGACTTGAACCGAACCCAGGCAGAGCAGGCAGCAGACCGGGCAAAGGATTTTCGAGTCATTTTCGGGTTGCCGGGTCAACCTGAATCCGACCCGTTTTTTGAAACGGGTCATTTTGTTGAACCCGAACTCGACCCGTTTCACAAACGAGACGACCCAAACCTGAAATTTTTCCGGGTCGGGTTTCGGGTCATGTCAAAAATTGACACCCCTATTTGAGAGGTTTTACTCCTCCTTGGCCTCCTCGCTAATGCATGGTCGATCCTAAAGTTAACCACGGATTTGCGTACAATTCTCAAGGACAAATTGATATCCTGCAATCGCCCTTCTTTTGACCCCGACTGGGAGTTTGAAGATTCTGTTGAAGACTACGTAGACCTCATACTATTTCATCTCGCCGAGACGATCGACGAACGACGACCATCCAGACAGTGGGAACTTGTCGGACGTCCACCAACGCCTCCTTCTCCAGCTACCCTCCCGTGGATCAGACCATCGGCATCGTAACTTTCTTAGTGGCGTCGTTTGGTATGCTGAAGATCTCTCACCGCTAAAGCCCCTCATAGAGTCTGAGTGAGAAAGGAAAACTCGAGGTGAAAAGCTCTAGATATTAACATGTGGATTATTATTACAGCACATCTAGTTCTATTGTATTTTCTGATCTTGTTTTAAATTGATCTGTTCTCCTAAAATTGTAACTGCATGCCAGAGCCAAACGTCAATGGATAATTCCTAAAATTAATTCATGTGATTCATTAATCTTAAAGTAGTAAGCTTACAATAATTTTATTATTTCCTTGCAATTCCTGGTTGTTTCACATCATGAAGGCATTAAATGTTGAGCAAATAAATTTAAATGTAAAGTTAAAGATAATCTTATATAGTAAATGTGATGCGGACATCAATACGAAGATTTGGCGCATCTATCACAGGCGGCGTCGTAAATCGACGGCCATTATTTAAATTTTCATTTATGTATTATTTTCTGAATTTTAGCTCTTGTTTTATGTATTTCCTATTTTACCCCTAGGATAGTGTTTATATGAGTGTTTTGGCCCAAGGGGCATTTTTGTAATTTTCTTTTTTTTCTCATGTTATGGCCTATAAATAAGGGTCTTAAGCTATTGTAAGGGATGGTTGATTAATATGAAAAAAATTTGTTTTCCACAAGGTGTTCTTTTCTTCTTGAGAGAGGACAAGAGTGAGATTCCATTGGAGAGGAATCGAAGTTGTCACCAGCCGCAGGATGGGTCCGGGCTCGTGAATTGAGATCCCTTGGAGAGGGAAATCGTATCACCCACCAACCTTGGAGACGGCCGGGTTCGTGGTTTTATTCTTTTCGTTATCTTTTCATTTTCTCCTTGTCGACATCCCCATCCTCCACCCAAGCCACCGGCCACCTCTTCACCATCCCGCCGGCCACCTTTTCACAACCCGCCGGCCACCTCACCCCCTCATTCTCCCTTGGCCATGCCTCTTTCCAATTTGGGTTGGCAAAATCAAGAGGGAAAATTCATGACAACTTGGGATTTCAAATTTCAAATTTGAAATCTTTCCTAATTGGTGTTCCTCCCATCAATTCCCCAATTAAGGCATTAATGGCCTCTTAATTTGAAATCAATTTTCAAATTAATTTCCCCCCATTTTCATTCGAATCCTGAAATTAATTTCAGGATTTGAATTAATCTCTCCCCTCTCTCCCTAGACCCGCCGGCCCCCTCTTTGGGCTCCCTCCTTTACTCCCCCATTCATGGCATTAATTTCTTTGATTTGAATTTTAAAATTCAAATCAATTCCCTCCTAATTTAATTAAAACTGAAATTAAAATTCAGATTTTGATTAAATTCCTAATTGATTCCTAATCTAAGGAAGTTTAATTTCACGAATTAAATTCCATTGAATTCCCTGTGTAAAACGGCTATCCTACTCTAGCCGAATCTCCCAAATCCCCCAAGGCATTCAATTAATTTTAAATCAAATCATTGATTTAGAAAATCAATTCCCATCTTTCCCTTTTCTCTCACCCGCCCCCCTATCTCTCTCCAATCCTCCTTTTTCTCTCTTTAATACCTCTCTTGACTCACGGCTAAACTCTCCACCTAAATTCCCTACTTACCGCACTTGGAAAATCTGAAATTGTTTCAGTTTTCCTGGATAGCAAACTTGCAATCCCGTCACCTCTCCCTGTTAATTCCTCTCAGTTTTTTTTTAGCTTATTTCTTGGGAAAGATTTCTAAAGTCCTTCACTACTACTGGCCGAGACCTTCAAAGGCTTTCTTGGTTGGAGAAGAGCTTTAGGAAATAACAGCCCGCCCTCTCAATCCCTCTACTAAAAAGCTGAGAATTTGTCTCAGATTTTTGTTAGAAACCTGAGCTCCTCTCAGAATTCTTTGTTGAAAATTCTGAAATTGTTTTCAGAATATAGGAGAGGAAGTTTGGGCCTCACCTAGGCTTGCTGTCAGATTTTTTTGGAGAGGAGATCCTCTCCCTAGCAAAGCCCGCTACCCGTTCTACATCAAAATGTAATTAGTCATTAAATAATATTAGGCATACATGAATTAATAGTTATATGTTTATATAAAAGAGTTGATAGTTTTTTATTTGAATTCAAATGCCAAAGTACTACCATGAATTTTGTGATAGTTAGGTATTTAATAAAGAAATAATACATTTCCATTTCAAAATAATGACATCATATTCAATTTTATACGTTGGCATGCATGGCATAATAGTTAAGTATTTGATAAAATAACTACGCTTTAAAATTTAAAATTGTGGCATATCATATTCAACAACAACATCAAGCCTTCATCCCACTACGCGGGGACGGCTACATTAATATTTTTTTCTCAATTGTATCCTTTTAAGAGTCAAATTCTTATTTAAATCTAATAAAGAAATGTCATTTCTAATATTTTCTAGCCAAGTTTTTTTAGGTCTACCTCTACCTTTCTTAACATAAACCAAATCTAATACATCTACTCTACTAAATGGGTCATCGGAAGGCCGTCGTTTTATGTGATCAAATCATCTAAGGCAACTCTCTCTAATCTTATCTTCCACTGGAGCTACTCCAACCTTTTTACGTATATGCTTGCTTCGAGTTTTTTCACATTAAATCCTAGTGTCCTTTCTTTCCGCTACACTTTTTGTTTATTGTTTGTTTCGTTGCCTAGTCTTACTTCCCCAACAGGCAAATAGGGCATGCTAATGAAATTGTAAATGCAAACAAAGGAGAAGAGTAAAATAGAAACCAACCAGATTGTGGAGGTGAGACTTCAATCCTTTCTTCTGAAGGGTGACCATCACTAGAAATGCCAAACTTGTCTTCCTCTGCCTTTTCTATAACATGATTTTCCTGAAACATTTGGAAATTAAAAAAGGAATCTTAGCCTAATGGAGTAAATTTTTATGTTCTTTATTACAATTAAACAACATAAGTTTTGATTTAAATAGTAAACATATTGATTTGCACTACAAATGAGTCAAAGCTAAAATTCTTTAAGGCATATAAATGGCATACCATGACCTTAGTAATATCAAATAATGGTATGTTGTTATTCATACTTTTCCCCCGTACCTTATCTGCCCCGATAGAGGAGACATGGGCCAGTTCATCGACTTTGTCCTGTTTGTTCTCTTCACCTTTAGACCTACGAACTAGCATTTCAAAAGCACTTTTTCTTTTGGGTGAACCTTCCTGGTTGAATTTTCTTATGAAATCTTTTACTTTCCCCGTAACTTTGTTTCCACGGGTTTTATCTTCTAAAAGGGGATTATCATGCAATGCAGAACAATTTGCGTTACCAGGAACTAGCCTACTTTCCCTTGGAAGTTGTCGCTTTTTCTGACTTTTAGACTGGGGCTCCCTTTCTTTAATCGGTCTAGGTATATTATCAGTTCCTAAAGGCAAAGAAAAGCACCATCATGTACTCAATTTAGGCTTCTATTGGGACAGCTTTCTTAATGCTTCTTAAAACAGCTTTTTAATATAAAAATTAAAAATTTTGTACTAGAAAGCTGTTTTAAGAAGCAGTAAGAAAGCCATCCAAAACAAAGCCTTAATATGAAATGAAATTGAAGTGCGCAGTTAACCCATTGACAGTACTCACTCAGATTGTTGACATCATCATCAAACAATTGACTAAGACTTTTCAGCTCATGATTCTGTTCACCATGAACAATGGACTTGAATTCAGGATTATGTTCATCATCTGCCCAATTTGTACATGAATTTTCGTCAAAATATGGAACTGAAACTTTTTCACTCTGCTTGCCACATTTGCCTGTCATTATAAACGCCCAACAGTCTGGTTAAGCATTTTTTAACATTCCAGAATAGTCTTATCTTCTTGGACAGCGCATTAATTAAAAGATGGTTGAAACCCAAAAAAAAAAAAATTTGATAGCTGTGACCTAATTTTTTACTTGTATCATCTCTGAGAAGCTCTGGACCAAACTCAACATGTGAAAGGCCTTTAGCATTAAGAGCTATATAATCACCTTCCTTCTTGTCTGATTTCTTCTCTTGATTCTCAGTTTCAGATTCGAAAGCTTTAGTCAAATGAGAGAAAGAATCACAGTGGGAAGGTATATCAACTTCTTGAACAACTATTTCAGGTAATGTTGTGAGTCCTCTTTCAAGTTCATTTCTTTCATTAGAATAAGAAGGCATGACAAGCATAACCCCTTTTCCTGCCCATTTGTGTATAGAGAAATGGAACTGCCGACTGCTGATATAATCCTCTAAGCTGCTTGAACTCTTTCCATTCTGGCTTTTAACTGTTTGAAAAGAAGGTTCCATGGTGTCTGCCAAACCCTCAAAGCTAGAAGGAATTCGGCGGGATAATGGACTTTGACGATAGGAAGCATAGCTCTTGTTTCTTAGATCACCATGACAAAGAACTGGTTGTGTTGTAAAATAATCAGTAGAAGAAGCATTAGGAGATAATGAAAAGCTGAAAGCATCAGATCGTTCATCCTCATTTCTAGATACAGAGTGCTGGGTTATAGATCCAAATCCTGGATGGTCCAAATCTTTATCCATTTTTTCTGATAAGCTGAGAATTAAATAGTCATGATCAGAACTTTAAAATAGAAAACAATAAAAGGTGAACTTTTTCTTAAAGCATACACCAAGAAGAAACTCTCACAAGAACACAATAATCAAAACATGCCCTAACCTTAATTCCCACATCCTACTTAAAGCATATAATTAATTAATAAAAAAACAATTAATTAATCAAGCCAAATGACTAAGGATCCCTTGCCGCCCCCTCCTTTCCCTCCAAAGAGTTTGAATTTGAAGTTTTAGTGGACCCCACTCATCTCTCTCTCTCTCTCTCTCTGCCCCCGCCCTCGCCCCCGCCCCTCCTGGAATAAACAAAGACCGGTCCCCTAGGGACCGGTTGTAATTGGACAAATCTAACACAAAATTAATGTTTGGGACACAACTAAATAATAGGATATGCATAAGCGAAATAAAAAGGTTATACCAAATAGAATTGTGTTTTTCAGGTTTATTAAACTATTGGAGAAGAAGGTCGGGAATTGCTTACACTATTAAACTTAGGTCAACATCATAATTACAAGGTTTAGCAGCTAACAGTGATAACATTTGAAGTAAAGCACCAAGCTAGGTCATCTGCCATAAATATTTCATGGCATTCAAAAGATAATTAAGTCAGTTTCTATAACTGAAACATCAACAAGAATAACAATTCTTCAATTTTTAAGAATAAGTTTTTTTACATGGTATAACTTCATGTTGAATTCCTTCATCTTCCACCAAAACTCTGGAAAGGGTTTATTTTCAAACTATGAAATTTCATTTAAATTCTTAGTGAGAGGTAAAATCAACCAACAAACTATAAAACAAAGAAGAGAACATTAAATCAAGCACCTGGACTGCGAGAGCAAAGATCCCCCAAACAACGACTCCGACCTAATCGGCGTTAGCCGATTAGGACTATTGACCCTTGAGCCCGGAGACGACTGTAAAGCATCCCGATCACCTCTCTTCGGAGATGAACAGGCTGAGTCGCTGCTCTGGAAAATATCGGTGTAGAAATCATCTCCCAATTGCCGCCTCCGACCTGACCCACTCCCATCGCCAAACACCAGCTTCTCCCCCGACCCGCGACTCGAGCGGTGAGACTCAACCGAGTCCTCCCGCCCTCGACTCGCTCTAGAATACGAATCGATCGAATCCGCGCGGTTCCGACGGTATTCGTAGATCGACGACCGCCTCGGGGGTCCCCCAAAAACGTCATGGAAGTCGATGTCCGAGCTCCGGCGCTGCGAGCTCAATTCAACCCCGGAGAAAGGGTCGCGAGGTGCGTAGCCGAGCAGTATCCGCTCCCTCTCGGAGACGATTTCCATTTGGGAATCACTGAACGGGAACTCAGTTTCCAACTTTGAAGCGGTGGAGAAACCAGGGCAGGAATGAGAAGGGAAAGCGGGGCCCTGTGAGGAAAGCGGCATGTGGAGTGGACAAGAGGACTAGATTTTGGGAGAAGATAACGGTAGGCTGAGGAGATATTCCGCCATTGCTTTTCTTTTGGCGCGCAGTTGTTTGGCTGCGCTGGATGGGTCCCGGAGAAGTAGAGCTCCGGTCCGATCACCATCCGATGAGATGGTAGAGGCGTGGAACACTAGGACAGGTATTGCCAGCTCAGGTAAGGTGAGGATACCGTCCGGACATTTTCATTGGCGATTTTTATGTGGTTACAGTTTCATGAAATTCCCGCGCCATTTAAAATTGTACTATGCATATCCAAATATTTTAAAATTATTTTTTAACATAAATTTAAAAAAAAATTTATTACATTAACTTTGAAAAAATCTTAATAATTTTAAATTTATTTAATACAAAATATATTGAGAATGTTCTCACAAAATTTTTATATTCTTGTTTAAAAATAATTTCACCACTATTTACCAAACAATTGCAATTAAAGAATAGTGTCGTGCTTTGAAATTCGTGTTATTGAGATTTTTTATTTTTAATTTGAATAGTGTCTCCTTGAACCATAGTCACATTGATAGGAATGACTCTCGATTTGTTTGGAATATCTTTTTATACTTTTTTTTTAAACAACTTTTTCCTACAATTTTTTTGATCTATAACTTATTAATAAAAAATTGCGTTAAAAAACAATAAAAAAGTCATCCTAAACAAAACCACAGTTCAATCCCAATCGAGGTTTGTTAATGACCTATCGAAGTTCATCAACACTGGACTAAAGATGAGTTTTGCTATAAGTCAGAAGCATCAAGGGCAATAGGTTAAGAAAGCGCACTATGGCCTCATTTGAAACGACTTTCTTCATGCTTCTTAAAGTGACTTTTTATTACAAAAATTAAAAAATTTATACTAGAAAGTCGTAATAAGAAGCAATAAGAAAGTCATCCCAAACAAATCATATTTTAGGGTGAAGTCTTGCACACCTTTTGTATTATTTGCATGACATGTGTTATGTAGAAATGTTAACATCATAAACAAATTAAGGTTAGCTCTCGAAATTCTTCTTTGCTAATCATAGTGAAAGTAGGGCTTTCAAAATAAAGTCATAATTCATTTGTAATTCATGTTCAGCTTATTAAGAAGCTCGTATTTGACTCAATTGTTAAGTGAGCCAAGAAAGAATATATAATTTGACTCATTTTCTTAACAAGTTAAAAACAAATTGATCTATGGTTGATCATGTTGAGGTTTAATTAAATTTAATCTGAACACAACCATGATGAACCTAATACTTTCCAACATAATTAAATTAAAGCCAAATCAAACAAAGCAAAAAAACAAATAAGCCAAGTGAAGCTCTACTACAGACCACTTTGACTTGGGCTTTGTTTGGGAAAAGCTTTATTGTTGCTTTTTAGTACAATAAAATTTTTAACTAAATATTTTTATACTAGAAAGCTGCCTTAAAAATCAACAAGAAAACAATCTCAAACGAAGTCTTAGGCTTTATTTAAGAAAGCTTTATATCACTTTTTTTTCCTGCTTTTAAGAGATTTTGTACTAAAAAGAAACTTTACAAGACATCCCAAATGAAGACTTAGGCTTCGTTTGGGACGGCTTTTTTACTGCTTTCTAAAACGGAGTTTTAGTACAATTTTTTTTATTTTTGTACTAAAACTCCGTTTTAGAAAGCAATAAAAAAATCGTCCCAAACGAAGCCTTAAACTCTGCTCATATACAACTAAATTAATGAATGCAAACATGCTGTTAATTTTAAAAAATCATATTTCTTTTTGTTTGGTAGTCAGAGTTTGTAAAGTTAAAAATCTACTGCTCTGAAATTACAAATAAACAGGAAACATAATCTCCAAAAACTTAAAACAACTATGAAGAGACAGTGCACACAATGAACATGATTGTCTATGGGTCAAAATCCTTACCCAAGGATATATAGGGCATTAGCTTGCCATGTAGTAAGAATTTTCACAAAATAATTAGTGACACTTTCTAATCAGCTATAATATCCTCATACAGGGCAGGCAAAAGAAAACTTTTTAGCTTTATCTTTTAGGCCGTATTTTGGGAGAAATTATTAGGTGCAAAGTCCGAACGTATTCGAGTCCGGACGTAGAAGTACGTCCGGACTCCAATAAAATATTGACACGTGAAGTGGACACGTGAATATTCAATTGGATTTATTGTTTACTTTATATATTTACTGTGTCCGCGGAACTTTAAGCCAAGCGCAAGCAAAGCGCAGTAAAAAAGCGCAACAAAAGAGCAGTCAAAGCGCAACTAAACTGCAACTAAAACGCAAGTAAAACACACAAAAAAATGTGCAACCAAAGTGCACTCCATATGTCAAATTTTAAGTGGATGTCCGAACATATCTCTATGCCCGGACTCCATACGTAATAATTTCTCCTATTTAGGAGGAGCTCTCACCTTTTATAATATCTAATTTGAACCGGAAGGGAAACTTGCTACGAAACTTGATGATGGTTCTTTTGCCGCCTTTGACGATGATCTTCTTTGCTGATGACAGTTTTATCTTGAATGACATACTCCACGCTCCTCTGGCATTTGTCACATATAAATATCAGCCACAGAATATTTTTGAGCCAACTGATAATTTCTCATAACTTTGATGTTAACATTGTTCAAGGTCAGAAATCAACACACAATGATATGGTGCGGGTAATGGAAGTATGGAGACAATGGAAAAAGTATTAGATGGTACAGGAGCAGGGATTAGCTACAAGAAGCACTGACCTTCAAGAAAAATGTGAAGCCTAAACTCATGTGGAAGATAAATTATTTCGTGTGGACACCGGACCATTTAGAGGCGAATCAGAATGAGCCGCATCATCCAATACACATCGATATACATCCGCAATATACAGCAAATGGGTGATGTGGCACGTTCTGATTCGCCTAAGGACGGCGTCCGTATCCACACAGAATAATTTCACCATGTGGAAGGCTTTCATCTGCATGAGAAATTTTCTGGTGCATTCAACATATAGATGCGGGCAATCAATCTAGAAGCTCTACACAACTTTATAATTCGCACATAATACTTTCACCCTCATTACAGCACCATTTTTTTCCTTAAAAAGCTTCGAACTAATCAGAAAATCTCAATGGCCAGCCCATCTGCGTTAAGCTTCAATCATATCCTCACTAATATCGGGGCACAAAGAAGTATAATGAAATGATTCACTCCATGCCTGCCATCTCAAGAAGCTCCTTAACTCATCTAAGACGCCATAGATCTCCTTAGTTTTGAAATGCATCTTATCTCCAGACACAAATTCATGTACATGGCCATCAATTTCAATCGAACTGAACCCAGCAACCTTTGTCATTACCCTGTCTTCCATGGCTTTCCTTACAATACTGAAATCTTCCAACCTCCCCAAATTTGCATACAAATTGGAGAGGAGAACAAAAGGGCTCCCTTTGCTTGCATCCAATTCAATCAACTTCCCTGCTGCAACCTTCGCAACCTCAGTACATCCATAATTCTTACAAGCTGCAAGCAAACTAGTCCAGATCACTGGACTGGGCTCAACTGGCATATCGCTCACAAGTTCCATTGCTTCATCTATGAGCCCAGCTCGACCGAGCAAGTCAACCAAACACCCATAGTGCTTCACTCTCGGCTCAACTCCGAAGGTCTTCATAAGCTTAAAGCACTCCAACCCTTCATATACCAATCCTCCATGGCTACAGCCATTGAGCACAGCAATAAATGTTATATCATTCGGCATGGTGCCAGAGTTCATCATTTCCACAAACACTTGCAGTGAAGCAACTGCAAAGCCATGAGAAGCAAATCCAGCAATCATGGAAGTCCAATGGCCAACATTCTTTGATTCAATAGTCATGAAGACATTATGGGCTGCTCCAATGCTTCCACACTTTGTGTACATATCTATTAACGCCACGCCAAGAGCTCTGTCAAAAGAAAACAAGCAGCGCGTGGCATATGCATGGGCCTTTCTTCCTAAAGCAAGAAGCCCCAAATCCGCAACCGCTGCTATGACACTCACCATTGTTGACTCGTCTGCTTTCATCCCCAACATCTGAAACTCAACGAAAAGCTTAAGCGCTTCCCAAGCCCAACCAGTTCTCACAAAGCCACAAATCAGAGTGTTCCAAGAAACAACATTTCTATCAGGCATTTCATTAAACAGCTTGTAAGCAGACTGTAAATCACCGGACCTTACATACCCGTCAAGCATCACGTTCCAAGAAGCCACATTTTTGTTGGGCATTTGGTCGAACACGAGGCGGGCATCTTTTATACGGCCGCAGCGAGCGTATAAATGGATTAGCGAGGTGAGGACAAAGACATCGTCGCAAGCGGCGAAGTGGGATTTGAGGAAAAGACAGTGGATTTGTTCTCCTTCGGCGACGGCGGAAAGATGGGTGCAGGCTTTGAGAACGGTGGGAAAGGTGAAGCAGTCGAGCGGGACTGTATCTTGAGCGAGCATGCGGTGGAGAAGGAGGAGGGCCCGCTCAGGGCGTCCGGCTTCGGTTTCCGCCCGGATACGGGAATTGTAGGTGAAGGTCGAATGCTGACTTGGAAACGAAGAAGATTGAGTTATGAGAACCTTGGTAGAGAAGGCGACAGTGGCGACGGCGGAGTCTGACGAGTTGCAGTGGGAACGGGGAAATGGAGGTAAAGATGGGGAGAAGGAAGCCATGATAATCTGTCGCCCTTGTCGAGGAGAACAGCGATTATTATTATTATTTTCTTAGATAAGTATTACTTAAATTTTTAATAACTACATATCTAAAATATAATAATTGTTTATATAACACTAAAAAAACTCTTCAAAGCCTTTAATTTTTCTTTGGTGCCATTTTTTTACTAGTATATAAAAATATTTAAAAAATAATAAAAAATAGTGATAAAAAATCATCCCAAACAAAATTTAAATTTATTATTTTATTGTCTCCATTCATCGCTACATTTCAACTCTCAATTTCATGCAAGTTTAACTGTCGATCTTATAGAAATTCGTCCTCTCAATATAGAAAATCAAATAGAAAGATAACAATGGTATAACTGATTTTTAAGTCCCTTAATTTGAATAAGGCAATATTATAAGAGTATGAGTGAATGTAGAACATATCACATAATTAATTATAAATGAGAGGTATTTCAATGATTCTAGCTAAGTAGTGACAATTCAATTATGTTGGTCATATAATGACAATTTAATAATGGTGGTTGGGCGGTAGGGGGCCTATAGGGATAGTCCGACAACAACTAAAGTTTGACAACAATGGTTAGACGATGACAATCCAATGATTTGGTCAAGCAACGGCAGGCCTACGACCGTGATTGAATAACGGTAGTAAGGCATCAGCGATGTGATAGGTGATCCAATGATAGTAGTGGTCTGGGATAATGGTTGGGCAATGACGATCCAACAGCAATTGTCAAAGCGACAACGATCCTATAGCAATGGTCAGACAATGGTGGTCTGATGGACTCATTTGAGTTTAGATATTATTACTTTTGATATTTTTATGTTCATATTATCAAGATAATCAAATTGATTATAACTTTGTTGAAATTGAAGTTTGAATAATCATAAATTCAACTCGGGAAATCTTTAATTCAAATAAGCTTATCAGTGAAAGAAAACAATAAATAAGCTTCTTGTCATGTTGTTGAAAGCTCTCATCTCTTAAACATGGCATTGTTGACGTTTGAAAAACTATGTGGATCATAATCATTATCTTCATGTCATTAATTATAAATAAGCCGGCTCTTATGCCGGCTCGAACTCAGAGATTTTTGCTCGTTAGAGCTCGCACTTGTCAAACTCAACGCCAAGCTTAAAGTTAACTCAAGCCCAACTCGACTCGTCTCGTTCAAACCACTATTCTAAACATAGAAATATTTTAACCTAAGAATTATTTCTTGTACCAAAAGAATATACATTGTCAAAACTTACTTATATATCTACACATATTTCTGCCTCTAGCTGACTATTTAGGCCTTCATGCTGCCATTGTAGAAAATAGAGGTTAATAAAGTTGTACACATTTGGGACGGCTTTTTTATTGCTTTCTAAAACGAAGTTTTAGTATAAAAATAAAAAAATTTGTACTAAAACTCCGTTTTAGAAAGCAATAAAAAAGCCGTCCCAAACGAAGCCTAAGACTTCATTTGGGACGGTTTGCTTCGTGCTTCTTAAAGCAGCTTTTTAGTGCAAAAATATGTACTAAAAAGTCCCTTTAAAAAACAGTCAAAAAGCCGTCCCAAATGATGCTTAGCATATTTTTATTCTCTTAACCAAGGAAAATTATTACATCCGGTGTCCGGATTCGTCCGGACACCAATCCAGACGTGCCACGTCATCAAAATACACCGGGACCCAATGTATTCGGATGACGTGGCACATCTGGATTAGATATACGGATGTCATAATTCCCCCTTAACCAAAGGATTCATTGTCGCATATGCGAGCAACTTATTTTGTCAAGTTTTCTTAGAAGAGACAACACTACCGAACAATATTAATACTTTTTCTCCTTATTTGAATTTTTTACAAATTTTTCTAATGCTCGTTTTGGCTCTCATGCGATTTATTTATTTCACCCTAATTACTAAGCAGAGGTGACAGACCGAGGTAGGAGAAAACGTCAAGCCACCGAATACCGTTCAAAGTTTGGTAAACATAGTCACCCGTTGAATAAAGCATCCGCCCCACTGCACATATAGATAGAATTCATGATGCCTCTTTGATAAGAATTAGAGGCAAAAAGTACAAATAAATATGACATTTTTTATGTTTTTTTTTTCTTTTTAACTCTTGTCATTTATATGCCAAGAAAAATGATTAAAAATGCGAGTGATTATTACATGCGGAGTTCAGACAGATAGAATCATTCAGTTTTGTGACTATGAATAGTAAAAGCGAAATAAAAACACATTGGTGAATAATAACTACGATTTTGTTGTTCACAATTACAAAATTGAACGGTTCTCTGTGTCCTGACTCCACACGTAATAATCTCCATAATAATACATGAAAATTTTTCAAAATAATATCCAAATTATTATTTATGCACAATTTAATCTCAAAATAATATATTGCTCTAATTTAATTTCTCAACTACACAAAATTGCTCCAAAATATTTTTGAATGTTATAATTTTGATACAAAATTGAACTTGATTTAGTCAATTGACTTTACAAAATTGATTCTAATTTAATCTCAAAGAAATCCTTTTAGATCTATTTTGTATTATGATTAAGAGAGTAATTTGAACCAATGTTATATTTTGAAACTAAAAAGTACAAATAAATATGGCATTTTTTTTTTTTTTTTTTCCTTTTTAACTCTAGTCACATGCTAATAGCTTCTCCAGCTGAACTTCAACCGACTGTATAGCGTCGCTCAATTGCTCTAGTTGAACGCCAAAAAAAAATGCTAAAAGGAAGCGGGTGAACAGTGCTTGGTCACCCGCTATTATTATTATTATTATTTAAATTAAAAAAAAAAAACAAGTTAAAATAAAATATGAGAAAAAATATACTAGAAATATTCTTTTTTTTATGTTGAAAAATAGAGTTCAATTAATGACAAATTACTACATTTTGATATATTACTGCATTTTGGAGTGAAAATTGAGTTTTTCGGTTAGAGATGCCCTAAAAGAAATGGTGAAAATTATATATAAATTTCAAAAGAATCTCCTAATTATTCGTGTATACCCAATTTATTCTCAAAATAATACATTGCTCTAATTTAATTTCTCAACTATACAAAATTGCTCTAAAATATATCTGAATGTTGCAATTTTGTTACAAAATTGAACCTGATTTAGTGTTTATTTGGGATCACTTTCTTACAACTTCTTAAAACAGCTTTTCAGTAAAAAAAAAGTAAATTTTATATTAAAAAAATGTTTCATGAAGCAATAAGAAAGGCGTCCCAAACGAAACCCTAGTCCCTTGATTTTACAAAAATTGATTCCAATTTAATCTCAAAGAGATCTTTTAGACCTATTTTGTATCATTAAGAGACTAAATTGAAGCAATATTATACTCTAAGGCTTCGTTTGGGACGACTTTTTTATTGTTTTTTAAAACAGAGTTTTAGTACAAATTTTTTAAATTTTGTATTAAAACTCCGTTTTAGAAAGCAATAAATAAACCGCCCCAAACGAAGCCTAAAGAGCAATTTGAGAGCATTTTCTCACTATTTTGTTTTTTGAAACTTTAACTATAATTTTGTTTACTATTCTTTATTATTTATAGAAAATTCTAAAATAAAAAATATATTTTTTACAACCAAATATGATAATTTTAAAAAATAAACTGTTCAATTAAAAAACATTTAATAATATTCATATCAAATAAAAAAATAATTTCACAATTATTTTTATAAAACACAGCCAATACAAACATACCCAAAATATAGACACGTGCACAAATACAAGCAAAAATATCAGACCTATATATAAACTTTTTAAATAAATAACATTTAACTGAAAAATATAATTTACTTTCGCACACTAACAAAAGGAAAAAAAAAGAGCACAGTTACACACAGCAAAAAGGCCAAAACAGAAAGCTAAAACAAGAAATTATACCTAACAAAATTAGAAATTAAGCAGATTAATAAGAGAGAGACGTGATTAACTTGCTTTCATACTGTGCTAGAGAAACGTCGAACCGTTGGGTTTCTGGTCGGCGGCGGCCTCCCATGTATTTTCCGGCGGAGAACTCCCGACACCACCGCCCATGGAGTTCATAAAAGGCGTACTCATACCAAGGCTAAGGAAGTCAAGGGCAGCTGGCTTGGGCACGAAGAGAGATGAAGAGCCCATCATTAGCTCCGGCAGATTGGCGGTGGCGATACCGCTGCTGTCATAAGCGAGGCCCAATCCGAGCCCGGACGGCGCGTGCTGCTGCTGCTGCTGTTTGCTCCAATGTAGGGAGCCGCCACCGGAGACATCGCTGCCGGTGTTGTTTGTTGACGAGGTGGCCAAGCCAAGAGAACGGAGGAAAGAAGAGCTGGATGACGACGAACCCATCTGTGCGGCTTTCTGGAGGAGAGCTGTCGCCGAAATATGCGGAGAGGGCTGGGACTGGCGTCGCTCCGGCGCCAGAGGGAAGAAGGAGGAGAGGCAGAGCAAGGGAGGTTCCATTACTGAGGCATCGGAGGCGAGGAGGTTGGGGAAGGATGTAGTCTGTGCGGCGGTTGCAGGGGGGGCGGGAGATGGGAAGAGGCTTGCAAAGAGGCTGGTGGATGTTGAGGTTGCTGCTGGGCTGCTGTTACTGCTACCTCCGCTTGTTGTTGTGGTACTGCTATTGCTGCTAAGCGCTGGTGCTAGTGCCGGCGCCGGCGGTGGCGGGCAGTGTAGTACTTTGCTGGCGTTTTCCGGATCTGGAAGCGGCAAAAAGAGAAAAAATCAGGCAATGGAAAGCAATATTCGAATAAAAGATGTGAGAAATAGAAAGGGGCAATGATGGGTTTATTAATTGGGGAATTAATTTGATCCTTTTGTCTCTTTGGTCTTCTTTATCGTTTCCCACTCCCAAGTTTGCAAGCTTGGGACAGCTCCGTCCAGATAATGAAAGCAGATAAAAAGTTTCAATCAGAATGGTTTTTTTGGTGTATTTATCGCTTGATAATCTCTCGAGAGAAAGAAAGGAACCTCGCCGTCTAACTCCCAGGTTTTTCTTTCTATTTCTATCGCTAACTCGGGTCCTTGAAGAAGATTAACAACTTTAAAAAGAAAAGAAAGCAGAGAAAATCCAAGCTCCGTTTTTTATTGCAACGAGAGAAGGAGAGCCGACAAAACCTACGGAAAATACAATTCTCGACGAACCCAGGACGAGAAGATTGCCGCTTTACCCTTTTCCCCCAAATAAAATATACACATCAAGAATCGATAGCCAGGGTAATCCAAAATAGAAGAAAAAGCGAGCTTTTGATCCATCCAAAAAACAAAAGATAAAACAAACCTTGCTGTTCCGGCGGCGCTGGCTGTATCTGCTGAATCGGTAAAGCTGACAACGGCGACGCCGTATGTACCTCCTCTACCCGCGAACTCGCCGGCGGCGGCCGCGAGTTCTCTGCCAGTGCTTCGCAGAATGCTCTGTGCGTTATGAAGCTATCTCTACTGAAAGCAGAGAACAAAGCGAGCCAGTGAGCGCAAAATGAATATCCCAAACCAGAAATAATTGACGATTGTCTCTCACCGTGAGAACAGGGTGCCGCAATCGCAGCGATATTCCCGGGTTCCGCATGTCTTGCTATGGGCTTTCCAATCGGACTGGACGGCATATTTCTTGGAACACTTATCACACTTCCAGTTCTTCTCACCATGCTTACGGCAGAAGTGCTTCTTGATGCCTGTGAGATCCCCAAGCGCGCGAGATGGATCGTGGTGAACGCAGCTGGGCTCCGGGCAAACATAAACCCTTTTCTTTACCTCCTTCCCCGTCCGCTGCCGGAGCTTCCATGGCAAGTTGTGCCCTCTCCGGTGAAGCTGCAGGTTCTGATCTCGCTGAAAACCTTTGTTGCAGATCTCGCATACGAACCTGTTCGTCGCTAACAAACTCTTCGGCGACAAAGCAATCACCTCGGCGTTCGGATCTAGTGAAAAGGAAATCTCAATCTCTGCATATAAAAGATGAAAAAAAATATCTCGGTATTAAGCATCTAGGTAAATCTACCTGGCATTCCGGGGAGGTTCCTCTTCTTCTTAACCGGCGGAACCTGAGCGGACGATACGCTAACCTCGGCGGAGACTGAGTTCGACGCCGCCATCGCCGTTGAAATCTCCAATTCCCCCATTACTATCGATCCTGGATCGAGCGTGGGCTTCGATTAATTGCAGATCAACCTCAAACCAAATAGCCCGCGTTCATGTCCGGAAGCCTCCGGCGATAAGATCGGCGGCCGCCGCAGCCGCCAGGAGACTTCCCGCAAAGCTCCGATCCAGATATATCAAGCTCCCAACGCCTTCAAGCAAGACCCAGTAACAATCGATAACGTAACTCCTCGGCTCCTTCCACGGGTGCAGTAAGACTTCGAAGTCGAAGCTCAAGTTCTCCGGCAGCACTAGGAAGGAGGCGCCGCCGTCAGTACAGAGAGAACATTTTAGAGAGAGAGAGAGAGAGAGAGAGGATGTAAACGAAGGAAGAAAAATGGGGGCAAAGGCAGGAAGGTGGAGTGTTTTAACTGGTTAAGATAAAACCGTGGTTAGGTTCCTTTAGAGTCAGACGTGGATAAATCTTGGCCGTCCACGTGTGAGTCGACGAATAAGCGCGGCATCTAACCTGGTATTGGCCGGGTTTAAGCAGTGACCTTGTTCTTTTTGTCGGTTAGTGCATGGCGGGACTTGACCGACCTCGTCCTCTCCTAGTAATGATGGGCGGGTTTGACCCGATCCATGTAAGTGGAGTCTACCCAACTACAGGTAGGCATATAGCTTCCTGCAAAAATGAATATTTCCCTACTCTTCACACATTTAGGCTTCGTTTGGGACGGCTTTTTTACTACTTTTTAAAACGGAGTTTTAGTACAAATTTTTTTATTTTTGTACTAAAACTCCGTTTTAGAAAGCAATAAAAAAGCCGTCCCAAACGAAGCCTCAGTTTACTAATTCCCCCAAACACTTCATCTAAATTAATTTTTAAGATTATCCAAAAGTTAGGCTTCATTAGTAGTATTTTTTTTTTTTTTTACTATTTTTTAATAAAAATTTTCTAATTCAATAATTTATTTACTAAACTTAAATAGAACCTTAATTTTAATAAATTTATATTTCAATAATAATCCAAAATAATATAAGTATTTAAATTTGAATCGTTGTGATATTAATTGGTGATTCATACAATCTATAAATATTATGTGTGTTGCGTGTCAGAAAATACGCGGCGGTAGAGTTTTGTAAATTCGCGTCCGAGCGTTGCACGTAAGTTTAACACACAAACAGAAAAGAGGGTGAACACCGAGGGTTTTTACGTGGAAAACCCAAAAATGGGAAAAACCACGGGGCCTCGCCCAGTTGCAAATTTCCACTAGTGTTTTCGTAGGTTACAAATGGCGGATTTCGTCCCACAAGTCGGGATTATCCAAATACAACTTGTTTTCTTCCACTAAATTCACAAAGTTCTGCGGATTCCTAGCGTTTCCTCCAAATCCGGCAGAGTTCCGGCGTCTTCAGGCGGCAGGAAAAGCTCCGGCGGCGGTGGTCGAGGAGGTGAGGAATCTCCTATTCCCCTTTCTCCTTCTCCTTCTCTTCTTCTGCGAATTCTTGGCGTTTCCTCCAAATCCGGCAGAGTTTCGGCGTCTTCAGGCGGCAGGAAAAGCTCCGGCGGCGGTGATCGAGGAGGTGAGGAATCTCCTATTCCCCTTTCTCCTTCTCCTTCTCTTCTTCTTCTCTCTCTTCACTTGAGTCCCTTGGTGTAGAATGAGGGCTCTATTTATAGTTTTTCTGGAGTGGCATAACCCGTAAATAGGCGTGAGATCAAGGGCGAACAGGGAGTGGTTTGAATGGACGGTCGATATCGAATCTTTTAATCATGCAACGTTCGTTGGACATTTGATGGCCTTAATGATGTCGGAATTCGATGATCTTGGGCTCGTTGGATTCGTCTCGTCGAGCCGCTCGATTCGAGTATAAGCTCGTCAAAATCGGAGACCGTTTGGTAACTCAAATTGTGGTTTGAACCTTCCAACAGCGCTTTGAACCCTTGATTCGGACTCATTTGGGCTCGGATTGAGTTGATCTTGGCGTCGTTGGGTTCGTATTTCTGAGACGCTCAGTTTGACTGTAAGCTCGCTGAAATCGGAGTTCATACGCTCCCGAAATTAATTTTTGAAGTTTCCGGATTGATTTTGCCTCGAGATTCGTGCTCAATCAAGATTATTTTGTGATGACGTATCAGTTGCCCCCCTATTTTCGGACGTCGAAGCATTAGGAGTCTGAAAATATGTGTTTTGAAAATTTGTATCAGCTAGAACGCCGAAAATTGCATTCTGAATATCAACATCTCGCTCGAACTTCATCATAGAGGTCCCATTGAGTTCTAAAAGTATCAAAAATGGGTCCGGAACGTCGAAAAACGTGTCCGGGGACCCCAAAAACACCTAATTTGCTGTTTTCGGGACGAAATTCGGACCCGGAATGGACCGGGCGGCCGAACCGACCGAATCCGGCCGGCCGCCGCCGCCGTCAACTGCCGGCGCCTCCGCGGCACCGAACCGCGGGCCGCTCCGCGGCCTGCCCTGCCCGCTCCGCGGGCAGCTCCGCGGTCTGCCCAGCCCGCTCCGCGGGAGCTCCGCGGCCTGCCTAGCCGCGCCGCGGCATCTTGCCGCCGGCCGCCGGCCGCCAGCTGGCCGGACCGGCCATGCCCGCAATCCGCGTGAAATAGCCGCGGATTCGAGCGCTGTTCGCGCCGTTTCGACGGCGGCGAGGCGCCTGTTCGGTCCACCGTCTTAAGTGGGCCCCACTCCTCTTAAAAATGATTTTTTATTCATTTTTTGGTCGAAAAAATTCCAAAAAAAAAATTCCAAAAAATTCCGAAAAATTCTGAAAAAATTCAGAAAAATTTAGAAAAAATAGAGAAATCCAAAAATTGTGATAACTCCCCCCTATTCTCTCCAAAACCTATAAATAGGCCTCCTGGGCCTTTAGGAAACTTGCAATTTCTCTTTCTTTCTCCCTCCGGTTTACTGGCGATAGAAACCTACGGGATTTCCTTCCTTCCCCTCCGGTTTACTGGCGATAGAAACCTACGGGATTTCCTTCATCCCCCTCCGGTTTACTAGCGATAGAAACCTACGGGATTTCCTTCCTCCCCCTCCGGTTTACTGGCGATAGAAACCTACGGGATTTCCTTCCTCCCCCTCCGGTTTACTGGCGATAGAAACCTACGGGATTTCTTCTTCTCCCTCCGGCTTACTGGCGGTTGAGGCTTCCGCTATTTTTGCGAGCAGGAAACTTCCCTTGCTCGAATTAGCGCCCCTCCTCGCGCGCAGAAGCTTATGAGGATCTCTTTTCCATCTGAGCGGAGGTTTGCTGGCGATGGACGATCGAGTTGAAGCCCGTTAGTAGTCAACGATCGAGTGTGGAGCCAAAGGGGAGAGTTCGAGAATGCGTTGCAAATAGCATTCAAGCGAGAAGCCGATGGCGAGTAGCAGTCTGCCGACGAGCAGAAGTCCGACGACAGGAAGAAGTCTGACTTCGGGTAGAAGACCGACGAAAATTCGTCGACGACCAGGAGTCTGGCGACGAGTAGAAGTCCGCAGACGAGCAGAAGTCCGACATCGGGTAGAAGTTCAACGTCGGGTAGAAGACCGACGAAGATTCGTCGACGAGCAGAAGTCTGAGGACGAGTAGAAGTCCGCTGACAAGCAGAAATCCGACGAAAAGGAGAAGTCCTTCGTCGCGTAGAAGACCGACGGCGAGTAGGAGACCGCTGACAAGCAGAAGTCCGATGTCGGGTAGAAGTTCAACGTCGGGTAGAAGACCGACGAAGATTCGTCGACGAGCAGAAGTCTGACGACGAGTAGGAGTCCGTTGACAAGCAGAAATCTGACGATAAGGAGAAGTCCTTCGTCGTGTAGAAGACCGACGACGAGTAGGAGTCCGCTGACGAGCAGAAGTTTGACGTCGGGTAGAAGTTCAACGTCGGGTAGAAGACCGACGAAGATTCGTCGATGAGCAGAAGTCTGACGACGAGTAGAAGTCCGCTGACAAGCAGAAATCTGACGAAAAGGAGAAGTCCTTCGTCGCGTAGAAGACCGACGACGAGTAGGAGTCCGCTGACGAGCAGAAGTTCGACGTCGGGTAGAAGTTCAACGTCGGGTAGAAGACCGACGAAGATTCGTCGACGAGCAGAAGTCTGATGACGAGTAGAAGTCCGCTGACAAGCAGAAATCCGACGAAAAGGAGAAGTCCTTCGTCGCGTAGAAGACCGACGGCGAGTAGGAGACCGCTGACAAGCAGAAGTCCGATGTCGGGTAGAAGTTCAACGTCGGGTAGAAGTCCGACGAAGATTCGTCGACGAGCAGAAGTCTGACGACGAGTAGAAGTCCGCTGACAAGCAGAAATCTGACGAAAAGGAGAAGTCCTTCGTCGCGTAGAAGACCGACGACGAGTAGGAGTCCGCTGACGAGCAGAAGTTCGACGTCGGGTAGAAGTTCAACGTCGGGTAGAAGACCGACGAAGATTCGTCGACGAGCAGAAGTCTGACGACGAGTAGAAGTCCGCTGACAAGCAGAAATCCGACGAAAAGGAGAAGTCCTTCATCGCGGCGAGTAGGAGTCCGCTGACGAGCAGAAGTTCGACGTCGGGTAGAAGTTCAACGTCGGGTAGAAGACCGACGAAGATTCGTCGACGAGCAGAAGTCTGACGACGAGTAGAAGTCCGCTGACGAGCAGAAGTCCGACGACGAATAGGAGTCCGCTGACGAGCAGAAGTCCGATGTCGGGTAGAGGTCCTATCCGAGGTTGTATGTCAGAACATTTGTTCGATGATATTAACCTGTATGGAAGAGACCGAGAGAATCCACCAAGGATGTAAGACCTATCCGAGGTTGTATGTCGGAGCACTGCTCGACGACGTTAACCTGTGTGGATGAGGTCAGGAGAATCCACCAAGAATGTGAGACCTATCCGATGTTGTATGTCAGAACATTTGTTCGATGACATTAACATGTGTGGAAGAGGTCGAGAGAATCCACCAAGGATGTAAGACCTATCCGAGGTTGTATGTCGGAGCCCTGCTCGACGACGTTAACCTGTGTGGAAGAGGTCAAGAGAATCCACCAAGGATGTAAGACCTATCCGAGGTTGTATGTCGGAGCCCTGCTCGATGACGTTTAACCTGTGTGGATGAGGTCAGGATCAAATCCCCCTGGGATTGATCGTCCGGTGATTGAGATACAATATGAATTGTGTATTCCTCGAATCACGGAGAAAGAGTTTGAGAAGTTTATTCTTATCTTTCATAAGAGGAAAAATCATATCACAACAACATGAACATTCTATTACTGCATTACGTAAGCATAGTACAATAGTTTCCTGGTACGACTTACAAATTACAAAGTACTCAACACACAAGATCTTCGCACGGTGACAATACGACAACATTCAACTTGAAAGAAGATATTAGAGATATCAAAGTGACACTCAACTCAACATAAAAATGAGAACAAGACAAGTAATATTTGTTAATACAAATACACGAAGTGCGTGATCATTCAATCTCTCCAACCATTTGAACATTATTCAATGGTTGTCTTTGTTGTTGATTCTGCCCCCCAGTCGGACCAACTTCATCTCGGGTTGGTGTATTCTTGATGAATTGTCGGAGATATCCTTGTCGGATCAGTCTCTCAACTTCTTCCTTGAGCTGCCAACATGCTTCAGTAGTGTGCCCACGGCTACGGTGGAAGTGGCAATATTGCTCCTGGTTTCCTACGTTGGGCTTCAAAGGGTGTGGCCATTTCACGTTCTCCTGATCCCGGATGGCCATTAATACATTTGCTTGGGATGTATTAAGTGGGGTGTACTCCTTTTCTTGGCGAGGTCCTCGTTGTGGTGACGGAGACCTATGAGGTAGATTATTCTTCTCATGCTTTTTCTGCTGTGGGAAAGAATTATCCATCCCAGGTGCACCTTTGCGCTTCCCGCTGATTTGCTCAAACTGTTTCCTGTGAGCATTTATAGCTTCATCCGCAGAGATTTGTGCCTCCACACGATGGATCAAGTCAGCGTACGAATGGACGGTGTCTCGCATAAGGGCCGAATAGAAGGGGCCAGGATGAAGACCTCCAAGAAAGACCCCTCTGAGTAATTCAGGGTCTACTCCTGGAATCTGTCGTGCTTCAGTGGAAAATCGTTGAAAATACTCCTTCAACGATTCTCCCTCATTTTGGCGAATCCCGGAGAGGTGGGAAGAATCCTTAGCAATTCTTCGATTGGCCACAAATTGTTCGACGAATACTTTTGCCAATTTGACAAAAGAGGGGATCGTTCCAGGTGGAAGCGAGTAGAACCATGTTCGGGCCTGTCCTTTAAGGGTGGCGGGAAAGACCTGGCAGAGGAGTGCATCTGATGCTCGTTGAATATGCATGATGGTTCTGTAGTAATCGATATGCTCATATGGGTCGGTCGTCCCGTCGTAGGACTCAACATTTGGCACTTTGAATCCTACTGGAATGGGGTGCTGAAGAATGGCTTCCGTTAGAGGTAATGATTCATGGAAATTCCTCTGTCGGAGAGCATGCCTCACATCTCCTCGGGGGAACTCTTCCCGTACCAATTTTTGCAGTTCGCGACGCAGGATATTGTGAGGGAATCCCGCGATGTGTGGTTGGGGAGAGCCTTCGGGGAGATCCGAAAAAATGCGAGGATGTGTTGAACTCGCTGTATCGGCAAGTTCATCTTCCTGTTGTGATTGAGGATGTGGAGGAAGACGAATTTCTTCTTGACGACGCTCGAATTGAATATCTTCAACCCTTGGTGGATCCGGGGGGGAAGGATCTCTTCCAACGTCGGCTGTCGATCGTCTCGTAGGAGTTGAAGAATCTTGTTATGAGATTCTTCCATCTTCCGAATCCTTTCTTCTAAAGAATGTCCCAAAGTCCCTTCTCCAGCAGCATTCTGCCCCCCAGGGTGAAAAGATGCTGACATTAGTCGTCTATGGTTAATAGACGGATTTCTGGACTGATGAGAGTTGGAGCGAGAAGCTCCAACTAAACGACTGCTGCGCCTATTCACCATCGTAGCAGTACTCGAAGTAGTGGGATTGTGTTTCCCACAGACGGCGCCAAGCTGTTGCGTGTCAGAAAATACGCGGCGGTAGAGTTTTGTAAATTCGCGTCCGAGCGTTGCACGTAAGTTTAACACACAAACAGAAAAGAGGGTGAACACCGAGGGTTTTTACGTGGAAAACCCAAAAATGGGAAAAACCACGGGGCCTCGCCCAGTTGCAAATTTCCACTAGTGTTTTCGTAGGTTACAAATGGCGGATTTCGTCCCACAAGTCGGGATTATCCAAATACAACTTGTTTTCTTCCACTAAATTCACAAAGTTCTGCGGATTCCTAGCGTTTCCTCCAAATCCGGCAGAGTTCCGGCGTCTTCAGGCGGCAGGAAAAGCTCCGGCGGCGGTGGTCGAGGAGGTGAGGAATCTCCTATTCCCCTTTCTCCTTCTCCTTCTCTTCTTCTGCGAATTCTTGGCGTTTCCTCCAAATCCGGCAGAGTTTCGGCGTCTTCAGGCGGCAGGAAAAGCTCCGGCGGCAGTGGTCGAGGAGGTGAGGAATCTCCTATTCCCCTTTCTCCTTCTCCTTCTCTTCTTCTTCTCTCTCTTCACTTGAGTCCCTTGGTGTAGAATGAGGGCTCTATTTATAGTTTTTCTGGAGTGGCATAACCCGTAAATAGGCGTGAGATCAAGGGCGAACAGGGAGTGGTTTGAATGGACGGTCGATATCGAATCTTTTAATCATGCACCGTTCGTTGGACATTTGATGGCCTTAATGATGTCGGAATTCGATGATCTTGGGCTTGTTGGATTCGTCTCGTCGAGCCGCTCGATTCGAGTATAAGCTCGTCAAAATCGGAGACCGTTTGGTAACTCAAATTGTGGTTTGAACCTTCCAACAGCGCTTTGAACCCTTGATTCGGACTCATTTGGGCTCGGATTGAGTTGATCTTGGCGTCGTTGGGTTCGTATTTCTGAGACGCTCAGTTTGACTGTAAGCTCGCTGAAATCGGAGTTCATACGCTCCCGAAATTAATTTTTGAAGTTTCCGGATTGATTTTGCCTCGAGATTCGTGCTCAATCAAGATTATTTTGTGATGACGTATCAATGTGCTTACACTCACAATGAGTATCTCGAAGCGAGAATGCCGACAAGCTCGGAAATACTCTATTAGGACATCATTGAGACATTTACATTGTGATAGAATGGTATATGATCAAGAGAATCAATATGAGCGGTTTGATGAAGTATTTTGAATATTTTAGCTAAATTTATCAAAATGTCACTAAAAAACTACTATAAATAGATATTTTTTTCTTCACATAAATGAGAATATATAAATTGAGTTGAACATGAGGTTAGAAAATGCTAAGGGATTTGATGACCATCATAGACTTATTAGATGATTGACACCAACATCACACTAAACAATTGTCATCACTAGATTGTCATTACCTGATCGCTTTCGCATGATTGTCATCACTCGTTATCATTCTCCTGATCGCCATCATACAACTTATATCGCCATACTATCATCGCTTGATCGTTATCTCTTGATTGACATAAACTATACAACCTAATTTCTATTATGGAATATTTCAATTGGTTATCCTCTGTTTGATTTGTGGCTTGTTGCTCCAATGGATGGTCAGTTACTTTCTTCTAGGTGGTTGCATGAAGTTTTGAGTCTGCCTTACTTTTTTGTCTTCTTCATCGATTTTTCATTTTTGCTGTTTTATGTTCTGTAATTTTCGATATTAGCTTTGTATTTTGGGTTTTTCAGCTTTTGGGTCCTTATAGTATAATCCTTTCATTGAATAAAATTTGAATCATTCGAAAAAAAATTGGATATTGGCCTTATGAATTTTTTATTTTATCAATTTTCCACCTATAAATTAGAAGTCTTGAATGTTCTTTTTATGTGTATGTATTGAATCTCCATTTAAAAAAATTAAGAATTAAACTATAGATCGAATATCATAATAGTAATTTTAACCCAAAAAATTTAGAAACTTGTTGCGGGCTAGAATATACGCGGTGGTAGAGTTTGGAATTTTACGTTCAAGCGTTGTACTAATATTCAGCACACAAACATGAAAGAAAAATAACACCAGGATTTTTACGTGGAAAACCCGAAAGAGGGAAAAAAACCACGGGGCCACGCCCAGTTGAAGAGTTTCACTAGTGTTGCGTGAATTACAATAAGCTGATTCGTCCCACAAGTCAGAACGATCAGATTACAATAAGTTTCTCCTGAATTGAAATTCAGTTACAAAGTTATACAGAATTCCGGCGTCTCCCAAATAGTCGGCAGAATTCTGGCGTACTCAGGCGACGGAAAGAACTCCGGTGGAGCCCGAGGAGGAGCTGATTCTCCTCCTTCTTCTCCTCCTTCTTTTCTTCTCTTCTTCTCTCTCTTGCTTGAGTCCACTCTTATGAGAAATGAAGGCTCTATTTATAGATTTTTTGGAGTGGCATAGCTTGTAAATAGGTGTGAGATCAGGGGCAAATAGGGAGTGGTTGAATGGACGGCTGATATTGAATCCCTTGATCATGTACCATTCGTCAAACATTTGAAGGTCTTAGTGATGTCGGAATTTGGAGATCTTGGGCTCGTTGGATTCTCCTCGTTAAGCCGCTCGATTTGACTATATGCTCGTTCAAATTGGAGACCGTTTGGTAACTCAATTTGTGGTACGAGCTTTCCAACAACACTTCAGGTGCTTGATTTGGGCTCATTTGGGCTCGGGTTGAGTTGAATTTGGTGTCGTTGGGTTCGTATTTCCGAGACGCTCAGTTCGAATATAAGCTTGCTGAAATCGGAGTTTAGGTGGTCCCAGATTTAATTTTTGAAGTTTCCAACTTGATTTTTGCCTCGAGATTCGTGCCCTATCAAGATAATTTTTGCATGACGTATCAAAACTTAGCATAAATTTTCATTTTGTTGTAACTATAGAAATTTCTTTTAGATATTTTTACAATCAATTACTTAGATTTCAATTTACGTTGACAACAAAAGAAATTCTTTTTATTACATACGACAGTTCTAAAATAAGGGATTTATTACTCTAAAGATCAGAAAAATAGTGGCTAATCAATATTTTTATGCACATAAAATGAACTGATAAGTATGAAGATATAAATATATGAAATCTGAACATTAATGGAATAAAATTTATAAAAAATTGATGTTTAAACTAATTAAGTAAATATTGAAGTTATTGGAAGTCTTCACGAAGAAAATATTTGAGATAAATATTTTTAAAACAACTGCCTTTAGCTAAATACAATAGAAAATAAAGAATAATATATATATATATATATATATATATATATATATATATATATATATATATATATATATATATATATATATATATATATATATATATATATATATATATATATATATATATACTATATTCATCAATAAAAAAATGTATCAAGGGTTGACCTATACACCCTATATTAAGATATATATTTTGGTTCATATAAAGAAGATTCATTCAAGTCGGTTCAAGCAAGTTAACTCTGATATACTCAATCTCACACTCATTGGTCTGCAAAAAATTCATTTTAAGTAGACAATCATAGTCAAAGAACTCTTCCCAGCCTACGAGAACAGCTTATCAGTTAGACATAGTGACTAGTATTTGTGAATTACTAATAATTATTCGACAAATGGTAGCTTCTAAAGGTAAACAATTGATTGGTAAGTCAACTATTCGACTACCCGGCATGTTACAATTCAAGCCAGAACTTCTAACTAGTCTAAACTATTATTGTGTTTTCGTTTATTTATGTATAGTTATGTATGCAACCAATTTTGTAATGCTCAAGGCCCAACTCAAATTTGTAAGTCAAAGAGTTGGGGGTGAGCTAAGCTAGTTTATGCGATTTTACTCAATTTGTATCAAAGAGTTGAGGTGTGAGCTCTACTTATGCAATTTTCTCAATTTATCTTTAAGAAGTAATTTTTTGTGGTCAGTCCTATTTTATTCAAATCTCAAAGCTTCTCACACTTACATTCATCTCTCTCTCTCTCTCTCTCTCTCTCTCTCTCTCTCTCTCTCTCTCTCTCTCTCTCTCTCTCTCTCTCTCTCTCTCTCATGTTCATTTTTATTCAATATTCTTGTTGCGTGTTAGAAAATACGCGGCGGTAGAGTTTTATGAATTTGCGTCCGAGCGTTGCACGTAAGTTTAACACACAAACAGGAAAAGAGAGTGAACACCGAGAGTTTTTACGTGGAAAACCCAAAAATGGGAAAAACCACGGGGCCTCGCCCAGTTGCAAATTTCCACTAGTGTTCTTGTTGATTACAAATGGCGGATTTCGTCCCACAAGCCGGGATAATCCAAATACAACTTGTTTCTTCCACGAACTTCACAAAATCCTGCGAATTCTCTGCGTTTTCTGAAAATCCGGCAGAGCTCCGGCGTCTTCAGGCGGCAGAAAAAACTCCGGCGGCGGTGGTCGAGGAGGTGAGGAATCTCCTATTCCCCTTTCTCCTTCTCCTTCTCTTCTTCTTCCCTCTCTTCACTTGAGCCCCTTGGTGTAGAATGAGGGCTCTATTTATAGTTTTTCTGGAGTGGCATAGTGTGACGCCCCAGATATTAATAGTGAAAGGATTCGTCTGACATTCTGATCGAACTCCATTCCAGTTGCCTTGCTCGGACCTAAAAATATCAACCACATATAATGAGCTTACAAAGCCCAGCAGGTCACCAAAGCCTACAACTGAAATCAAAGCACGGCGATGCTATCAATATGCGGGTCAATAAAAATCAAGTCAATCAATGATCAATGAGTCTATGCAATTCAGAAATCCATCGTCAATGAAATCAAGTCTACACAGCGGAAATCAAATCAGTAGTCAATGCAGCGACAGGCAAATCGATAAATCAACTCAATCAATCAATATACGTCAATCAAATCGATGTTGTCGAATCAATACAATCTATTCAATGAAATCAATCGATAAAAGCAATACGAAACAATGAATCTACGAAGCAGTCAATACAGTGCAGAAACAGTAGGCAGTAGTACAATGAATCTATACGATGTCCATATCCATGTTATCAATGCAATATCTATATCTATCCATGTCCATATCAATGTCCATATCAATGCTCAGTAGTATCAATCGATGAAATAAATAAAATCGTACGATACAGTAAATCCAATCAAATCAATGAATCAATAGATAATCAATAAATCAATGCATATCAGGAAATCCATACAATGGTCTTACTCGACAAGCACAAACACTAGCTATTATCAATAGTGCTGTTGTAGAAATCCATATTGCTGTTGTAGATATCCGCACGTTGGTTCTATCAAGAAGAGTCGTCACTCTTTTGCCCGTCGGCCGCCTGTCGGCATATAAAACTCCTTATAACTCCCAATCGTTATATCGATGATCTATGGTCTATGATTTAAAGGAAAGCCCGTCGACCCACCATCCTGTACAGGTCAAGTTCTATCTCCAACCAACGTTCAACCAGGTTCCCACTTGTCTTTCAGTAACAATCAATTCAATGCAATAATCGATGCAATAAGTAATAATAAAGAAATCTAGAACAATCATATCAATAGTCATACACTTATCAATTCAAGCTATCAATCTCGGGAAAATCAGAAATCATACGAAAATCGGGCAGAGTAACGACAGTCTATCGAATTTACACAAAAATCCTGCAAAAAGGCACAAATTCCAAATCTCTCCAAATTATAGTAGAATATTCACAACATCAATATAAGACTATCAATTTAAAGAATCCAAATCAAATCAAGTCCTGATAATTTTCTAGTTAAATAAAATCGCGTAGAATCAATTCCGACCGATAAAATCTTCGTAGAATACAGTCAAATCGTGTACAATAGTCATATCTATAACATACTAGAAGTTGTGCGATGAAAGTTGTGTCAAATCAAAATCATATCCAAAAGTAGACTACAAAAACACAAAACAGTGCACAACTCGATCAAAACACAATATCTCAGAAAACAGAAATAGGATTCGGAGTCCTTACCACGAGATCTTCACTTTCCCCAACAGCAGCGTCGGACGAAAAGCACTCTGCGGTCTCCGAAAACCAGCTTTTCTTCTTTTTCCCTTTCTCTTTCTCTCTCCTCAAAATATCTGATTTTATAAAATGAATCTCTCTCTCCTCAAAACGAGCTCATTTCCTTATATCATACACAGATCGGCCTGGCCGATCGCCCGATCGTCCCGGGACGATCAGACCAATTCTGATCGTCCTGGACCATTCCCAGGGCGATGATCAGGACGGTATTGTGAACAGTGCCGATTGTCCTAGACGATCTCAATATCGTCCTGGACGATCCTGTCCAGAAATAGCTCCAGAAATCAGCTGTTTGAATGCACTGATCGGCCTGGACGATCTCAACATCGTCCTGGCCGATTCTGGGAGGAAAATCCAATTCAGAGAGGAACAGTAAGGGAACGAGATCTTACACATAGCCCGTAAATAGGCGTGAGATCAAGGGCGAACAGGGAGTGGTTTGAATGGACGGTCGATATCGAATCTTTTGATCATGTACCGTTCGTTGGACATTTGATAGCCTTAATGATGTCGGAATTTGATGATCTTTGGCTCGTTGGATTCGTCTCGTCGATCCGCTCGATTCGAGTATAAGTTCGTCAAAATCGGAGACCGTTTGGTAACTCAAATTGCGGTTTGAACATTCCAACAGCGCTTCGAACCTTTGATTCGGACTCATTTGGGCTTGGATTGGGTTGATATTGGTGTCGTTGGGTTTGTATTTCCGAGACACTCAGTTTGACTGTAAGCTCGCTGAAATTGGAGTTCATATGCTCCCGAAATTAATTTTTCAAGTTTCCAACTAAGTTTTGCCTCGAGATTCGTGCCCGATCAAGATGATTTTGCGATGCCGTATCAATTCTCATTATAGTTGCATGTGATTCACTAACATTTTCGGATTCAACGTCACAAGAGATACGGTGAGTGTGGAGCATGCCAATAATTAGAAGATGATTTACATAAAGTAGAACAACATTATGAGGAGTTGAAGAATCTATTAAAATAGAAAATCAGAATACCTAACTATTCGTCAACATTCTGATTTTGAGGAGAGGGTGTTCAAATGATTCAAGGAGCATTGAATAAGATTCGGAGAATCACTCATAAAGTGAAATTGCTTGAGAGGTCTTCTGATTCTACGGTGAGAAGAAAATGACTTTTTGAAGCCGAAACAATGACCTTTAGCCCACCCATTGATAAGACATTATTTTTTTGATAGTGAGGGGCCGATTTTAGCTCTTTGTCACATAGAAAGGAAATTGAGAAGAGAAGGATGTCGTTTGTCAATGCTTTCTTGAGGGAGATTTTTAAGGTAAAGTGTATAAAAAAGTTCAAAATCCCTCATATGGATTTATATAAAGGAAGTTGAATCTTGTCGATCACATCGCTTTTGTTGAGTTGGTTGTCTCTCTCATTCTTGGATTTTACTAAAATGAAGATTATTTTTAACCTTAAAATAAATCACCTTTGAGATGGTTCTCGCATCTACTACTTAGCATCATTACTTCTTTCACCAAATTCAAAAGAATATATGTGACATAATGTTTCATCGCATAAAGGCAGATTAAAAACTCTCAAGACTTACTACTAATGAGGCAAGAACCAAGTGAATCATTTAGGAGCTTCATCAATAAATTTTAGAAGGATATATTTGATTTAACTGATTCAGATCATGATGCCACCCAAGTGGCTTTCATTCATGGTGTCACGACCCGACCCGACGGGGACGGATCCCGCCCGAGCCGGATCGCGGCGAGCGCACACTTACTTACTTATCCAGGATCTGGCTTTGGATTAGGTTGCTGAACTGAACTTTCCAAATACATAACCCAACAGAAAAACACACAGAACAACAGAGAACAACAGAGCTACTAAAAACATCAAATGCAGCGGAACAAAACATCTATCTTTTCATTTCCTCAAAATAATCATCTACAGAACAGTACATGGCTTTCAACAGAAAGAAAGACAGAACAGGAAAGCCATGACTGTACAAAAATCAACAAGTACAAAAGTACCTAATCGGATCAGACTCTGAAACTAATCCTGGACCTCCTTGCCCTTCCCAGAACCTGAAAACCACCAGAAAGCAAGGGTGAGCTCAACAGCTCAGCAAAGCAACAAACCACCGATCTAAATTCTCAGAAACCAAAACCAAACTCATCAGACAGAAATCAGATCAGAAATCGGAACAGAATCGGAAATCAGAACGTATACGGACAGATATCAAATCAGAATCGGAATCGTACAGTTCATATCAGAACAAATCAACAGAGTCAGAATCAGAAATTAGAATCGTACGGAGCATATCATATCAGAATCACAATGTCGTACAGAACAGAACAGATACCGAAAACATAACAGATACATATAGCTAAATGCCCTGACACTGACGGAATCTCTACGGATTCCGGCCCCTTATGCCTCCCTTCCCAGACACTGACTGAATCTCATAGGATCCAGGCCCCTTATGTCTCCCTTTGTGCTCACGGCACCAAAACAAATGTGCTTATAGCACCAAAACAGAATTCATCGGATCCGGAACGAAACAGATATCAAAATGTATATTGAGCTCATTTCAGAATTTCCCGTTCACTAACTGAATCTCATAGGATTCAGGCCCCTTATAACTCCCTTTTTATAGCTTAATCACATAGCATTTCAATTCAGAAGAAATCCGGACATTTCAGAAATTACCCAAAAATCGGGCAGCACAACGGCAGTATATAGAATTTACACAAAAATTCCTGCAAAGAAAATTTACCGAATTCGCACAGAACATAGATAATCACATTCCAGAACATTTATTCTACTGAACAGATAATTTCCAATTTCACAGAAAAATCAGGTCGACTAAAAACACAGTCGAATCAAAAATACCCGGACGAAAATCTTCAAAATATAATCAAAACGTGCACACCCGGCACGGCAACGATATACGGAAAGTTACGCGGTAAAAACTGAACCAATCAAAAGATACGGACGAAAAACCGTAACGAAAACTAAATCCGGACAGAAAAATACCGCCAACCTCGACGGAACTGAAAATTGAGAAAGACGGAATGTGCCTTACTTCGTGCACAGCAATATCCTCAACAGTCACTTCGCTCGAAAACGGCTCCGCGTCTTCCCGAAATCAACTTTTCCAAATTGCTCTTTTTCTCTCTCCTCAGACGAAAAAATCAGATATTTATTTTTTAACTTTTCTCTCTCTTCAAATCGTCTGAATCCCTTAAATCCTCTTCAGATCGGCCTGGCCGATCGTCCAGATCGTCCTGGACGATCAGACCAAACCACAGATCGCCTGGCCGATACTCCAGGGCGATGATCAGGCCGATCCTTATGAACAGTGTCAATCGGCCTGGCCGATCGTCCCGATCGTCCTGGACGATCAGACCAAAACCCATCGTCCTGGGACGATTTTTCAGGACGATGTTTACTATTCATAGGCGATAAAAACCTCTACTCACTGACTTGTGCCATCCACTGATCGTCCCGGGACGATGCCTCGATCGGCCTGGACGATCCCTACAGGAAATCATTTAGAGCAAATTCTGGGCAAAACCTGGAGCTGAAATGCACAGATCGTCCCAGGACGATCCCAGATCGGCCTGGACGATACTGGAGCAGTTTGAAATATTACAATCTCCCCAACTCAGAAAAATGTCGTCCTCGACATTATCCAATCCAAACTCAGTCAAAACAAGTACGGGTACGACCGTCTCATATCAGACTCCTTTTCCCAAGTTGCTTCCCGTGCAGTCCGGTGCTTCCACTGGACTTTAACCATCGGAATCTCTTTATTTCTTAACTTGCGGACGTCGTACGCTAAAATCAATTCTGGCTCTTCCTTGTACGCCAGATTCTCCTGAATCTCAACCTCGTCAACTGATACCTTCTTCCCAGAGTCGGATACCCACTTCCTCAGAGTGGATACATGAAACACATTATGCACATCAGGCATAGAATCAGAAAGCAATAGGCGATAAGCAGCTTTTCCAATTCTTTCCAAAATCTCAAATGGTCCAACATACCTTGGACTAAGCTTGCTCACCTGACCAAATCTGCTCACACCTTTCATCGGGCTGACTTTGACATACACAAAGTCACCAACCTGAAACTCAACAAATCTGTGTTTCTGATTATAATACTTCTGCTGACGATCTTGAGCGGCTTTCAATCTTTCTCTTATCAAATGAATCTTCTGAGCAGTTTCATCAGCAAAAGTGGCACCCAAAGTCTGTCTATCTCCGACCTCCGTCAGAGTCAAAGGAGTACGGCACTTCCTGCCATACAGAGCCTCGTACGGTGCCATACCGATACTGGACTGAAAACTGTTGTTATAAGCAAACTCAATCAGCGGAATATGATCTTCCCAGCTTCCGCTAAAGTCCAGAACACAAAGCCTCAACAGATCTTCCAGTACCTGAATAGTCCTCTCAGACTGTCCGTCGGTCTGAGGATGAAAGGCTGTACTGAAATGCAATTTCGTACCCAAGCCTTGCTGAATGCCTTTCCAAAGTCTGGAAGTAAAACGTCCATCTCGATCAGATACAATCACGCGAGGCACTCCGTGTAATCTGACTATCTCTTTCACATATATCTGTGCCAAGCGTTCAACTGAATCCGTCTGTCTGATCGGAAGAAAATGGGCTGACTTCGTCAATCGATCCACAACTACCCAAATAGCATCATGTCCTTGTCGTGATCGAGGAAAACCCATCGCAAAATCCATCGTTACCTCCTCCCATTTCCACTCAGGGATAGGCAACGACTGCAACAGTCCGCCTGGTCGCTGATGCTCTGCCTTCACCAACTGACAGGCTTCGCATCTCGACACAAACTCCGCCACATCCTTCTTCATCCCAGGCCACCAGAACAAAAGCTTCATATCAGCGTACATCTTACCACTGCCTGGATGAACAGTGTAGCCTGAATGATGAGATTCATACAGAATCTCCCGCCTCAAATCTCCAAACACAGGTACCCACAACCTGTTCTTACAGAAAATAGCACCAGAATCAGAAATTCGAAGTTCAGGAGTCTTACCAGATCCAATCTGAGCTAGCAACTTCGAATAATCAGAATCTGACTTCTGGGCTTCTTGAATCCTTGCTTCTAAAGAAGACTGAATACTCATCTGAGCCAACTCCAAATCATTGGAGGAAATCACCTCCAACTGCAATCTCTCCAAATCACGAATCAGAAAGTCATCACAGGTAAGCTGAATACCTGAGAATCCAGAAGACTTCCTGCTCAAAGCATCTGCTACCACATTCGCCTTCCCAGGCTGATACTGAATAGTCAGGTCATAGTCCTTGATCAACTCGAGCCACCTCCTCTGTCTCAGATTCAAATCCTTCTGAGTAAAAATGTACTTCAGGCTCTTATGATCAGTAAACATCTCACATGTGACGCCATACAGGTAATGCCGCCAAATCTTCAAAGCAAAAACAACTGCAGCTAACTCCAAATCATGCGTCGGGTAATTCTTCTCATGTGGTTTTAACTGTCTCGAAGCATAAGCAATTACCTGACCATGCTGCATCAGAACACATCCCAGTCCTTTCAGTGAAGCATCACTGAACACCTGAAAACCTTCCGTACCTGACGGAAGTGCCAACACTGGAGCTGAAGTCAAACAATCCTTCAATCGCTGAAAACTAGCTTCACACTCCGGTGTCCAGACAAAAGGAACTGACTTCTGAGTCAGTCTCGTCAAAGGAGTCGAAATCTGTGAAAATCCTTTCACAAACTTCCTATAATACCCGGCCATGCCTAAGAAACTACGTACCTCAAATACCGTAGTCGGCCTTGGCCAATCAGCAACCGCCTGAATCTTCTGGGGATCCACAGAAATACCTTCTCCGCTAATCACGTGCCCCAGAAATGAAATGCTCTTCAGCCAGAATTCACACTTGGAGAACTTGGCATACAGCTGATGCCTCCTCAGAGTCTCCAATACAATCCTCAAATGTCTGGCATGCTCATCCTCAGAAGCAGAATATACCAGAATATCGTCAATGAAGACGATCACAAACTGATCCAAATACTCCCTGAATACTCGGTTCATCAAATCCATGAAAATCGCAGGCGCATTGGTTACCCCAAAAGGCATAACCAAGAACTCGTAGTGCCCGTACCGAGTACTGAAAGCAGTCTTCACCACATCAGATTCCTTCACTTTCACCTGATAATATCCGGATCTCAAATCAATCTTCGAAAATACCGAAGATCCGGAAAGCTGATCAAACAAGTCGTCTATCCGAGGCAAAGGATACTTGTTCTTGATCGTGGCCTTGTTCAAATCTCTGTAATCAATACACATACGGAGTGTACCGTCCTTCTTCTTCACAAACAGAACAGGTGCTCCCCAAGGAGAAACACTAGGACGTACAAACCCTCTGTCAACCAACTCCTGAAGCTGAACTTTCAACTCAGAAAGTTCTTTCGGTGCCATCCTGTACGGAGCTTTCGATATCGGAGCGGTACCCGGAAAAACATCGATAGAGAACTCCACATCTCTATCCGGAGGCAAACCAACCAATTCCTCAGGAAAAACATCAGTAAACTCCCGTACCACAGGGATCTCAGAAACAGAACCAACCTCCAGGTTCAGATCCCGCACCGAAGCCAAAAATACTGGATATCCTTTCTTCCACATTCTGCTCACCTCTAACGCAGAAATCAGACTGGAGAGAACACCTCGTAATCCCTGAAATACAACTCTCTCTCCAGCCACAAGCAAACTCACTTGCTTCTTCAGACAGTCAATCTGAGCCTCATACTGACTCAACCAATCCATTCCCAAAATCACATCATACGAAGAAATCGGCAATCGAATCAAACTCGATTTCCACTTCTTGCCAGAAATCTCGATCTCACACAAACAAAACTGTCGAGCAATCAATGGATTCCCAGCCGGTAAAATCACAGACAAAGAAACCGGTAAAACCATCGAATCCAAATGTAAAAGCTCAAAACAATGCTCGGACAGAAAAGAATGACTCGCTCCAGAGTCAAACAAAACACGACAGGGCTGATCAGAAATGTAAACCGTACCTGTCACAACATCCGGAGCATCTCGAGCCTCCTGCTGACTCAGACTGTAAACTCGGGGCTGAACTGGAACAGGAGCTGAAGCAACAGAACTACTCTGCTCCCTCTGGATCGTAGGTGGTCTCCGTGGTGCAGAACTAGAACCACCACCTCTACCAGCAAATCCCTCAGAGCGTGGAGGAACAGTCCTCGGTCTTCCTGCTGCTGAACCAACAGGTCTGACTAAACCCTCAAATCGCTGATCATATCCCATCTGTGGACATTCTGCAATCCTATGTCCCGGCTGACCACACCTGAAACAAAGACCAGCTATCCTGTAGCACTGGCCATGGTGTCGCCGTCCACAACTCTGGCACACAGGTGCCGAACTGACAGATCCAGAACCAGTCGTACTGGTAACAGTACCAGACGATCCTCCGCTCCTTCTGGAATCTCCAGATCCAGAACCAGGAACAAATCTCCTCTTCCCAGAGGAACCACTGCCAGAAGTATCACCTCCAAACCTCTTCCTACTCGCAGACCACCGCTGCTGAGTAGTCGTCATGTCGTTCTCAATCAGACGAGCTCGCTCCACAAGCTCAGAGAAATCAGAAATCCGGAACGGTATCAGAGGCTGCCTCAAAGTGTCTCGTAAGCCTCTCAGAAATCGGTAACACCTCTCAGCCGAAGTGCTAACCAGCTGCGGAGCGTACCTGGCTAATGCAGTAAACTCAGCCTCGTACTGCATCACCGTCTTGCTCCCCTGAACCAGCCTCAGAAAACTCTCCTGCATCTGCTGTCGTGCAGAAGGGGGAACAAACCAATCTCTGAACACTTCAGTGAACTCTTCCCAAGTAATCAAAGAGTTCAATCTGCCCTGAAATCTGGCTGCCTGCTGGCCATCCCACCAGTGCTCAGCCTCTCCATCTAACAGAAAAACAGCCAACGGAACCTTCCTGTCTGCAGGACACTGCATCCCGTCAAAAGTCTTCTCTAATCTCCTCAGCCACTCCTCGGCTGCTCTGGGCTCAACAGCGCCCTCAAACCTCGGAGGCTTCAACCTCAAAAACAACTGCAGGTGTCGATCAATGTCCTCAGATCTAACAGTAGAAGCTCTGCTCTGAGTCTCGCTCATCATCTGAGCAACAAGTGACGCAAACTGTGAAAGCGTATCAGCACCAACCACTGGGGCTGTACTCCCCACTGGTGCTGCCTGATCGGCACTCTGACCGTCTGTCATGTCTGGGTCTGGCTGATCCATACAGAAAAATCCAGAAAATCCGGAAAACTATCACAAAAACAACACAAAAATAACACAATAAAAAGCCAAACGACCCAAAACTACCTCCCAGACAGACTTACTGATCACTTCCTAAAGCTCTGTTTTACAATCCAACCTGTTTCCAAAACCAGTGCTCTGATACCACAAAAGCTTGTCACGACCCGACCCGACGGGGACGGATCCCGCCCGAGCCGGATCGCGGCGAGCGCACACTTACTTGCTTATCCAGGATCTGGCTTTGGATTAGGTTGCTGAACTGAACTTTCCAAATACATAACCCAACAGAAAAACACACAGAACAACAGAGAACAACAGAGCTACTAAAAACATCAAATGCAGCGGAACAAAACATCTATCTTTTCATTTCCTCAAAATAATCATCTACAGAACAGTACATGGCTTTCAACAGAAAGAAAGACAGAACAGGAAAGCCATGACTGTACAAAAATCAACAAGTACAAAAGTACCTAATCGGATCAGACTCTGAAACTAATCCTGGACCTCCTTGCCCTTCCCAGAACCTGAAAACCACCAGAAAGCAAGGGTGAGCTCAACAGCTCAGCAAAGCAACAAACCACCGATCTAAATTCTCAGAAACCAAAACCAAACTCATCAGACAGAAATCAGATCAGAAATCGGAACAGAATCGGAAATCAGAACGTATACGGACAGATATCAAATCAGAATCGGAATCGTACAGTTCATATCAGAACAAATCAACAGAGTCAGAATCAGAAATTAGAATCGTACGGAGCATATCATATCAGAATCACAATGTCGTACAGAACAGAACAGATACCGAAAACATAACAGATACATATAGCTAAATGCCCTGACACTGACGGAATCTCTACGGATTCCGGCCCCTTATGCCTCCCTTCCCAGACACTGACTGAATCTCATAGGATCCAGGCCCCTTATGTCTCCCTTTGTGCTCACGGCACCAAAACAAATGTGCTTATAGCACCAAAACAGAATTCATCGGATCCGGAACGAAACAGATATCAAAATGTATATTGAGCTCATTTCAGAATTTCCCGTTCACTAACTGAATCTCATAGGATTCAGGCCCCTTATAACTCCCTTTTTATAGCTTAATCACATAGCATTTCAATTCAGAAGAAATCCGGACATTTCAGAAATTACCCAAAAATCGGGCAGCACAACGGCAGTATATAGAATTTACACAAAAATTCCTGCAAAGAAAATTTACCGAATTCGCACAGAACATAGATAATCACATTCCAGAACATTTATTCTACTGAACAGATAATTTCCAATTTCACAGAAAAATCAGGTCGACTAAAAACACAGTCGAATCAAAAATACCCGGACGAAAATCTTCAAAATATAATCAAAACGTGCACACCCGGCACGGCAACGATATACGGAAAGTTACGCGGTAAAAACTGAACCAATCAAAAGATACGGACGAAAAACCGTAACGAAAACTAAATCCGGACAGAAAAATACCGCCAACCTCGACGGAACTGAAAATTGAGAAAGACGGAATGTGCCTTACTTCGTGCACAGCAATATCCTCAACAGTCACTTCGCTCGAAAACGGCTCCGCGTCTTCCCGAAATCAACTTTTCCAAATTGCTCTTTTTCTCTCTCCTCAGACGAAAAAATCAGATATTTATTTTTTTAACTTTTCTCTCTCTTCAAATCGTCTGAATCCCTTAAATCCTCTTCAGATCGGCCTGGCCGATCGTCCAGATCGTCCTGGACGATCAGACCAAACCACAGATCGCCTGGCCGATACTCCAGGGCGATGATCAGGCCGATCCTTATGAACAGTGTCAATCGGCCTGGCCGATCGTCCCGATCGTCCTGGACGATCAGACCAAAACCCATCGTCCTGGGACGATTTTTCAGGACGATGTTTACTATTCATAGGCGATAAAAACCTCTACTCACTGACTTGTGCCATCCACTGATCGTCCCGGGACGATGCCTCGATCGGCCTGGACGATCCCTACAGGAAATCATTTAGAGCAAATTCTGGGCAAAACCTGGAGCTGAAATGCACAGATCGTCCCAGGACGATCCCAGATCGGCCTGGACGATACTGGAGCAGTTTGAAATATTACACATGGTCTCTGAGAGGGTCCTTGTTTATATGCACTTGGCCTATAGTAGCTAAGTATTTTGGTTGAGTTGTATAACAGAAAATTATTTCTTTTTTACCTTGCATTGATTTTAATTGTAAGATTTTAGCTATTTGTTGGGCTATCCCCTCATTACGTGGTTTTATATGATTTTAGGTAAATGTAAGAAACATGTTGTTTGAGGCTTAAGAATAATATTGTTTTGGTTTTATTTTAAGTTTTCCAATTATATGTATTATTTTTTAGCTAATGTGGCTATTATACATATTAGTTTAGATTGTTGAAAATAATAATGGGGGAAAAATATTTTTACATTAGATATTGATAAATAAATGCCGATGAATATAACATAAAGTCTGGAGCCTCTGCTACAACAAATAAAAAGGAAATGAGCTATTTCAAAGCAAAATTTTGACAATTTTAGGGACTTAGAGAAGTCTCCATAAAATCAGACAAATGAGAGGAGAAACTATCATGCTCAAAGAAGATATACCCAACATATGAGAACTCAACCCTAGGATGGGCAAGTGTTTTATAAAAAATGATGTGATAATCGCCATGAGAAGAGGCCACTATTGCTTCATATTCATCAATGAAAACTATGATTCTAGTACGAGTCCCCATAATCAAGTTAGTTGAGACCATTCAAAATGGAACTTCTTCAAAAAGTTGACGCCCATAAGAACTAGTGTCACCTGCATGACCAATAATAGTACCACCCTTACAATCATGGCCACAACCATGACACTAAGGATTATCAACACTTGTAAAGCTTGGTGAAGGAGCTCATCAAAGTACGTAAACCTACAGAGTTTGTTCTTATTGATGCAAAAGAATGCTAGGTCAGGCGCCAATGGAGAAGATTTATAACAAACCAATCCTAGCATAGGTGATCTAGAACAATGTTACTGATATCCATGGAGAAGTTAGTGAAGAGTTTCTCACCAATCAAGCCTTAAATGACTAAAGTCATGAGAGGTAAATTGAGCAAGTAACTCTAGGACGCCTACTACTGACGTGCCATCATCCATCTTCATAGAAGTTGATCAATCTATAAATGGTAATACATATAAAGATGTGGTGATCATTACAACACTCATCATAAATTATATGATTATCATATATACACAAATCTCTATGAATATCATATTTAAGAGTGTCTATAAGAGGATAAACCTTAGCACTTCACGTGCAACACCAACCTCCGCTCCTTTCATAATCTTTTTTTGATAGCACAAAAAGATAAAGGGGTAATCGCCTTATTGATTACTTGGGGAGAAGGAGATAGCTAGCTCACTACCAGAATAGTCAATGCACTAACTACGTGTAATGTAAGCTTTGGACAGCCACTATTAAATAATTTATAATAAGCCATCTCTACTTATCATGTCATTGAGAAGTTCTCGAAGAGTGGTCAAGTATTGAAAGTTAGGCGATACTTATCGTAATTAAGAATTTATGATGTCAAAGAAGTGGGAAATAACAAAGAAAAAAACATCCAACTTAGCTAAAAAATATTTCGCATTGGAGATAAATAAAAATAATGGAAGAAGTGTCGATATATAAGGAAAATACAAATAGCACCAAATCAGTATAGCCTTTGATGAAGAGCAAAAGGCTGAGTTGATCACAACTCTCGTGACTAATGTAGAAGGTTATATGAAGATGAAAGGACCATAATCAGCCAATAGTGGTTGGATGACCTCAATTGAGTGGTGAAGGTAAGAGAATTGTAGTTGGACAATGATGGTCAGAGGAGCGTACTTAGATGGTGGCATCATGGAACTGTGGGCTCTTAGAGGGAGCATTGCGGTGCTTTAACTTTTGTGTCGCACTGCTATACCAATTATATATATATATATATATATATATATATATATATATATATATATGTGTGTGTGTGTGTGTGTGTGTGTGTGTGTGTGTGTGTGTGTTTCAACTATTCAAATCCATTCCACCCAATGAGGGCTCCAAAAATTTCCACCCCAGCCTCTCCGCGGAGCCCATTTTTTCTTTTCGTTTTGGGTCATTGTGGGGAGTCTAAACATTTAAGTTATGAGGAAATTTTTTAGAAGGCATATTGGGTTTTTAATAAGACGTCACCCAAATATTCCATCCTCAATTTACTAGGACTTCATGATCTGAGTTCAGGTTTCCTATATGCGCAAGCCCATATTGTTAATTACCCCTCTTGATAACGAGATATAACTTTTTATTAAGGTTAGTCATCAAATAGATACATAATATCCGATATATAGTAGTAGCAGTGTTTAGGTATTTGAAAATTTGATATTTAAAATTAAAAATTTACCATTGTACACTTAAAGCAGATGGTGGGGGAATAATGATAGGCCCGATCAAGATCCCATAATTTCATTTTCCCGGACCATTGTGGTCAATGGTCTACTTAGTCATATGAGGTAGTCAATCCAACCTCACAGAAGGATCCTTGGGAGCAGTTATGGGTTTCTCCATCCAATGGTATCTTATAGTCCTTGGGTGAATATTTACCTGATATCACCTCCATTGGTCTCTAATCATCAAACCAAATTTGTTGGACCCAAACCCAACCCATGGGTTGACTTGGTTAACCAAATTAACCATACACTCAACTAATGATAAATTCAATATTCCAACCAACTTCAAGCCAAATGAACCTCTTAAAATCATTTAATTGACTTGATCAACCCAATAGGAGGGGCTAAAACCCACCACATTTCCATGCATTTGACCAAGACTTCAATCCTTTGTCTCCAAACACTTGGCTACTCACCCAAATAACCAAATACACTCCCTTGAATGTCGTGTCTGCTCCATTGACTATTTTGACTCATAAAATGGTCGAATGAGCTTAAGCAGTATGCTGCCTTTGCAATCCAAACCCTACACCAAACCTTTCATAATTTGTTCTAGATCAACTCATTCCCCTCCCAAAGAGATAGTGCAACCTCTAAGCCATGTTTAGGCTTTGGTTTAGCCAAATGAGGGAAAAGGGTGCCCCCCCCCCCCCCCCCCCCCCCCCCACACACACACACAAACACACAACTTTCAATCCAACCACTTTCTACATAGGGAGTCTTCTTTAAAGTTGGAAATGACATCACCATGAGCAAAAGAAGTCCAAAATACATCCAATGGTTGGCAAGATATCTTCACTTTTAGCTCAAACTTCAATTTGAAACCACTCAAAAGCAACAAAGCATGAAGTCTCCAAACTCAAGGCATTGAAAGATTAAGATAACATGAGTTTGTGTTTTAAATTTCGTAGAATTTCGTCAAGTATTTTGAAAGTTAAGCCCATTTGAACTTTTTAGTACAATTTGAACTAAAAAGCCCTTTTTCCGATCAGAACCGTCCGATCATGATATACGTGTGATCGGATGGTCCAAAATAGATCGGGTGGCATGACTCAACCGACGAAATGAACAACGGATCGGAAGTCAGACCGCAGGAGGTGACGTGGCAGCATTTGGGCCATCCATCCAACTTGCAATCGATCTAGCAGTCCAGTTCGACCACTGGCTCACTTAAGAGAACTCAGATTACATGTCGTACATTGACTCTATGTGTTGCCACATGCCCTACAACGCCGCTAAGCCACCACGTACGCCACATGGCAATTAACATGGATTAAAATTAAATTAAATTAACTTTTTAAATTAAATTTTTATATAATTTCAAAAATAAAATATTATTAAAATTAAATTTAATTAATATATAATCATTATATCAATTGCCAAGGGATAAAAGTCCAAAAACCCCTCAATGAACCAGCTGTGGATAGGTGTTTTGGTCATTTTCCCATAAGATTCTCTTATTGTCCTCTACCACCACCGCTGCACCAACTCTGGCTTTCAGTAAGTAACAAGGGTCGGGTAATGCATTTTAGTCACTATTTAATCTTTATTTAGGAATTAAACCCTTATAAATATAATAACGAAAGGATTACGCGGCAATTAACTGGACGCGACAAAAAAATCTAGGCTGTTTCTTGACTTCCTTCCCCAAGCTCTTTATCTAAGGCGGACTTTTCTCTATAAACCCCCACCTTTTTCAGTTTATTTGTCTTTTACCCTTCTTATCCAAGCTATATGAAGTAATACTTTTTTGTGGTAGTGGCCCCCTTTGACTTGAATTTTTAAAAAATTATTTATTTTTAAATGAAATTGATATTATCTATATTCATTAATATACTTTTTTTTTTGTCAGGGAGTGTCGGCCTTTGGCCACTAATTTCCCTGGTCGACCTTGCGTGCAACCCACGCCATCTACATGGGCCAACACTTAGGGCTTTCACGAGGCGCCGAGGGGATTCGAACTTGGGACCTAACCTTTGGCCAGCCAAGTCTCCACCACCAGGCCACCCCGTGGTGGGTTTCATTAATATACTTTACTAATCACAAGAAATCATAGTTAAATTATTTCAATTATAATATTTGTCTAGCTAATTTTAAATTTCAATTTTTTTTATAAAAATCATCATCATTTTTTTTTGAATTAATGAAAATAAAATGAAAAATTAATCACTATTACGTTACTAATTTGAGATCCTCCAAGAAAGAATTAATATGATTATTCATGAGCTATGATCGGCCTATGTTTCGACAATATTAGAAAAGCATTATAACTTTTTAAATTAGAAATTTTGTTAATAAACTTTATTTTTATATATTTATAATCAAGATAGTGCAATTCGATAAGACAAAACAAATTATATTAATTAAGGCATTGTTTGAAACATCTTTCTTACTGCTTTTTAAAACAGCTTTCTAGTTAAAAAAATTTATGCATAAACACTACTTTATAAAAGTAGTAAGAAAGCTGTCTCAAACGAAGCCTAAAAATGAATGCTTATATTAGAGTTCAAATGGACTTTAGTCAAGCAATTATTAACATAATTGGAAAATTGACAATGTTATTTGATGGATTAAATTAGACCTGTCAATTTTGGGTTACGGGTCGAACCCGACCCGACCCGTAATTGACCCGGCTTTATTTGGGTTCGGGTCAACCCGACCCGATTTTATAAACGGGTCGTTTTTCGAAACCCGAACCCGACCCGCTTCGGGTTCGGGTCAACCCGACCCGACCCGTTTAGGGTTTAGGTGACGCGGGCAACGCGGTGGAGCGGGCGGTGCGGCGAGCGGGCGGTGAGCGACGCGGTGGCGGCGTGGTGCAGCGAGCGGTGCGTCGAGCGACGCGGCAGCGCAGCGAGTGACGGGTGTTCCCAACCGTGCTCGCTCACTAACCATGGTAACCCGTTCCCATTATTGAGAACGCGGGATGGGGGTTCCCAACCATCATGACTATTTTAATAAAATATAATTATTTAAAAAAAGTTATTATAGTCCATATTATGCAGTAGTCAACAAATTAAAATAAAAATTGCATATAAATCATTAAAAGATGAAAAAACAAATATAGTCAATATTTTATTGAATTTTTTGTTAGATATTGAAAATTCTATGAGAAAACTCTACTTGTCTGGCTTATCCCGCCAGCCTCTCTACCATTCCGCGTATCCTTCTCTTTTGCCGTATTTGAACCCGCAATGCCAAGCAATCAACATCTTTCTTTGACAGCGTTGACTTTTAAAACAAAATATTATAAAATTATAAAAAAAATGGTACATAATTATAACAATAAAATTTACTAAGAAGGTTGTTTGGTATAAATTTTTTTTTTATAATTTTTTTGAATGGGTATTTATTCATTGTCATTCTAAAGAGAGCGCTTGACAGTGTAACTAATCATTCGGTAGAACCTAACGGGGCCACCCAACGGCATCAGACTGACACTTACTTTGCCCCACTAAAATGGTGAGGCCGTAGTAGAGGAGATTTAAATTTTGGTCTAAAGTAAAAGAGTTCAATTTTGATATATTTGAAACTTATTAGTTTTGATTGATTTTTAAAATATTATGTAAATTCTCTATTATTGATGTCGTTAACTACCAACAATCATTGGCATGCATCACTATCGTCCCTCGCCGCTTGCCACTGTCAGCCTCCACAGCTGCCAAACACCACACGCCATATGCTGTCAGTTGTTGTTAATGCCTCTACGGCTGGCCACCGCCCACCACCACCCACAACTCCATCATATGAATTTTACGATGCATTCACCTTTAAATCAAACAAAAAAATAACTTGCTTCATTTATTTTACACTCATCCAAATAACTTGTAACATTTTACATACATTTCATTCCTATTGCACAACATGCAATTTTGTTTTACATTTCTTTTTCAATAAATCAAATAATCCTTAAATGAATAAAAAATTACTAGAAAGTCACTAAATTTTATTACTAGATGAAACCTATTTCAAATAAAAGTATTTAATTCAAGGTTAATTTGACCATACCATTGGAAAAAAAAAATGTATAAGATCACTATCATACATAAAAAAAACAATCAACAATGAAGAATGCAAAAGTGACAAGAAATTGAGGCTCTACCACAAGTCTCAATTGATACATAATTTGAGACATTTTCAAATTGTTTCCTTGTGGGGTTGCATCTTGGTTAAGAAATGCATGATTATCTCACTTATTTAATTAATTTATGAGCTATAAAGTATGTCATTATTCATTAAGTCCTAAGTTCTCACTTGGCTTCATTTTTCTATGTAGGGCGCATAAGAGTTTTGTCCCCTTTTATGATATATACATATATAAGTATATATAGGAGTATGATTATTTTTATATTATATTATTTAATATTATATTATTGATTATGATGTATGATATAAATTTTATTTATGTATTTAATTTCCTTATTTATTATTAGAAATAAAAGTAGTTAAAAATAAATTATTAACTTTTAGTATTATAACTATTTAAATTGTAAATGTTATATATGTAATTTATTATATGAATATTATTGGCATCATAGATAAATATGAGGGGAAGATTGTTTCCATGAAATATTGCACTTCTTTATTTGAAGCACGTGCAGGAGTAGATCCACGATGGGTCCCGCTGTCCCGGCCCCCACTGGATTGGCAATATATTTATTAACTTTAATTAATTTAAAAATGCTATAATTTAAAAGTAATTTGAAAAAAAGTTATTTATTATGCCTTATTTTACCTTATTTTAAATTAAGAGCATTCGATGTGTTAAATATTAGACTTCTAAAATAAATTTGTGAGACAAATATATTAAATGTATCAAAATATTTTAGGGGCTTTATATAAATATCATATACATCACCTAATTATTTACATTTATTTATGTTACACCTTAAATTTAAAATAACATCAAAATATTTAAGGCTATCAAAAAGCTTCTCATTTGCTAATAACTCTTGCTCATATTACGCAAATAGAGCTTTGTTTGATATTATACGACTAGGGGTGTCAATTTTTGACATGACCCGAAACCTGACATGGAAAATTTCGGGTTCGGGTCAACTTGTATAGCATACGGGTCAGGTTCGGGTTCAAAAATCTGACTCGATTTGAGTTTAAGGGTCGGGTTCTGGTTGACACGAAAACCCGAAATCGACCCAAAATTGACACTGGAATTGCTCTGCATGTATGTGCTGCCCAGCGTGCTCGCCCTGCCTGCGAAATGACCCGATGCTGCGAGCCTGCGACGCGTCAAGTCGCTCCGTCAGGCGTCACGTGACTCACGCGGTCCGGCCGCGAAATGACCCGTCGACCGTCGCCGGCTTGCTGTTGTTGCCCAAGTGCCCGGCCACGGCAAGGCAGCCTGGCCGTCCTCTACTATTCCCCACTGTGCCGTCGCTCATGCGGTCACGCCAGGTCTTCCTCCTTCAACGACTCCTCCGACGACGTTCTTTCCTCTAAAATAGGAAGTCGGGAAAGCCGGGCAGCTCGCCGCGGCGTCACTCATCAGAACTGGACATAGCGACGGGAGCTTGATACGTTCCTTGATCGGAAAATCCGTGTCGGGTCGGGTTGAATCGAACCCGAAGCAGGTCGGGTTTGGGTCCGAAAACTTGACCCGTTTTAAACACGGGTCGAGTTCGGATTGACCCGAATAGTCCCAGGTCAGTTCCGGGTTCGACCCGAACCCGACCTATTGACCCCAATTGACACCCCTATATATGACTCATCATTGACTTAAAACATATAAATATTTAATTTATATGTTATTAATTATATATTTTCTTAGATTTATTAATTGATTAATAGATAAGTTAAAAGTAAGATGATTATATTGTGCTTAGTTATATATATATATATATATATATATATATATATATATATATATATATATATATATATATATATATATATATATATATTATAAACTTTAATTGTTGTAGATTTTTAAGTAATGTGTCAAGAAATTTTTTTGTGTAACTAGACAATGGCTTTATTTAGGATGACTTTCTTATTGTTTCTTAAAGTAGATTTTTAGTACAAAAATTTTGAGGATGCTATTTTAAGAAGAAGTTTATTAATTGTTATTGATAGTTTATTCAACTTGGGGTTGATAATATGAATCCTTCTTCTTCATTGTGTCATATTAAGAGTCAATTTCTCATTTAAATTCAATAAAAAAATCATATTTAGTACTTTCTAACCACGTCTTTTTAGATATACCTCTATTTTTTTTAACACGAGCCAAATCTAATACTTATACTCTACTAACTGGGCCATCGGAGTTGTCAAAATTCACTATGATTCTATCATGGAGAATTACACATTTAGTTTTTCTTTTGCAAGTAGAAGATGACACCCTTATTTATAAAAAAATCAACCGCAATGGAAATATAAGAAATGTCAATTTACCTTAAACAAAATAACTATAATTAATCAATACATTAGGCCTTGAAAGGGGCAAATACGACATATGTCTAGGTACAATGATGACTATGATAAAAGCATGTTTGAGCTGTAGGTCATGATGCAGATGTATGCACTATAACTAGGGGTGCAATATTGGACCCAACTCGAAAATACGATCCTAACCCAATCTGAAATTTTCGGGTTTGGGTTGACTCGAACTCGAAACGGGTCGGATTCGGGTTCAATAATTCGACCCGTTTAAAAAATCGGGTCGGGTTCGAGTTCATCCGTCAACTCGAAATTGACCTGAAAATGACCCGTTTTGACCTGAAAACCCATTTTTGACCTTGAACCCGAGCTTAAACCGTTTTGACCCGAAAAGTGGAGTTTGACCCGTTTTTGAACTCGAAAACTAGCAGTTTAATGTCCGAATCGGGTCATTCGGGTCGGGGCGGGTTGACCCGGACCCGAAGCGGGTCATTCGGGTTAGGTTCGGGTCCGAAAAACCGACCCGTTTACAGAAACGGGTCGGGTTCGAATCTGGGTCAGTTTCGGGTTCGACCCGAACCCGACCCGTGACCCGAAATTGACACCCCTAACTATAATTGAATTTGTGGCACAAAATGGATGCAACATAGACGAATTTGTAATGCCGATCTTAAGAGATATTATTGCAATGCCAACAATACAAAGGAAGTGCGATTATGATGTAGGTATTAAATGACATGATTGTATTATAGCCTCTAATTTTATGCTCGTTAAGTAGTGATTCACGGTAAATAATGCTATGCCAAACTTTTTTTTTCTATTAAATTAATTATTCATATTTTGTTATTGACATAAATCATCACTCCATATAATTGATTCCATGCACCCATAATATTTAAAGTTTCCAAATTTACTATTAAAATTTATAAGCTTTCAACAAATAATCTACTAAATAAATTGTAATTATAATCACAAAAACTTGCTGTAGTAGTTCTATCAAATGCTCCTCTCCTTTAAAAGCCGGCTCAATTTCTCACCTAGATTCCCTCCATTTCACGTTAGATCATTCTAGCTAACCAGCGCGGGATTTGCAGAGCTAGGGTTTTGCAAGCCCCACTTAGGGGACGAAGTACGCGCGAGGAGATAGCAATGGAGAGTGCCCTCGCTAACGCGGTCTCCATCGGGGACCAGAAGCAGAAGATCGAGCAATACAGGCTTATCATCTCCTCCATCATCTCCTCCCCATCCAACGTCGTCTACCAGGCCAAGCGTTTCATCGATCACTGTAAAACCCTGAACTGAAACTACCATTTGCGAAGGTTTTGATTCATCTATGCTATAGCTCGTTGTTTGTAGTTCTGATTGATTTCGTCATCTTGTTTGTTCAGTGCTCTCGGATGATGTGGCTCTGTTCATCTCAAGGCAGTTGTTCTTGATTTTGGCGCAGGAACTTCGTCCCCTACCCCACGATGCTCAGAAGGACATCGCTCACTATGCCCTAACCCAGGTCCAGCCTCGCGTGGTGTCTTTTGAAGACCAGGTTGCTTTTTCTCTCCCCCGTTTATTTTGATGTGATGTATTATGATGGAAAATTCATTAATTGGAGAGTTTGATTGTTTGAAGGGGCTGTTAGGTTAATTGGCATTTTGAATATAATGTTATATAGAGAGCTGTGTTATTTGTATGCCATTGCATTGTTGAACTTGTTTTTTGTTTTAGATTATATCAACTAAAGCAAATACTAGTAGTTCTAGTGAATAGGTATTTGAATTTTGATTAATCCAGTCTGCATTTAAGTTGCAGATTTGAAATTAGGATGCAGGCAACCTCGTGATCCATAATTTGATTGGATTTAGGGAGATTGGACAAATAAGATTAACTAATTAGATTTCCCAATCTAGCAATCTAACTATGTAGCCTTATCTGAAAAGATCGATGTGATTCTTTCTCTTTATATTCTTGATTCAAATCCAAGAGAAAATGTATTAACAGCAATTCATATTAAATCCTAAAGACAATATCAAACCAATACTAAAGAAAGGTTGTAGCCTTATCTGAAAAGATCGATGTGATTCTTTCTCTTTATATTCTTGATTCATTTATGATTTACCGTTGTCATAGCAGATAGCAGATAGTTAAACCAAAAATCTCAATTTTTCAGTAAACCAAACTGGTAATACATGTTATGAAGATATCAATAAACTGTCATTAGATAAAAAAATCCCTTAAAGGTGGTTATTGTTACCAAACTTGCTAGGCCTCACGAATCAAGTGGACATGTCTAGTCAAAGACAACTTTTTGGACAATGGACGCTGAAAGGTACCATTTCAGATGCGTTTTTTGATGTTTCCTTTTTATTTTGTTCCAAAAGATATTCCAACACCTCTTGGGAATTGAAATTTCTCCACGTTTCTTGCACACACCTTAATTTTTGTAGACATATTACAAATAAACTATGTCACTCTATTTATAATTGCCCCGGTTTGTCATATTTGATTTATAACTTGCATAAAGGCTATGAACGTGCAACTGTGGCTCTAGGATTGAGCATCATGGTAGCAGGGGAGGCCCTGGCCGTTGCTACCACACCAATCATGCCCTTGATGCTTGGCCAAAACAATGACACCAAAGGAGGCCGATTTTCTGAGTTCCACTACTTTCACTTGGATTTGAAATGGAGAAAGCTTTCCCAAAATTTTTATTACATAGAATCTAAAAGCATATTACAGCATTTTACCTTAAAATGCAAATGCTGTGTCCTTGGTTGTCTATTTCATTGGTCCAAATTTTGGTTACATTGATTTAGTACGTGAAAAGCTAATCTATTGGTTTTATGTATTAGAATCCAAAGAATTTTTTTTTTTCAGCATTAGTGATTTCTCATTTTACCTTTTTATATGTGCTAATGATGCATGACCTTTTGAATCTTTTTTTTAATACTCCTATAATCCAAACATTGCAGGTCTTAGCCTTCAGGGAGAAGCTTGCTGACTTGTATGAATCGGAGAAGCAGTGGTCTAAAGCGGCACAGATGCTAAGTGGCATTGATTTGGATTCAGGAATTAGGTAGAAAAGGATGTGGTTTCTCAGAAGTGTTCTGAATTCTTTTTAATGTGCTTTTGAACAATTAGATATATGCTATCAATCATTGTATATTTTACACCTTTTTAGGATCGATGATGCTAAGAAGTTGTCCAAATGCGTCAAAATTGCTACTCTGTATCTTGAGGTTTGTTAATTTCTTGCTGTATAATCAAAAAGGTGTTGTAAAACATCTTATGTGTAACTTATTTACGTTCTTAAGTCATGTTTTAGGATGATGATGCTGTTAATGCTGAAGCTTTTATAAACAAGGCTTCCTTTTTGGTTGGGAATAGTCAACAAGAATCTGTTAGTTTACAGTACAAGGTGAAACACGTTATCATGATATCATCAACAGCTATATTTGAGATGAAATTCTAAAGTCTTGAGATGCTTTCGTTGGTCTTACCTGTTTCATCGTTTTATTGTCAGATGTGCTATGCAAGGATTTTAGATTTAAAGCGGAAGTTTTTGGAAGCTGCACTTCGTTATTATGACATTTTTCAGATTGAGAAACACCATATTGATGATCAGTAAGCTCAACTATTTTTTCATTTATTTCAGGCTCAAACTTTTCTAAGCATATATTGGAAGTTTTCTTGTGTTATTGAGATTCTTTGTAATTTTGTAAAACATTATATTTGGTTCAAACATCCTTTTGTTAAAAAAAATGGATTTCTAAATTTGTGTGCTCTTTGGAGTTTCTCTTCCGCTATATAAATATATGATTTGCAATGAAATTTGTGTTTGTGTTGTTATTTTGGGAGGGGGATTTGAGAGCCTAAGCTCAATTCCATTAACTATAAAAGATGTGCTATATGAAGCTAAAAAAAGGCTTGAAAAAAAGGTCTGATAGTCACGATGAATGTTACAAAGAAACAAAAGACATTACCAAAAGAGGAAAAGGGAGAGGAGAAGATCTCGCCAATGTGCATTCTCGGTCCCCGGTTTACTAAAAATCCATCTAGGAGGGTGGTTAGTTCATTAGATGAGGCAACAACCAGAGCCCCATTTAGATTATAAGCAGTCAGCCAGGGAAAAACATACTCATCATTATCTTGCAAAATCTTGAAAGCTAAATTGGGTCCTAATTTAGATAAGAATGCTTAGAGCTCTGTGACTGTCTTCCTATTTGGAACTTCCCTTTGTATAACCTAGCTAATTTTATGGATGATGTTAGTGTAACTTGTAGAAATATTTCCAAATCGTCTATCATTTCTCTTACTTAGCGTAACTTGCAAAAATATTTCCAAATCGTCTATCATTTCTCTTACATCAGATATGATTAACCAAGCAACATTTGAGAAGGTAGTACTGATTTTTAATTATATCAGAGATCTCTATCATCTCATGGATGCAATATAGAACTCATAGTAAGTTGGGTCTAAGCAAAGAACATGTAGTTTTTTTTGTTTTTGCATGGAAATTGTAGAAGTTGCATCTGTTGAACCTCAATATTACGGGTATGAAGGGCATACATTGTTTTAAGCCCATCAACCATGCAAAAGAAGATAATTTTGAAGCATAATGTTTGTGCCAAGTAAAAGAGTGCCAATCCACCTTTTGACATATTGGACTAAAAATAATTTGCGAAGTCTTTGAAGGTATTGCCATTCCAATAAGCAGAGTTTGTACCACTGGGGTAGATTGAGTTATTATCAATGGACTTCAGGACAGAAGGGTCATAAATAGCAACCAAATTTCATTTGGAGTTATTGATAAGCATGCTGAGAGGAGAATTTATGGGGAATGGGAAAGAGGAGAAACTTGTTGAACAAAAGTATCCTCCCATGATTTGCTATAGGGCTAGGGATCCCAAAATAATATAGTTTTATGATCATTAGATATAGCATAAGAAAGATTTGGCTTCATCAAATAAGCAACTACCATAAGCTTCTTGCATAATGGAGAGGTGCTGCTCATACAAGATTTGTACAAAGAGTAGAATTTGGCTTTCCACCAATTAGACAAAAGCCGAGAGGAATTGAGGAGCCTATGCATACTTAAGAGCAGAGGTAATGTGGAACCCAAGCCCCCATTGAGTATGGGCTTACAAGTCTTATTCCAAGAGACTAGGTGGAGCTTCTCAGTATTAATATTGATATGATATAAGAATGTTGAATAGAGGTTGCTTATGAGTTTATGGCAGGTATTAGGAATACAGAGAGATCTTATCCATTAACCAATTGAATACCATATAAAAATTTTATCATATTGAATTTGCCAGCAAATGATAAGGTGCTAGCCTTCCACCCTTCAAGTAATTGTAGAGTTTTATGAAGCAGTATTGGATGTTTATGAGATGGAGTTGCTTGGTGGAAATGGGAATCCCAAGGCATGAAAGTTTGCTGTCAGACAGAGGTATGTTAAGTGGGAGTTGGAAACCCTCGCAGAGAAAAAAAATTGAACTTTTATAATGATTAATGTTGAGCCTAAAATAACACTGAAGTCGGATAGGAGGGCATTTAGAGTTTGCCGAGGTTGTTGGGGTAGCCTTGCCAAAAACAAGGAAGTCATAGCATAAAGAAGGTGAGAAAAGTGCTGCTAGTCTAGGACAACCCCATCATAAGGTTTTTTTATGATATTGTGATCAAAGAGATTTGAGAGAGTATCTATGGCATTGCTAAAGAGATAAGGAGATTGGGGGAAAAGAAGCCTAATAAGGAGCCATTAATGGATATAGAGTAATAAATATCTTCAATGAAAACCTTGATATATACGATAAAAAGCGGAGCCTTTTTACCTCATCTAGAGAAGGAACAAAATTCTGTTAATAGTGTCGTAATCATTTTTAATATTAAGTTTAGCACAAAAAGACCTATGCTCCTGTCATGATTGAATTCATGCAGGATTTCATTGGCTAGGATCATGTTACGTGTAAAGTTCTTGTGCTGTAGAAAATCAGCTTGGCTAGGGTGAAAAATGAGGGCAGCACCAATTTTATACAGTTAACAAGAATTTTAGCAATGATTTTGTAGAATGTATTGCATAGGAAAATAGGTCTAAATATAAGAAACATTTGGCATGGGAGTTTTTGGAAATAAGCACAATCTTAGTATCTTGGCATTACGGGGAAGTCTAAGAATTTGAATATCTTAATGTGCAAATGAATAATGTAAGTACACAAGCAGGTTGTTCCTTCTGATGATCTGCTTAGGTTGTTTCCTTGGTTTGAGTACTAAAGTTAATGTACTATTCTATTATGTCTGTGTTAATGATCCATGTAGCTAGACCCCATCGTGCATTATTTATATTATTTGATCAAAATTTTTTTGTCGCACTTCACTTCAGGGAGGTTAATGCAGATGCTCTTGAAGTAACTCTAAGTGCTGCTGTGACGTGCACTATATTGGCTGCTGCTGGCCCTCAACGATCACGTGTTCTTGCCACCTTATACAAGGTATGTTTTGATGCCATTAATGAAGTTTATATGCTGTTAATATGTATGCTAGCTAATTGAAAATCAACATGTTGTTAGCTTTGCATGCATCAGATCATTTTTTAACATCAAGATTCTTATGTTTCATTCATTGTATATTTACATATCGGGTGTGTGCTTGAGATTCAACATGTTAGTTCCAAAACAATCTCTTTTGTTATTTTTTGGGAATTTTGTACCTATTTTCCCTAACAAAAAGGGAAGAAGTCTTATGACTTGCAGATATTCAAGAAGATATTTGTTGATAAGCTAAAATTGGTTCAATATATGCTTAATTGAGAATAGGATGTTCGATGGTTAATAATGTAGGTTGACATCATGATGCAAATTGGAATTTGATGGGTTTGGCCCTTTGTGGAATATTGTCTTTTGCTTCTGGGAGATTACAATATAAGTTTGGTTCAGTGTAATTAGGGGGTGGGAGATGAGGGGGTGCATGCCCGCTCAAAAATTTAAGATGTTTTATTATATAATATATATTTTTGTTTGTGTAAATATAATTTTCATAAAAATATTTACATATGCCCCACCAAAATTTTAGGGTTTAGGGTTATAGCTTTTTATTAAAAAACGTTGATGATATTGTTGAAATGGTTAATTTAAGCCCTTGTCAAGAAAAATATTGGCTTCTATTTACCCTAGGCTGTTATTTAGGTAGCTATGTTGTTCAAGTTGCAGTGCTCTTTGTCAATTGCCGTGTCTTCTAATTATTTTTGTCTTAGCTAAATAATCCAATGCTATTGAGAATGATAAACAGTTGTTTCAACCTTTCATTTTTATCTCTTTTCATTTGATGTTCAAGATTAAGGAAATCTTGATGGGAATTCAATTGGCAGATATCTGGATTACTTAATCCTGGCCTCCTAATATTAGTTAAGGAATCCATTGAGCAAGCCAAGACTTAAGGATATGGCATTGACATAAACATGATATGCTCACAGGGAAAAATAATTATTAAAAAATATATAGAATTTTAATATGAATTTATGTGCTTTAGATTACCCCAAAAAATCACTTTAAAGTTGCCAATTCCTTATATTTGTAGGATTAAAATATTAATTTTATGTTAGGAATTCCAAGTAAAATATGATGAATCATAAATCTCATAATTACAGGCTTAGTTTGTGACTTTGTGTGTAATATCTACTGTAGGTTTTTGCGATATGCTATTTGTCGCCCAAGATGATTCAATATCTTGATATTGTATTCTAGAATGTTCTAGTTTCCAAGTACCTGAGTCAATTTTGAACATGACATTGTGACTCTTTATATATATATGTGCTTCGGAACATCAAAGAAAGAAGTGAGCCAAACACTCACTCATCCCTATCCCCTCTTTGAGATTCACATCATAAAGTTGTGGAGGTTGAAGCACTTCTATTTTGTCAAATTCTTTTTGATTCACAATGCTGAACTTTTAGTAATTTCTTTTGTATTTTTGTACAAAGCAACAAAAAAGAATTCTATTTTGGCTTTGTTATGTTTTAAAAAACTTGTGCGTTTTGAAAGTAGTTCTTGTAATAGTATAACACGGTAGTCTATTTGTATGGCCGTTACGTGGGGTAATAAAATTTACCTTAATCAAGGACTCTAAAAGGCATTGTGTTGATGAAAACTTGTTTGATTATAGCTAGGATGGAGGACAAAACATTACGGAAAAAAAGAAAAAGAAAAAGAAAAATAGTTAAGGATGTGACTAGCTTGCACCTTTCTTCTGATGTCTTTCTCAATTTGAGATGAGATGATGATTGTTTCTACATTACAACAAATTGTAGTTCTTTGTGGTAGATAACTTCTTGAAATGGCCTGCGTAAATCAATTTAGGCTATGGAAAGATGGTATTCTATCAACTACTTGTTGATGATGCAAGGAGTTCTTTGTAGTTGTGTATTGTTTCTAGCTTTGCAATAAAATGGTCTAGCCTTCCTCTATTGTGGCTGAATGGCCTAGATATGGGGAGGGTTAATGGAAGTGTGAAGGAAATAATGGTGGGCTGTACGACTCCATCATTGTTGCTTACTTTGAACCTAACATGGAATTTATAGGAAGAAAAGGGTCTTACTTTGAACCTAACATGGAATTTATAGGAAGAAATGGGTTGTAAGGGAGTAGACTACTCCACTTCCATTTTTTTTTTTGAAGAGTAAGACGTAATTAAACAACAACAACAATAGCAACGTCAAGCCTTCATCCCACTACTCAGTTTAAACATGAATGTTTAAAAATATTTTAACTTATAATTGATGGTTAGCCTTGAACTTTTTGAAAGCTCAATTTTGATCATTATGATGTGGAGAGATTATTTGTTGTTGAAAATTCATGTCAATAAAACTTTGGAGATAATGGTGGTATTTACCTTAAAGTTCAATTTTAATAATTATTAGAGGGAGATTATTTGAAGGTGACACGCATTGGTGATGAAAAATGGCATCAATTGTTTGTAAGTGACGTAAGCTAGGAATTAACGCGTGACTTCCTTGGTGCCTAGTGTATTTATCTTTATTTTTTCAGCGTGGGGAAAGATATAACTAAGGAAATTAGTGGAAGAAAGAAGAGGATGTTGCTTGCTTTGATCACTTCCTTACATTTAGAGTATTAGGAGTTGTGAGGGAGGTGAGCGCTCCTTCCTCCCTCTTTCTTACTAGCAGTGAACACATGCTTTGCTTATGAAACATCCCAAAATATAGTCTCGAATTGATCTAAACTCGCTAGAATTTGACTTGATATTAACACTAGGTTCACACCCCTATACTTGAGCTAATGATTGATATTTCTTCATCCCACAACTATAGATGGCTCATTTGATTATAAACAAATCTAGTGCGTGTGTATATAAAGTTCTCACATCAAATGCTATAGATGAGAGAGAGAGAGAGTAACTATTATAAAAGGGACACCTTAGCACACATTTGCAAACCTCTTTAATGACATCCCAATCATTAGCATTTGTGAGTTTTATATTACTTTAAATCAAAGAAATATTTCGATCACTGTAAACTTGAAGAGAGCTTGAGAATGAGATACTACTAAGTGAGAGAGAATGAAGAATATAATGTAGTATAACTTTTAAACTAAAACAGTATGGTGACCACCTTGTAAGAAAAGAGATTAACAATCCAAACAAGCTTAGAGAATTGTACACAAATTGACTTTGCAGATTATAAATAACAACCCAATCAATGTGATAAATCAATGAATATTACTTCCAACAAATCAATTACAAACTATATATAAAATTTGAAAATACAAAAATCATTCCGAGTCCCCAAATAAGCAGAATATGATTCAATAACAATAGGGGGTAAATAAATGACCAATAAATGTAAGATTAAGCTTTAGAAACTATAATGTATATAAATATGACACATTCTAATTACTCTTCCAGCTTTTGAAAGCATATTAAAATAGAATACTAAGGATCACAAGCTGCAAAGCAAAGACAATCTTGAAACTGATCTTCAGGGATCATTCCACCCCATTTGCTTGTGTCAATAGCCTCCAAAAGTTTGACAATCTCGTTCATCTCAGACTTTTTGTCTGAGTTTGATTCCCAACATTTTCTCATAATATTTCCCAATGAATTTGGGCAACATCGTGGTATTTTTGGTCGCAGAATTCTATCGGTTGTAACGAAAGAATCTTTAGTTCACTTCAAATTCATATGTTCAATGATAAAACAATTTCAAATTTTGTAGATAAATGTTATATACATAATAAAGCTCATTTAAGACAAACTGGTTAAGTCAATAAGAGCTTTAAACACTTAAACATAAACATTGTCTCAAAGTTTTAACATATTTAAAAAACCTTGGATTTAGATGAGTTTTAGACATACTAACATTATTATTGGTTGTTGATCATGCAATTGAACATATATGAAAAAAAAATTCATTCAAATAGTGTAGTAAAACCTTTAGATAATAGTATTTAAATTAGTATAAAAATAAGTGTTTGGATGTAGCATCATATAATCATAGTCATTAGACCAATCTCAATTTATATTCTTTGTCAAGTGTTGAATGTTGGATTTATAATATTATTTGTGAGACTTACTTTTCACAAGTTTCAACTAAGTTACATATGGTCTAATACTTTTTCTTCTTTTCTTTCACATTATTTTTATCTGCTCGACGTCTTGTTGCATTTCTTCCAAAATCATTATAATTATACAAACTCATTATAATTGATGCTAACCACATAGAGTGTCAAATTGATAAGCAGACGTGATAAGTTAGAATACAGAGATGGAGAAGTGCGGCTAAGTTTTGATCCACAATCATCTAAGTCTAATAATGTGGATTCAGAATAATTTCTCCGGCCTCATTAAGCTACTTCGTTGGTTTAGGTGCAAAGCTACAAGATATCCATCAAACCTATTGGCTGTGAATAGTTTTAGGATTTGAGATTTCCAAAGGAGATATCAAAGTTGAGTTGAATATTGATTACCGACTTGATATTGAGCATAAGAAACTTCAGCTGAGGAGGTATGGCGATCTCACTCATTTTAAATGGGAGACTGAGAGACTGAAGAGGATTTATAGTAGAAGAAGCAACACTTATAACTGATGTATATCGATATTACCTATAAGCCGTAATGCCGTATTTTAGGAGCCTGGGCTCTGGTACCATGAGAAACAAATACATTGCATTATGTAATACTACAATAAACATACTAACAGATAGAATAAAGAAGGCTATAAAGAAGTCCATAGCAGCAATCAAACTTTCCATATCTCCCCTTACTTTTGTTTGCAGTGAGCACTAATATAAATATCAAGAAGAAATGGAAACCCGTTACTAAGGAAAAAATCAGATTTAATTCTGCAAAAGGCATCTCTACAAAACAGAGGAAGTTGTTGAAAGTTTGGAGAAGTGCGGCTGCTGCAGTGCAAACGGAAAAATAACTTATCACGTCTGCTTATCAATTGGACACTCTATGTGGTTAGCATCAATTATTATGAGTTTGTAGAACTATAGTGATTTTGGAGAAAATGCAACAAGACGTCGAGCAGATAAAAATAATGTGAAAGACAAGAAGAAAAAGTGTTAGACCATATGTAACTTGATTGAAACTTGTAAAAATTAAATCTTCCAAATAATATTATATATCCAACATTCAACACTTGAAAAAGAATATAAATTGAAATTAAGAATTAAATGAGTTGACTATGAATTGTTGAGATTAGGCTAATGATTATGATTATATGATGCTATATCTATACTTTTATTTTTGTACTAATTTAAGCACTATTATCTAAAGGTTCTACTACATTATTTGAATGATTTTTTTTTTTCATATCTATTCAATTGCATGATCAAAAACTAATTATAATGTTATTATATTTAAAACTCATTTAAATCCAAGATTTTTAAATATGCTAAAACTTTGAGACAATATTTATGTTTAAGTGTTCAAAGCTCTTATTGACTTAACCAGTTTGTCTCAAGTGAGCTTTATCATGTAGATAACATTTATCTACAAAATTTAAAATTATTTTAGCATTAAACATATGAATTTGAAGTGAATCTAAATATTCATTCTTTACAACCGATATAATTTGCGATAAAAAATACCACGGTGTTGCCCAAATTCATTGGGAAATATTGTGAAAAAATGTTGGGAATCAAACCTAGACAAAAAGCCTGAGATGAACGAGATTGTCAAATTTTTGGATGCTATTGACACAAGTAAAGGGGGTGGAATTATCCTTGAAGATCAGTTTCAAGGTTGCTTTTGCTTTACAGCTCGTGGTCCTTAGTATTCTATTTTAATATGCTTTCTAAAGCTGTAAGAGTAATTAGGATGTGCCATATTTATAAACATTATCGTTTCTGAAGCTTAATCTTACATTTATTGGTCATTTATTTGCCCCTTTTTGTTATTGAATCATATTCTGCTTATTTGGGGGCTTAGAATTATTTTTGTATTTTCTAATTTTATAGATTGTTTATAACAGATTTGTTGGAAGTAATATTCATTGATTTATCACATGGATTGGGTTGTTATTGATAATGTGTGAAGCCAATTTGTGTACAGTTCTCTAAACTTGTTTGGATTGTTAAGCTATTTTCTTACAAGGTGGTCACGATGTTGTTCTAGTTTAAAAGTTCTACTACATTATATTATTCATTTTCTCTTTCACTCAGTATTATCTCATTCTCAAGCTCTCTTCCAGTTTACAGTGATCAAAATCTCTCTTTGATTTAAAGTAATATAAAACTCACAAATGGTGATGATTGGGATGTCAACAAAGAGGTTTGCAAATGTGTGCTAAGGTGTCCCTTTTATAATAGTTACATCTCTCTCTCTCTCTCTCTCTCTCTCTCTCTCTCTCTCTCTCTCTCTCTCTCTCTCTATGACAAAGAGGAAGAAGTGAATTCATGACAGGCAATGAGAGTTATAAGATAATTACCAATCAATTGTGTAGCATTTATGATTTTTTTTTTGTGTGCTTGTTGTGATGCTTAAAAAAACCATTAACGCTGACCTTGAATTTCTCAAAAGCTGACCCACATATAGTTTTATATGTTAATAGTTCTACTAAAGAGGATAGGAATAGAGGTGGGTGCACTTACTCTTGTTGCAGCTTTCTTTCTAAACATTAATGTGGGTAGGCAATTCTGATTCTTTAAACGTATGGACACCACAGAGAAGAGTAACTATTCCCCTTCTCACTTGCAGTTCACTATCCCTTAAATCCTTGATAGCTAAATACCAGTAATTAGTCTGAACGAATCATCTGGCAGAATACCTTCACTTCAATAAATCATGTTTGAACATTCCATTGATCAATGGTAGTAGAGAATTCTGTTCTAAATGTGCTGTACCTTCTCTTTCTCATGGAAAAAAGAATTTCTGCAAATAACTTTGCTTTCATCTTATGCGATTAGGATGAGAGGTGTACAAAATTGAAGATCTACCCTATTCTGCAGAAGGTATTTTGAAATATTTGGATTTTTTTCTTCATTCCTTCATGAAGTTTAATTAGCTCAACTTCCTATCTGGAACATAGTTTTATTTTAACTGAGTTCCGACAGGTTTATTTGGAGAGGATACTGAGAAAGCCAGAAATTGATGCCTTCGCAAATGAGTTAAGACCGCACCAGGTACTACAGTTTTGACGGTTGATATTGTGATTTCTTTTTTGTTTACTTATTTTCCTTTGTTATTATTGTATAATTATGTAATTTCTGCTCACGCATTCCAACAGAAAGCTCTTTTACCTGATAATTTCACCGTGCTGGATCGAGCAATGATTGAACACAATCTTTTAAGTGCTAGCAAGCTATATACAAACATAAGGTTGTGGTAGATAAAATTTGGATTTTCATATGAATTACCAGCTCTATTTTCATCTTCAACTGATACATAATTTTCTTTTGTTGAAACAGCTTTGAAGAATTGGGCGCCTTATTAGGTATTGCTCCTCAGAAGGTATATTCTTCTCAGTTAGCTTAGCAAAAATATTTCTTTTTTTATCTCACTCCCTCTATCTCACATACCCGCCGCATTCAATTATATTGCTTATACAATTTATAAAGCTTTATTAAACTTTTTATTTCATGCTTAAAAATGGTTCTAATTGCACTTGGTGTGAATTTGACCATTAGTTTTTCTCAAGGTTCAGAGGAACTTTCGTTCTTTCTTCTTTAATGTTGTATATGTGATTGTAGTTGTAATGAAATATTTCTGTTTCTTTCATTATTTATAGTTTCTAGAACTTATTGTTTGTTTGGCATATATATTATACAGAAGTGGATGAATATAGAGAATGATGTATCGGTAGGATTAAAGCTTGGGGATCTAGATGGATCAGAATACTATGTTGTTAGAAGATAGCACTAGGAGAATGCCCCTTGGAAACTTTACAGGAAGGTTATATGAGCAACGCTTTACATTCCCATGTGTTTAGCAACCGCAAACAAACAAAGAAGTTAAAACTTTTTTTTTTTTTTTTGAGTGAGATGTTAAGTAGGATATGTGGTAAAAGGATGTTTGGAATGATCTTATTAGGTAAGTTTGTGGGACTAAAATTTGTTGAGGACATTGGTGATGGAAAATAAATATGATTTTTGCTGCATGTTGAACTGTGAGCTCAAAAAGAGGTAGAATTATTTTAAAATTGCATGGAGAAAATCCGTTGTAGCTGACCAATTATGATTATAGGTTACCCGAAAGGAATTGGGTTGGCTATTGTTAAAAGTCAAAGTGACTTGTCTACTCATGTGAATATTGAAGTAAATCAGTGACTTGTCTACTCATGTGAATATTGAAGTGGGATTTACCAATGAGCCTCCGCTTGGAGAAATTATTAGGTGCGGGCACTGGACGGTATAAAAATACAGTCAAAGCGCAGTTGCTACAGTAATTGTGCTTTTACTGTAGACAGAGAGAAATTCGGATGGTTCTCTCCGTCCGGTGTCCGCACCTAATAATATGTGCTCCACTTGAGGATTAAAGATGATGGCAATGATGATTACAATGATGGCTGCAACTTTCATACATTAGTTTTCTTAAAAGCTGCCATCTAGATTGCCTCTCTAAATGTGTTAGCTTGTCTTTAAATTTGAAAATTCTTGGTACGGATGTTTCAGTTATTGATTCATTCATAAATTTGATTTCATTTTCTTCTGGAATAGAACCTCCCTTTATTGGAAACAAACAAAAGTGGAAAGGAAATTCTATCATGGCACCTCAAATCTCTTCGTTTAACTCTTTATTTCTTTTGCGTGTAATGTTATCCTATAATATGACAATCTACGTTATTGTCCAAACTCAATTATCTAATTCTTGTGTGCATAATATTATCCTATATGGTGACTGTGTGCCTTAATGTCCAAAATAAATTCAGATAAGGTTTTAAAACTCTACTTATGCCTCGTTTGTTTTGGCTTTTTTTTCCCTTTTCTGTTTAGAAACAGTGAAATTATAATTTTGCCGTTGTTTGGATGGGAAGCTTCTATAAAAATGCTTTGTAGGGAACTTCATTTTTCTACTTTTTGAGAAGCTTTTTGATATTTGCTTCTCCATTAGAAAACTCCATTCCTTTAACCAATGTTTCTAAAACTATTTTTTACAAAAGGAGAGGAAGAACCAAACAAAGCCTTAATAATAATTATCAAGCATTGTGAAGCCGTACTACCAGTCTACCACTAGTTTACATAATAATTTTAAACTTGCTTTCCTGATTCACTTCATCTATTCTTCTAGATTGAATGAATATTGCAAAAATTCTGTATTTTTACTAATCTGACCTCCATAACTATGTTTAGGCTTGTTAATTTTCAAATATTTTGTTCTGGTATCTTCTTTGCCGGGAGGTTAACCACAGCTTCCTATCATGAGGACCATGGCCTATCAATATGTTATTTAACTACTTGGCTTATTCTGTGAATATTAGATTCTTATGACAAATGTTGGGCGTATTCTGATATACAGGCCGAGAAGATAGCTTCAAGGATGATCTATGAGGATAGAATGAGGGGATCTATTGATCAGGTTAGATTCACCTCAGCATTTATATTAATTATGTGATTGTAATTAGTGGTTTCACTTCTATTCTGCATGACTTTAGTTCACATTAAATGTTATTTTGATTAATTTTCTAATCAAATATGAAGCACGGAGCAGTCAGTAATCTATCAGTAGAATCTCGAGCATTTTCTACGAAGTAGCTTGTCCGGTATTACACTTTTGGCGGGCCTAGTAGTTTAGGCCTCGTTTGTTTCGGCATTTTTTTATCTTTTATGTTTAGAAACAGTGAAATTATTTTTTTGTCGCTGTTTGGATGGGACGCTTCTATAGAAATGCTTTTTAGGGAACTTCATTTTTCTACTGTTTTGAAAAGCTTTTCGGTATTTATTTATTCGTTAGAAAGCTCCATTCCCTTAATCAATGTTTCTAAAACTATCTTTTAGAAAAGGTGAGGAAGAGATTCCTTGTTTAAATGCAAGAAAGGTCATCAAGAAAATTTGAGGATTCTTTTTCTGATGCTCTATATCCCAATTTGTGTGTGATTTATTTCTCTTGATAGGCCCTTTTCGGCTGAATGCAACTTGCATTAGACTTTGCAGGACGTTGTTATGTGTATTTCTATTTGACTCACTCAAAAATAGGACTTGTCCTTGAGTTTGCTACGTGTAGTGCTAAAGAACAAGCTCAGAATTGAAAAAATAATTTGTTGGTCCAAATGGCGATTGACTGTCTCAAAATTTCATATTTTTAATCTTCAGAAGTCGATCAGTTTCTCATTTTCTTAGTATATGGCTTATTAACGTTCTTCTGTTGTTCATTTATTAATCCAGGTTGAAGCAGTCATTCATTTTGATGATGATACCGAGGAGTTGCAGCAATGGGATCAGCAGGTGAGTCTTACTGTCACTGCCTGTTTTAGTAACAGGATCTTTATCATTCAATCTTCATTCCCTCTACTGATATTATTACCTGTTTAAAATATATTATTCTTTCTATTTCTTCTTTTTGCATCTTATTAGCCAGATATATTATTTTAATTTAAAAAAACAGTTAGTATAATAAGAACCAAATATGTTAATAATTATGTGCGGACTCCGAACGCCATCCAAAGCTCAACCATAATGTGCTACGTCACCTTTCGATGTGTACCGCAGCTTGGTACTGCTTGATTGCTGCACTTGATTCGACTCTGGACGTAGAGCTGCGTCCAACCTCCACATAGAATAATTTCTACCCTTTGTAACGGGTGAAATTATTTTGTGCGGACGTCGAACGCCGTCCGGATACCAACCAGAATGCATCACGTCGCCCTCTGCTCGGTACTGAGCTCAGTACCCACTGATGTGGTGCATTCTGGTTGGTCTCTGGACGGTGAACTGTGTTTCGCCTCCGCACATAATAATCTCTCATGTAATGGTACTCTATTTGTAATATTGGAGATAAAACACCTGGAAGACATTAGCAATCTGATACTCGATTCCACCTGATCTGCAGATTGTGGGTCTATGCCAAGCACTGAATGACATCCTGGACAGCATGGCAAGACGAGGCATATCTATACCTGTCTAATTGGCAACCTGTTACATTATTTTTAAATGTAAGGAATTGTGTGCATATAAAGCCACCGTAGTGTATTTTCTTCAGCTGAAACATTTCACAACTACTGGAATTTAGAGGGGGAGCCGACCTCGTTCAAGAATTTCAACTCTTCACAGTTTTGTATGTGTTTGTGGCCTATTTTTTGGGGCAAATTATTGCATTCTGTCACCAGACTTGGAGATAGGTCTGGATATTAATAAAATATTATTTTAAATTAAGCGCGTAAAAAGCGCAGGTAAAGCGCAGTCAAAGCGCACCTAAAGTGCAGGTGAAAGGGCATGTTTTATTGGATGTCTTAACCTATTATGCGCGTCCGGTCACTTGATGCAATAATTTGCCATTTTTTGTAGTATTTCTTAGTCATTTTGGATTGACTGTTATTAGCCATTGCAATTATTACTAAAGCAAAGTATGATATAAAATGAAAAAAAGGTAGTTTGAGTTTATAGGACATACAATTAATATGTGCAATAAAGTAATATATCTATAGCGGCTTTAGAATTAACAACATGCTAATTAAGGCTTTGTTTGTGACTGTTTTTTATTATTTTTTAAAATATTATTTTGCTATAAAATTTTTTCAATTCATGAAATTTTTGTATTAAAAAAATGTTTTAGAAAATAGTAAGAAAGTTGTTCCAAATGAAGGCCAAGTTTTAGGGTCTTTTTGGGATGGTGCAATTTTTTATAAAGATGGTCGTAAAGTTACTGTGAAAAAAAGTAAAATTTTTTTGGCAAAAAAAATGTGGTTACTAATGAAAAATAAAATAGCAAAAAAGATGTGCCGGAAGAAGTCTTAGGTTTTATTTGAGGTGATTTTCTTACTGTTTCGTGAATTGGTTTTTTATATAAAATGTTTTAATTTTTGTATTAATTTTTTTTTTTAAGCACGAAAAAAGCTCTCTCGAATGAAGCACTAGTCTTGCATGTGATTGGTTTAAAATTAAAGAACATTTAAATTGTCCTTTTAAAGTATGATAAATGCTATGCTGCCCAACTAATTGATAGTTAATGCTTCCTGATTGGTTGAACCCTGTTGAATTTGTGGTTCTAGATAATTGTGATATTGATATAAGTGAATTATGTAATATGGACTTTAAGTAGGTTCATTTTCGTGATACACTTTTTATGGACTAGTTTATTGCATTTGTACTAAGTGCATACTAATATAATTAAAATGGAGTTAGGTCAATCCTGCGGTTGGGAACCTCCTAATATGGAATAATTATTAGGTCCGGACATCTGACGTAGCTCTACATCCGTACGTTAATAACATGTCGCCATGTGCTCTTACTCTTTAACGTGCGGCCCGATGACCCGACCCGGACCGGAACCTGGTATTGCTATGTTCGCGTATTGCTAGGTATTGCTATGTATTGTTCGATATTGCTAGGTATTGCTATGTATTGTTTGATATTGCTAGGTATTGCTTGACAATAACGAGAAATACCGCTCTGTCAAGACCAATGCCTAGCAATACCTAGCAATCCTAGCAAAACCGGGGTATTGCTAGGTATTGCTTGGTATTGCTAGGTCTTGGTCTTGACATAATGGTATTTCTCGTTACCGAGCAATACCTAACAATACCCTGATCTGCACAAATCAGCTAATAAATGGCAATACCGGTTTCCGGTCCGGGTTGGGTCATCGGGCCGCGCGGTAAATAGTAAGAGCACGTGGCGACACGTTATTGACGTCCGGATGTAGAGCTACGTCAGGTGTCCAGACCTAATAAAAATTCCCTAATCAGTGCTTGATTCCTCTTGAGCGGCAACGCCTCTTAAGTGGGGTCTAATCAAGTGTGGGCCATCAGGTTTTTAGGGTATGTGCCTCTTTTAGGTTAGCTAAGGATTAGTCACGCCACTAAGATCCCTTTCGGAGGTGACAGTGGGTGAATACCCTGTTCCCACAAAAAAAAAAAAAGAGTTAGATAATATCATTCAAATGGTTATCTGAATTATTACAGAAAATTTAAATTATTATTTTCCATTGAGTTATGTGATTTATAATATAGAAAGTATGATAACTTTTATATTTGCATTTAAGACTAAATATGTAATATTATCTAGAAATTTATAAATTATTTAATAATTTTATTATTGCATAAGACTTTGATAAGAAAAAAAGATAAGAAATTAGGAAAAAAATATATAATTTAATAACTTTTATTGTATTGGTTATATATGAATCAAATGATTGTTAAAATAAATAATTGAAGTGCTTTGAATTCGTGATTCAATTGTTTGAATATTTCATTATCACACTAAATAATATATGTTATTAAGATTTCTTTATTTATGAAGGATGATAAATTTTAGTCAAACAAAATTGAAGCTTTCGCTAATATAACCTACTCTCCCTTTGTTTAGGATAAATTTTTTAATGTTTTCTAATAATTTTCAAATTAAAAAATTTTAAGTTAATTTTTTTTTTATATTTAAAAATTATTATATAAAACTTTTAAAATACTGAGTAAAAAAACGGCCCCAAACGAAAACTCAATCTCTTATTCCGTTCTCTTTTTTTTTACCCTAAACAATCTTTATTTACTTCTTTATCTTACCCATACATTTATAGTTCGATACACGAGCTTCCATCCAATAATATGAGCTTCCTTAAATCTTGTAAGGTTTTGTTTGGAACGACTTTCTTAATGCTTCTTAAAACAAATTTTTTTAACAAAAAATTAAATTTTTTATTAGAAAAATGCTTTAAGGAACATTAAAAAAGTCATCCTAAATAAAGCCTAAGGCTTCGTTTGGGACAGCTTTCTGAGTGCTTCTTAAAATAACTTCTTAGTACAAAAGTTCAAATTTTTATACTAAGAAGCCGCTTTAAGAAGCAGTAAAAAAATCATCCCAAACAAAGCCTAAGGCTTCGTTTGGGACGGCTTTTTTATTGCTTTCTAAAACGGAGTTTTAGTTCAAAAATAAAAAAATTTGTACTAAAACTCCGTTTTAGAAAGCAACAAAAAAGCCGTCCCAAACGAAGCCTAAGTCTAAACAAAACATTTAGAGGAATGTGAGCACTTAAATTGCTCTACATTAACAATTATAGCATTACAAGAACAATTTAAATGCCATCAAATTAATTGGCTAAGGTGTTTCTGTACAATGGCATAACAATCTCTATTAAGAGGAACACATAAAGAGTTAATCATAGAGCATTTGGATTTGCTTGAGGTTCATTACTGACTGACACAACATTTTGATCTCTCAACACCATCTTTGAAATATTCTAAATAGCAATCACAGTAATATCACCACAATTATCCAATCAACCTCATTACAATATAAGCATGTAATTCATTACATTGCAAATAGGAGATTATAACAAAATGAAAATTGCAAATATTTCATTTTGGTTAGATTAAAATGCTTAAATTGAAGGTATACATGTAAATATTAAAATCAATACTTAAGAAAAGCAAGATAATGAAGCCGAAATGACTAATTTAGAATCAAACAAAAATGACCATTAAAAATCAAATTACATAAGCTCAGTCCACATTAAAATACAGGAATATAAGATCAAATTCATCATTTGTGATTAAATGAAGAATTAGGATTTTATTTGACAAAAACAGATTTATAAAGAAAGTAGCAAACGCAACTCACTTCGATTTGTTGACTGGGAACTTTGACCATCAATCAAGAGGTTTTTGGTTTGAAGCTTGCCTGTGTTTTGTTTGTGAGTTTGTCTTAATTGGCCTAAATATCCCCCGAAAAAAGAAATCAGCGACACAACGGCTAAGTCCATTACAAAGAAAACAGCTAACATTTGGTTCTCACTTCTCAAAAAACTTCTGAAATCATAAACAAACTAAGCATCAAAGATTAGTTGCTTAGCAGCTGAAAGAATTTTGTGAGTTTCAGAAGCAATTCTGTTCAATGATATTTCAACTGGCACATTATTAAAAGCCTCAACTGCCTCTTTCGCTGTAGCAACACCTACTGCAGCACTTTGCAGGATATCCAAACCAGAACAAAGAGAAGAAAGTATTCCACCAACTAAGCAATCACCAGCTCCAGTGAGGCTCACCACTGAAGCAGCTGGTGCTGGAAGATGAAAAGCAAAAGAACCTGAACTCATCTGTACAAATCTCAGGATACTTTCATGGTGGTGAGGACAAATTTTCTTGATAACTTTCAATAGTTGTCTATTGTGATCAACTTCTTCTTTGTTCTTCATAGTAATGTCTTTCAGGAAGTCAGCAACATCTCTGAAGCATACAAATACACCATCAGAACCAATGGTCACAATGAGCAATTTGATTCCTCTTTCCAGCAAAAGAAGTATTGCTGGTTTCAAGAGATCGAACAATGATTGCACCGACGGAAGCCATTTTTCTGTATTTGTGTGCCGTTGCACAAAACTAAACCTTTGTTGGGAAGACAAGGCATTTGCCATGGCAATGAGCTCGTTTTCATTAGGAGATGCACATGTTATCTGCAAAATTAATAAGGCCAAATAAAGAAATAACCTGAAATCTAATATAGTTAGAATGTCAAAAAGCTTGTTGTTTACAAACAGTTCACATTAGACTCATTAAGAAACTCATGTTCTGTTTGATCTTTAAGGAAGCGATTTGATATTGAATGATTGCGTAGAGCTCATTTTCATAACAAGCTGAACACAATTAAAAATGACCTTTTTTCTAGATCTAAATGAGAATTTGATTCTTAATAGATACAAGGGAGAAAAAAAATTCATGTGACCGATGCTACTTAGTGGGATAAAGGTTTATTGTTGTCGTTATGTACATATTATAATTTTTTTTTTTTCAGATTTATTAATTGGTTAGTAGACATACAGAATGATTCTATCATGTTTGGCTGATTTATACCTTTAAATGTAATGAGTAACACAGTATCATCATCAAAGTAAATTAAAGTGAAATTTGTGTTCTAGTACTCACATAATCTACAATAGATGCTATTCTTGCAGATTTTGTCACTGAAACAGGTTCAAACCACACTGGAGTGCGGTATTTAGCTGCTACTGGAGAAGATAATTAAACAATGCATCAGATGAATATGAAAGAAATTAATATATGAAAAACAAAGATATTATCAAGATAGGCCACTCATCCACATCTTTTGGAATGGTCATGATTTGAAAAAAAAAACGACTCCTTAATTCTGACTACTTAGGCTTCGTTTGAGACAACTTTCTAGTAAAAAAATTCTAAAAGTTATTTTAGAAAGCAGCAAAGAAGCTGTCCCAAATGAAGCCTTACACTCAAGAACAAATTATGCTGTCCAAAAGCTCTTCTTCAATGTACCCATCCACGCACACTAATTAAAGCAGATATGAATTAGCTTAGAAATTGCATGAAAGTTTAACTGGGCATTCTGTGGATTGTTCGTCCATTTATTTACTTTTTCGTACTAGAAAGATTTCTTTAAATCCAATCTATAAATTATTTAATATATATTAGCTCTTAATTAATATCATGCTCAAAGGGAATCTAATCAGTTCAAAAACATCTTCATTAGAAATGCCATCAAAATTAAGTGAATTAAATTCCAAAAAAATAGGAAATGTGGGCAAGAACAAACAATAAGAGAAGCATATTCTGATGCGGACATCCAACCGTCCATGCTAATCCGAGGAGGAGCTGAAGATCGACGGCCGAGATCACTTTATTTCATTTTAGTTTATTAAGTGTATTTTTATTTAATTTTGCAATTTCCCTTTTTTACCCTCTTGTCTTATGTAAGCCCAATGGGCAAAATTGTCTTTTATTTTCTTTTAAAGCCTATATATAGAGGCTCTTACTCTTGTAATAGGATGATGGATTATTAATAAAAAAAATTTGTGTTTTTGCACTTGGGTTCTTTAGGAAGAACGTTAGTGAAATCCCTATGGGAGGGAATTGGAGTTTCCACCAGCCGCAGGATGTGTTCGGGCTCGTGGCGTGAAGTCCCTTGGAGAAGGGCAACGTAGTACCCGTCAGCCGCAGGATGTGTCCGGGCTCGCGGTTGTATCTTTGATATTTTCTTTATTTTCTTTTGTTTTTTTTTATTGCTCTTCATCGTTATATTCATCTTCTTCCTCCTCCCCATTTTTCGTTTGGCTGCCGGATTCTAGCCTCACAAAAAAAAAAAAAAAAATAACCTCTTTTTCCCCGTCCAACACCCACGGCCAGCATCCCACCCAAGCTCCCATACCCCCGGCCAATCCTCTAACCGCCGGTTCCCCATCCACCTCCTCATCCCCATTAATTCCTTACTTAATTTGGGTAATTAAATTTTGGGACAGATTTTCAAAATTCAAATTTAACCAATTTGAAAATTGAAATATTTCCTAATTTGTCGTTTTATTTTTGAAAAGTTTCTATTTTAATCTAATTTGAATTTGAAATTCAAATTGGATTTAAAATAATACTTTCCCAAATCTCTTACCTAAATTAAGGATTCTTAATTATCCTACTTAAATTCCCCATAACTTATGCTTTCTGTCCGCCCCCTAAATGGCCAATTAGGATTGATTTCCTAATTGACTCATATTCCCATTAGAATTTTACCAAATCTCACATTCATCACTCAGCCGAGATTTCCTCTACCGCCTTAATTCATTTGGTTTCCTAAGTTAAGAAATTAACTTAGGAAATCCAATTCCTTCCCCACCATTTATTAACCCGCCACCCAGCCTCTTTCCCGTCTCAGCTTGCTACCCCTCCCTCTCTCTCCAATCACCTCTCTCCCTCTTCCTAAGCCAAGCACTTTGAAACTGTGAGTTCTCTTCTTCCATGCTCCTATTCTTACCTTGCATAATCTGAGAATTTCCTCTCAGATTTTTGGTAAAACCTGAACTTGCTGTGAAAGGGAAATTGAGAGGAGATCCTCTCCGTAGCAAAGCCGGTGTTCCCGTTCTACATCATATTCTCTCTCTCGGATACTTCCTCATGGGAAGTTTCATTTTGCTATACCTTCAATTTCTTCATTTCTTTGGCATAACTATGGAGATAAGAAATGCATATATGAACTGAGGATGACAGGCCTTAGTCAGGTTTGAAGGAGGAAGCCTAAAGCCATTTTCAGATGACCGCTTTGATGGAAATCTAAAATTTTATATCTGTAGAAAATACAGGATGCGAGATTTAAGATGAACACTTTGACAAGTTTTGTTGTTCTAACATTTTATTTTTGAATGTAAGAGATCTATGATGTTATGAAAAAGATTTCACATGCTTTGCTTGAAGTCATCTGTTGGACATGGTCTCTATTTTACCGCATCTGCTGCTCTTTTGCCTTCCTGGCGTACTCAGTCCTCTGGAAAGGTGCGGCTGATTTGCTGATCCTTGTAATGCACTGTTCATGAACATGAAAGCTGCAGGATTTGCATTATACTACAACAAACAACAACATCAAGCCTTTATCCCACAATGTGGGGTCGGCTACATGAATCATTTTTCTCCGTCCTGTTAAGAGTCAAATTTTCAATTAAATCTAATAAAGAAATGTCATTTATAATATTTTCCAACCAAGTCTTTTTAGGTCTACCTCTATCTTTCTTAACATAAATCAAATCTAATACATCTATTTTCCTAACCGGTTATCAGAAGGCCGCCATTTTATGTGACCAAACCATCTAAGGAGACTCTCTCTAATCTTATCTTCCACTGGAGCTACTCTAACCTTTTTCACAGATATATGCCCATTCATATCCTATCTTTAAGAGTAAAGCCACTAATCCACATGAGCATCCTAATCTCTGCAACACTTAATAATATGTTTCTCTTTTGATGGCCAACATTCTGCACCATAAAGCAGGATTTGCATTATAGTGAAACCAAAAAAACATCAGTTTGCCATGTAGCTAAATTGGAAACACTTCAATTAGATTTTGACCATTTTCGAGAAAACTACTAATTTTTTGTCAATTTGGTTTATAAATAAGATGCCAAAGGCATAATATATTATTTTATACATTATTAAACATAAAATCCTAATTTCCCCTAAGACTGGTGTGTGGCGCAAGTCTTGATAACATCTTTTGCTCAAAGAAGACAAATGATGGAGGTGTTAAGTTATATGGGGTTTACTGCTTGATGACTGATGTTCCTTCTACTCATCTTCCATCATTACTTTGCACCATTGGTTGACTTGGCCATCTCCCTCCCAACAAACTTCGAGAATTTGTTCTTGGCTTCTCATATGTATTAAAATTTGATTGTCATGTATATAAGCTAGGCAAATGCCATCGTATGTCCCTCCCCTCCACCACTACTTGTTGCTCTCATCCATTTGAACTGATTCTCAAAGACATTTAAGATTTTGGCCCAATCCTTACTCACCTAGGCTCAATTACTCTCCCCCATAATTTTAATATATAACACATTAACTTAGTTCCTCTATGATACACACTCTTGTGCATCATCTCTATTCTTAAAAATAAGAATCAACATACTCCTTTACTCATCTGACATCTTTTTAGACTTCAAATCAAATCAATCAAGAATGTGCAAATGCATGAAGGCATACAAAAATAGCTGGATAAAAACAGACTTACTTTGACAAGCAGCTTCAAGTGACTCCGGGTGTAGATTTGCATCAACCATTAAAATTGGTGCTGAATATATGTAATGCTTAAACTTCCAAATCCAGTCTGGACTAAGAAAATTTTCCTGGTTCAATCATAGAAACTTCAGAGAAAAAGCTTGTATTTAAGTTAATAAGCCGAAGCAATTAATTATTCAAGTTAATAAGCAGCCAAAAAGAAAAGAAAAGAAACTTACAACAGCATGAACGCTTGCTACACCTGCAAATAACTCCCCTTTGCAGTCAAATATGTTTGATACGACAGGAGTAGAGATACCTTTCAGCTTCAGCAGTCCTGCAACATGCATCTAGAAACAAATTGATTAACTACATTTTCGTATACTTGGAAAAGAACATTGCTAGAAAATATAGCTTGCGTCTCAGTAGAATTGGCTTTACTTTAGATAGCAAAGGGTTTAACATCATAGTATGCAACAAGATTTCAAGAAGCATCCGCTGAAAATGATGGATCAAAGCTGTCAGTTCTTAAAAGAGAAAATATAAGAAAATCTAACATATCATTGGAAGTACAACAAGAATGGAGACAAATTCATATAAGATAAAGGCTTTTGGTATCATTAAGACTGATTTTTTTATAAGATTAAGGCTTTATTTGGGACTGCTTTTTTATTGCTTCTTAAAGCAGCTTTTTAGTATAAAAATTTTAATTTTTGTACTAAAAAGCTACTTTAAGAAGCAGAAAGAAAGCCGTCCCAAACGGAGCCTAAGCAACACGTCAAAAGTAGCATCCTTATTTAGGATGAAGTAAAGATGATAAAATTTCAAAAGGAAATATAAAAAAGGGCATATCCAGCGCATGAAAAATATGATAATAGGATAAATTTATGATAAAAAAGATATTAGGTGATACAATTGAGATGAAAAAAAAATAATGGAAAGAAATGTAGATAACATAGAGCCTTTTGAGAATTAATACAATATCACTCAGGGAGCAACACAGAAGTATTTACTTACAAGAAAGCTGTTGATATGAATAATATGCACATATTTTTATCATCAAACAATTGGCTCAATACTGCGCTTTACCTTCAGTGGGAAGTTCAGCAGATTCCCATAACTTCAAGAGCAATTCTCCTATATTTCAACAGAAAAAATTCAAATCAAATTACATGAAAAATAATGATGGCAATGGATTTGACAAAAACCTGCCATGTCGAATCCCACAACACTTATCATGAAAGGCTTGCTTCCAAGCTTTGTCATACATTCAACAACATTTCTTGCCACTCCTCCGCTCACATACTCAATCTGGAAGCATTCGATTCAAATTTTTAAAACACTTTTAAATAAGAAAAAGGACGAACATGGAAGAGAAGAAACGTACATTGCCGGGGGTGGTAGTTCCAGGATATGGGTGTGTATCAGGCTTCGCAACAATATCTAAAACCATGCCCCCGATAACAACGGGGAAAGGTGAAGATTTTGGTGGCTTATGGAAAGCTAGAAGCATATTCTGAATAGTCAAAACGATAAGTTTGTATCGATTAAGAAATTTGCCAGAATAACCCAAACCGCAAGTTCCGGTTTTGAGTAAAGAGTAATGATAAAGGTCAGATGGATACCGAATCGATTCCATGAACGAAGGAGTTTTCGGGTTGGAGGATATGGCAGGAGATTGATTTTAATCGTCGCTGCGCCGCATCCATGATTAAACCGCAAGCTCAGAATTTGCACTGCGATGTGATAGGGCCTTTCCCGGCGGCGTCGCACCGACGACGTAGGGTTTTGAGAGGCAAGGTTGGGCTGCCTATAGGGTTTCGAGAAGAGGTGTGCCAGCAAGTGAAGGAGGGCTTCTCTGCTCCGTTGAGGAGAATCCGCAGGGCGGCGATGCGGCGGAGAAGTCAGCAAGGGAAAAAAATTTAAAATAATCATAGTCTCCCAATTATCATCGAATTTTTTTTTGAAATAATTAAATATTATCAAAATAGTCTCACCTAATTTGATAATTTATTTATCATAAAACTATAATAAATGAAAATTTTATTTTAAAATAGAGATTAATTTGAGTGTCATCTTTATTTTTAATAGAAATTATTGCTCAAATTTACATCATTAATTCAAAATTTTATTTTAATAAATTATCATTATCTTTTGTGCACGAGTAATCGTACGATCAATCATAATAATTATTCATGATTTGATTACCTGATATCACGAGATTAATTAACAAAGATTTTAATTAGGGCATAATGTTTGAATAAATCGTACTGTATGATTAGTACAAAATTAGTATCTTTATTAACCTCTGGCGGCTAGGGTTTTGACAGAGTACAACGCTTCGTATAGTACGAGTTAAAATTGTACAGTACGAATTACTTTGTACAGTACGAAATCAAAATCATATAGTACGAATTATTTAATAAAAAAAAACTCTCAAAAATATTTGTCTCTCTCCCCATGTGTGCAATGTTACTCAGTAATGAGATCCACCCAATTACATGATACAACTCAAGAAAGGAGAAAATATAAAAAACAGAGAAAATATAGAATAAAATGAAAATCGACTATAACCCTAGTCTACCCAGTCTTGAGCAGATTAGAATTGCAAATGAAAGATAAACTAAATTTCTGAAACGTTAGTACACACAACAAAAATAAATCATAAAAACATGAGAAAGTAGAAACAGACACAATAATGTTTGTTATCATCAAAATAACAGTGCTTATATCAGATCTGCAACAGTTTGGTCAACCTGAACCCGACTCGGTTTTACAAACCGATTGAAAAACTCGAACACGAACTCGACCCTTATAGCAAACGGGTTGACCCAAACGTGAAATTTCTCGGGTCAAATTTTGACACCTCTACACTCATATAAAATTTTAATATCAAATATATCACTCATATATTTCATTCTTACCACCCATACAATCCTATATACTTTAATAGTTCATTTCATGAACCCATATTTATTTTATAGGTGGTAGATATATAATATTTAAGTTTTATTTGTTAGATATGTAAATAATATAAAATAAAATTATATTACTTATATGTATTTAAATCCTCTTTAAAGTAATTTTGGGTGTTGTAGTGAGGGGAAAAGTGCTGATGACATTAGAGTGTTTTACTCTTATAAGATTTCACAAGAAAGGATATGAGAAAAGATTTAGTGAGGTATGATGAATAAATCTTATCTTTATATATATATAAATAATACCACTAAAAAATCATATCATTTAAGTACAGTCATATAATCAAAGTCAACTTAAGTTGAGTAAAAAATATAGGTTTGTTGATATCTTAAAGGGATTAGGCTACCTGAGGTTAATTACACTTGAGGAAACCTCTAAAAGTTACTCTTGAAAAATAAAATATGCATATGTTCTAATTGACCGGCGGTGGTGCTTGGGTAAAACTTTAGGGATTTTTATGAGTGATATGCTTCGTAAATATAGAGAAGATCCGTGACAAAATCGGAGTGGTTAATTGGATGGCTCATAACGATTCCCTCGATCATAGAGATTCATCAAACATTTAAGCCCCATAATGATGAAAAAAATAAGTGATTTTAGGCTCGTTGGATTCATCTTGTCGAGCCGGTTGATTCTATTATTATCATGCTATATTTGAATATTATTTGGTCATCCAATTTATGCTTTAAGTATTTCAAATATATTTTGGTATCTTGATTTGGACTGATTTGAGTTTGGATCAGATCAATTTTGATGTTGTTGGGTTAGTCTCACTGAATCGCTCAATTTGACTAGAAATTTTTTGAAATTGAAATTCAAATGTTCTCAAATTTAATTTTGAAAATTTCCAACTTGAAAATGCCACAAGATTTTTGTTTGATCAAGACAATTTTTTTGATTACATATCAAAATTTAAATAAAAAGTTTACTCTTAATAAGGATATAATGAAAAAAAAAAAAATCAGGTCATCAATCTTAGCTTTCCTCTCTTAATAAGATATAATGAAAAAAAGTTTACCCTAGCTTTTTACTAGACAAAAAACATTTTTTTTTTAATTTCCACTCTTAGCTTTCCTCCAATTATAATTCGGGTTTTAGCCGCCGACCGGGTCAGTGTTGCGGCGGCCGTCGGGAGTGAACGGAAAGATCTCCTCCCATATATCAGCAAACGCTTTGACAATGGTAAGATGATGATGATGAGAATTTAGAGAGAGAAAGCAATGAAGAAGTTGTTCCAACTCGGCAACCTTATAAATCCCCTTCTGCACCACCATCTCCCCCATCGATCGCCGGAAATCCACCCTCGGATTATCCGACCTTTTAACAACCGCCAAGCTCTCCATTGACTCCAACATGGAGTAACTACTACTCCACGGCATTTCGCTGCCGGCAGAGTCGATTTTGGAGCGAGGGGAGGCGCCGGCACTTCTTGGGTAGGAAAGAGAGTGCCACATGGTCGTCCTTGGACCAGCGGACTGGAAAGAGATCTTCGTCGGCGGCGTTAACGGCGTGGTTGAATCCGGCGAAGGGAAGGTTGTATTGGTGGCGGAGGGAGTGGAAGTCGATGTCGCCGGATTTGAGTTTGACCGGCGAAAAGGCAGCATCTTTGTTGGAACAGCAGGATTCGAGGAACCGCGGGTAGAAGAGTTTCATCTCGGCGGCGGAAGAAGGCGGTTGGTGATGGAAGCTAAGAGATGGGCTACTACTATTTAAAGAAGGGATTTCGGATTTGATGAAGATTGGGGATTGTTAAGAGAAGTTGGGAGCCACTATTTATAGTGGATTTGAAAGAAGATGACGCCTACGAGCATAGGAGTTTGGAGTGATTCTTTTTTTTTTGGGGAAATTTGGGGACACAGCCCTTCTATTAATAAAAACTATTACAAGAAAAAAAGAAGGCTAATCCCAGAAAATAAAGAGGGAAAAGCCAAAGCAAAATACAATAACCGAAAAAGGAAAAAAAACCTATACCACCAACCAATAATCCAATGAACCAACAAAATGTGGTATACAAAATTGATCAGGACTCAGGCATTTGCTGCAGATACAAAATCGAGGGACTCGGTCATCACGTTGGTCAGAAAGTTACCCCTGGTTGCCATATAGACCCTCCAAGGGGTAGAGCTGCAGCGGTCATCATCGTCCTGCAAAATTGTCTGAAATAACCAAAAACCTTTGTAACATGAACAGCAAGAGGCCAGCCCAGCAGCCCGCCAAAAGATAGTGTTCAACCTGTTCCAAACACATAAGCAGTAACCCAAAAAACTGAAGTAGATCCCAGTATTAACACCAGCCTTAAGCCCACCAAAATGGACAGTCCGAATACACCAATTATCACAAAAAAGGAAGAAAATTAGTGCCATTTTTCCATCTCCCCAATTTAGCCTGAACAGCAAATTTGATCTTTCTAACCACAGTGGTGTGACAGTCAATGTTATTACCAAAAATTCTGTCATTGCGAGATCTCCAAATATAGTAAATAGCAGTATTTACTAACAGACAGTAGAAATTCAGAAAATCAGACGAATCCGCAATGTCATCCAGAAATTGAAACAGTTGATGAATGTTCGGGCGAAGGAGAAGAGTTCGAGCTTGAGGAATTAAAGCACAAAGAATCTTAAAAGAGAAATTGCACTCAAAAAACAGATGAGTGTGCGATTCATTTCTCATCAAGCAGAAGGTGCATAGAGGATTAACATTAATACCTCTTCTCAATAAAATATCAGCCGTTTTGAGCCCATTTCTCATCAAGCAGAAGGTGCATATAGGAGTTTGGAGTGATTCCTTAGGCATCTCCAACTCAAAATTTTATTTTTCACTCCAAAATATAGTGAATTCAAAAAGTACCGTGATTCATCTCCAACCGAACGTCATTTTGCCCCATAACAGTCGCACTCTTCTTTCGCGCCTTTTGACAAGTTCGGTAGAGATCAAAAAATGACACAGATGAACAGTGCGACCCCAATATTGGCGTGTCACTGTTCATCCGCGATCAAATGGCAGAAGAAAAGGTGTTCGGTTGCAACATTTGAGGGCCTCCATTCGGTTGTTTGCCGAACGGTTGGAGATGATCTTAGTTCCAGCAGAAATTATTTAATGCGGCATTCGGAATCGTTCAAATATATGAGTGTATTCCGGAGGTGGTCGTGGAGGAGTTTCTTCCTTTCAATCATTCTCTTCTTCTTTCTCTTCTTCTTGCTTCTAGCATGCTTGGGTCCCCTCTCAGGAGAAATGAGGGGCCTATTTATAAATATTCTAGGGTGGCATGGCTTGTAAATAGGTGAGAGATCATGGGTAAGTAGGGAGTGGTTGGATGGACGGTCGATATTGAATCCCTTGAATGTACACCGTTCGTCAGACATTTGAAGATCTTAATGGTGTCAGAATTTAGCGATCTTGGACTCGTTGGATTTGTCCAGTCGAGCCGCTCGATTTGATTATAAGAAAGTCATATTGGGAAACCATTTGATAACTCAAGTTATAGTTTGAACTTTCCAACAGCGCTTCAGGTGCTTGATTTTGGCTCATTTGATCTCGGATCGAGTTGAATTTGGTGGTGTTGGGTTCATATTTCTGAGATGCTCACTTTGACTGTAAGCTTGCTGAGATCGGAGTTCAGGTGATGCCGGATTTAGTTTTTGAAGTTTTCGGCTTGATTTTGTCTCGAGATTAGTGCCCGATCAAGATAAATTTTTGAGGATATTTCAATAATAATTATATTTACATGCTTATTATTTTATAAAAAAAATTTACCCTTTTATTAAAAGTTTAAATTATTAACTTGTCTCTCCTTCGACGAAGCAATTCAACTTTGCTATTAATTATGATGGTGAAATTTTCAAACGGCCAAATCAATGGGTTGAAAGAAGAGTTATTGAAAGAAAATTTATAATACTAAAAAAATTAATTTGAAAGATCTTAGAGTAGAGGTGTCAAAAGAGGTCAACGGGTTGGATTGGGTCCTACCCAAAATTGACCCGACTTATTTATTAAACAAATTAAAGAGGTGGATCCGAACCTGACCTGCTAGCAACCCAAACCTGACATGATAACTCATTGTAATAAAAAATAAATTTTTTATTAATTTTGAACTATATATTTAAATTAATTGATTAAGAATGATAAGATTATACTAACAAATAAAAGAATTAAAACAAACAGGCCATTTTTGAATAAAAATTTAGTTGGTGGGTAAACCAAACCCAAGCAGTTTAACAAAATGGGTAGAAATACATGATCCTTCGGATCCGAACACGACTCATTTATTAAATAGGTTAATATACTCGATTTAATTATCTTATATAGAGATTGCTTGGACGGCTTTTTTACTGTTTTAAGAAACAGTAAAAAGCTATCCCAAAAGAACCCTTGATTTGTTTGGGACATGCTTTTTACTGCTTTTTAAATTAACTTTTTAGTAAAAAAGAAAATTTTTTGCACTAAAAAGCTGCTTTAAGAAGTAGCGAAAAAGCCATCCCAAACAAAGCCTTAGTTTTTCAACCAATCTCCCAAATTTTCTAATCACGCTTCAATTACTTGATTTGGAATAATTTGAGCTTGAATTTGATCATTTTTTTTTTGTATCATTAGGTTCGTCTCATTGAGACGTTCAATTTAGCTATAAATTTATTGAAATGGAGTTTAGACGATCTTGTATTTTTTTCCGGAGGCTTCTAAGTTTTCATATATGTAATGCGTCGAGATTCTTATCGCTCATCTCAATTTTCTGATTATCACTATCTAATAAGACTTCTTTTGAAACAACTTTCTTAACGCTTTCTAAATTAATTTTTGAAAATTGATTTAGAAAGCAATAAGAAAGCTGTTCCACACGAAACCTAAATTTGTGCTATCATTAAGGTAGTTAGAAATTTTCCTTAGTGGGGACTTATAATTTTTCTTCTTCTCAAAAAGATGAAGAAAATTACGATAAAGTCACGAAGAGAAAAATTTAATCGGGTGGCGGACGATGATGTGGATGGAGAAGGGGCGGCGATGACTTAATTAGATGGTTCGGCGACGATGATGCTCTCCACATGAGTGATGTGGCTAAACTTTTAGCTATAGACTATTGTCATATTTTCTTAGTGATGTGATTAAATATTGTATTATTTATAGTATAATCCTAAAATAAAGCTAGTTGTAAAAGAAGTCAAATTTATTTATTAATGTGAATAAAGATTTTTATTATCTGCCTTATTGGTAAAAAAAAAAATGAAAATATTAATTTGGCCAATTTATAAAACTCTAAAGATGATATCAGCCCAAATAAATTCATTATATATAAGAGATAAAAATCAAATTTATTTATTTTTTTAATTATATAATTATAAGTCAAATTTATTTTATATATTGGGTGAATAAGGTCACACTCACATGACATAATATGATAGGAGCCTTAATTAGTTTAAGTGTTTTGGCTTTCATTTGTATCTTCTTATAATACTTTAATTATAGGTTTATCATAATTAGTGAAAGGTAATATATTTATTTATTTGGAATATTTTAATCTTTCCATGTCAAGACCCTAATTAAACATTATGTGATTCATGGTGTGCATAATAGGAGACATATATAGATAGTTTACTTTGGACAAAGTTATTACAAATGAGACTAAAAAAATATTGTATTTATGGGTTACTAAATGGTTTAAATGATTTGAAAGTGGTTGAATCGGTTCAAATTCAAAATTTTAAAGTTCGATCGAGTGCGTCAGCATGTGAAGGAGAAGAGTTGTTCGTGAGATCGAGGAGCTCGTTGCGGGCATAAGTGGGAGTTTATATTAAGCTCAAAATCAATGGTTGAATTTAGGTTCTTTGAGATCGAAAATTTACATTAGAATTCATTCCAATTAGATGAATTTTTTGGAGATAAATAAATAAATTGTCCCCTTAATTTGAAAGTCAAAATCAATGATTCTTAATAAACTTCTTTGCATGTAAAATTTGAGAAATAATTATTATTGTATGTGAATTATAATGTATGTTCACTTCCTTGATATCAACATAGATGCCCACCTAAGGTCACACAAGCAAATTTTCTTCTATTCTTTCTCCAAAAATGAGGTTGACTATATTCTTTAATGCCTTAGATGCGAGGAGATGCGTTTGATATTCATAATTATGATAAGAAGGTTTTGGTCTTTATATGAAGATTCAGATAAAGACCGAAGCCTTCTTATAGGAAATTATGAACCATATAAAGATGTATGAGATTTTCAGAAAACTATATTCATGTTGAATAGCATGAAAATCTATGTATGTCAAGGCGTATTTGAGATAAAACTTTCACATTTTTATTTACATATTATTGTCACATTTTATTTGAGGTAGATATTTCTTATTAATATTTCATAATTTTTTATGATGAGAAAGAGATTTTCATAACAAGACTGAGGGTAGCTCATACATAGCTAATTTTATAGAAAGTTTCTATTATTTCAAATCATCTTTTAGGCTTCGTTTGAGATAATTTTGTCTATTATTTTTTTTACTGATTTAAAAAAATTAATACTAAAAAATTATTTAAAAAATAATAATAATAAAAAAAAGCTATCTCAAGCCAAGCCGTAGTCAATAAATAAGACTAAATTTGTCAATATGCCCAATTCAATGAGAAGTCCATTGAACATTCAGTTCACTAAAGATTTTCGTTTGGGTCTAATTTAAAGAATCGGCTCAAATGGCCTTAAACAAATCCCACTAATATCTAAAACCCATTTTGGAGTTATATGGGCCGGTAGAAGTTGAAAGCCCACTGAATCCAATAGTGGCCCAGAAGATTTCTTAACGTCTCATTGTTCATGGGCCTGAGCAGCTAACTGTAAAATGAATTAGAACAATCGAGGGAGGCTCTATTAGTCTTTCCCAAATGCTGAATTGAGTTAGAATTAAGCTTTGTTTTTCCTTCCCCAAGAGCTGCTCCCTCTCTCCCTCTCTCCCTCTCTCCCTCTGATCCAAGAAAGAGCAAGAAGCTCTCCTCCTCAAGAATCCCAATAGGAGGCATGAGGCAGAACAATTATTAAGTCCGGACACCGGACTTTGCTCTACATCGGAAGATCAATAACATGTCGCCAAGTGCTCTTACTCTTTACCGTGCGGACCGATGACCCGACCGGTACCAAAACCCGGTATTGCTATGTTCGTGTATTGCTAGGTATTGCTCGGTATTGCTAGGTATTGGTTGACAATAACGATAAATACCGCTCTGTCAAAATCAATACTTAGCAATACTGAGCAATACATAGCAATACCAAGCAATACTTAGCAAAACTGGGGTATTGCTAGGTATTGGTCTTGACAGAATTGTATTTCTCGATATTGCCAAGCAATATCGAGCAATACCTAGCAATACCCCGGTCTGCACAAATAAGCCAATACATAGCAATCCCGGGTCCGGTCTGAGTCGGGTCGTCGGGCCGCACGGTAAAGAGTAAGAGCACGTGGCACAATTTTACTGGTGTCCGAACGTAGAGCTACGTCAGGACCCCGGACCTAATAAAAATTCCATGAGGTGGGGGCAACTTGAACAAAATAGACTAAAAACTAAGGCTTCATTTGGGATGACTTTCTGGTTGCTTCTTTTATATACTAAAAAATTATTTTAAGAAGAAAAAAAAAGCTTAAAAAGAAAAAAAGCAATTAAAAAAACTGTCTCAAACGAAACCCAAGGCTGTGTTAGTAAAGTCAGGTTGTCACGATGATATGTGGTAGTTCAAAGCGGGCTAGCAAATTTCTGCATGATATGTAGAGTTTGCGGCTATAAATTTTCACCAAAGAGGTTAGATACCCCTTATAAGTTGATGCCAAATGTCGAATAATTGTCTATTTGTTAAACTTATTAATATTACCATACCATAATGCCAAGAAATGTTGAGTTGATAATAGGCTATAGATCATCAAAGATATATGATCATAACTGATTGCTTTGGTGCATCACATCAACATGTCACATAGATAACTATAATTTTGTGAAAACTTAGGCTATCAAAACTTTCCTTATCATTTCAAATTTTATAAGTGGATGAATGGCTAAGTTTTGTGTGAATAACTAAGCAAGTAAGAAAGCCAACACTTTTTATTTATAGTTAGATTGAGGTGAGTAAAAAAACACGTAATATTTTTTTGCTATGTTATTTTTTGTAAAAAAATTAAGTCAATGATATATATCATGTAAATAGAGACCTTCACGTCACAAACTAATAGAGGCATCTATCTTAGAAATTAGTACTAAGAAAAAAAAAAGGGCATAATTGAAAGGATTGATTTAGAGAGCTGCAAATATCCCAAAGAAATTTTACTTTAGGGCATCTCCAACCGAAAAACTCATTTTCCACACCAAATTGCAGCAAAACTTCACAATGCAGTAATGGATCTCCAATCGAATAACATTTTTTATCTTCTTTCGCGCCCTTCCTGCGAATGTAAACATTTTCTCCTCTTTCCCGCACTTTTTCCCACTTTCGCATGCTTCTTCGGTAAATCTCGCAGCTCAATTTTTTGACGTAGGTGAACAGTCTGACGCCAATATTTGTGTCGCACTATTCACCTATCGAACATTGGCGTGAGATTTGGAGTACGAATGGACCGAACAGTCTGACGGCATACGGTGGTATGCAGCTCGGTTAGAGATGATCTTAGGTAATGTTTGGCTTTGCTAATGTAATATAAATTATTTTGATGGATTTTAGACATGTAATATTGCAGCGTATATATAAACATGTAATATTTTATTGAGATGTTATTTTCTGCAAATAGTTAAAAAAAATGATTGCATTGAATCTATAGTTTAGCTAAACTTTTGGTCATATACTTAGAGGCCTCCAAGTCTTAAATTATTAGAGGCCTCTAACTTGCAAATTAGTCTAAGCAAACAAATTGACATAATTGAAAGGATTGATTTAGACTTCATTTACGATAACTTTTGTACAGCTTTATAAACAACTTTTTAATACAAAATTTTCTTAAAAAAAAGAAAATTTTGTACTAAAATGATGTTTTAAAAATCAGTAAAAAAATTGTCCAAAGGAAGCTATACAGAGCTCTAAAAAACTCAAAGAAAATGGACTTTAGGCATTGTTTGGCCTCTCTATAACTAAAAAAAAAAAATTTGAGGGTTTTGAGAATCCTCAAAAAGATTGATCTCCTTAAGATCATCCTTTTATTGAATATATTGAAGGAAATTTAATCTATAAATGTTATAAGAAGATCGAAACTGCAACCCATGAAGAAAATTCAAAACTAAGACCAATTAATAAATGAAACATCTCACATGCGCAGCTCAAAGGAAGGAACTTCTGCCTATTTTCTTTGACCATCTTCTCCTATAATATATCTATCTATTTATATTATCTCTCTCTTCAAGTCTTCACTACAAGTCTTCTAACAGTGACAAAACCATCAGTCCATTTCTTTAGCTTACAAATCCTCTTTCTCCTCCACTCATTTATAGCAAAATAATAACATATAAGAAATCTAAAAGGGGCAAAAGGAGGAACTCCAAATTTTTTCAAGAGGGTTACCGCTCGAATTTTGATTTCTTTTGGAATGGTTTTCTTACTGCTTATTAAAGTAACTTAATTTTTAGTATCTTAAAACAGCTTTTTAATTTTGTACTAAAAAACTGCTCTAAGAAATAATAAAAAAGCCGTCCCAAACTAGCCATAGACCATTCTAATTGCTCAGGCGATATTGACCATAGTGGCATGCATGAAATTATTTCTCGTATAAAAAAACTTAATTTATTTTATTTACTAATAATAAAAACTCTATTTTTCATTAAACTTCAAAATTTAAAAAAAAAAATAAATATATTTTAATTTCTCAACTAATTTTATACAGTCACACACAGTTAGCAGCTGTACCAAAGGAAGCCTTTGAAAAAATTCAAACAGTTCTTAATTCAACAGTTAATATTTGTAATTTATCATTGGGATCCAAACTTAGGGATTCATAATTATTTATATTTGTGCTAATTACAATATATTAATAAAAATTAGATTTATAATTAAGGATAATTATGAGTTGGTCATTGGTCAGTTTATAAGTCAAAGACCTGTAGCTTTTTCTTGATAAGTCCAAAAGTTACAGCAACTGTCTCCTAACTTAATGATTAATTAGCTGGCTTTTTGTCGCGCTGCAATTTAGAACAAAAACTGCACATGCATCAACATTAATTTTTTGATTGTGCATTGATTATAAAAAAAAATGAACTAAAATAAATGTATAATATTATCATTTTTACTCACCGAGGCTTAGGGTGGTTGGTGGGCAAGTATGATTGAGAATATGCCATCTCGGATTTGAATCCCCTCTACTATGGTCTTGCCTCTTTAGTGGGGCAAAACAAGTGTGGGTCCAATGCCGGTGGGTGGCCTCGCTAGGTTCTACTAATGGATTAGTTACGCCGCCAAGCACTCTCTTTGAACTGGTAGCGGGTAGATACCCCCGTTTTAAAAAAATATATTTTTTTCTGGTCCCAAATACTGAAAGAGAAATTTGAGAGTTGTATTTAATAGTCTACAATCAACATAAAAGTTATGTGACAATTATAATATGAGTCAATTAATACATTGTGTTAATTATTACAAGAGATAATAAAAAAGCTGATTTTTAAGAGTGACATGCCTCGTAAATGTAATCAAAATCCATAACACTCCATCAGATGACTCGTATTGATTCATTCAACTATAAACCACTATTCCATCATATAAATATCTAATGATATTAAAATTAAACAATATGATATTTATCCAAATAAAATTAGAAGCTCTGGTATTAGTTATTAGAAAAAAAAATGATATTTCTCCAAATAAAAGATCTAGGTCTATGCGGTTTTACTTCTGTTCTGCCACCATCCAATATGGTGTGACATGTATTTATGGGTCATATTGGATTGGGTTGTGACAACCACAACGCTACGATTGGAGCTAGGCAATTTTCATTCTTATTTTTCATGCTTAACTCGAAAAATAAAACAAGGCGAGAGTGTAAGAGAAGAGATTTGTATAGTTTCTTTCAAATTTGAATAATAAATTTCTTGATGTGATATTGCTCCATAGTTTTTTCAGATTCCGTTGCGTGATTTGTTTCCCAAAAAGCTTTACACTCTTCTTCATTAAAAAAATAAAATAAAAAGATAATATATTTTTTAATTGTACTAAAATATGAATTTAGATGCAATAATTAGTCCTAGATTATTAATAAAATGTGTGTGTCATAATAGTTGACTTGTATTCTGTCCGGACCATTCCAAAATAGAGACTTTCTAAGCAACATATATTACAAAATATTTTATTCGAAGGTGGCTGAGTGAGGACCGCACATTTTCCCATTTCAAAATTTGTTAATTTATTTCCGAAGGACCAATAAATATCTAAGTTTGAATTTCAAAGCTTGAAAATTCAGCAGAATAATAAGAAAGGTATTTTTATTTGAGAAGGAATTTGTTGTAAAAAATAAGAAATTTACACCCTAAACTCAAAGTGAATAATGAGATTCATCTAATAAAAATAAAGGATTAATAAACTATTTTGTAATATATACATTTTTTTCTTCTTTTTTAAGTTTTTGTAAAGCAGAATCAAAACGATTAAAATTGAATTGAAAATATTAATTTACTTAAACAAAAGTGTATCGCTTCATACATTGTTTTTTTTTTTCAAAATTGAAAATTGAAAATTACGTTTGAAAAAAGAAAAAGAAAAGTAAATTATGTGGCCTAATTCTATCATCATAGTTCATTTGTTGGAGGGTTATAATCGGGCAACAATGATTATGTGACTCTAATATGATGATAGTGTTTGAAAGACTGTCATTGAGTGACGATGAAAACAAGGAGTATAGTTATGAGATGATTGTTAAGATATCTTAGTCAAGCAATTGTGAGTGAAGATTGTTGTCAGGTGATGGTGTTTGGAGGATGGTAGTGAAGCGATGATGATGAGACTATCATATTTGATTGATGGTGATTAGGATATATCTTAGTCTAAGGTGTGTCAAAATGGATTTATAGGTCGAATTCGTGTTAAACACGGAATTGATCCAGTATCATCTTGCCTAACCTGAGAATTTGATCTGATTAGGTAAACTGGTCATAAACTTGGATCTGAATCCCACCAAGGTATTACCCAACTTGACATGACCGACCCATCGACTTGGGCGAGCGTAATTGAGTGAATGTTGAGCTAGAGTGCGAGATGGGCAAGTGGGACTGTGCGAGGTGGGGGTGACAGGGGAGGGCGAGCGTGAGTGAAAGTGGGATCCAGAAGTTGGACGATGACGTAGATGCAAATGTGAGCTTCGGGACGGAGGATGCAGGTCGAACTTGGGTCAATTCTGAGTTATCGGTTGACCTGAACACGATTTGATTTTAAAACATGTTGAGAATTAGGATCCAAACCTGGCCCAATTGTTAAATAGGTTAATTGATCGAACATGGATTTTCTGGTCAAGATCTGGTCGAGTTTTCGGGTCGTTTCATTTATTGACACCCCAAATTAGTTTGGTTAGTTATGTTAGCGGATCTTTGTCAGCGACAATGGTGCGATGGTGAAATTCTGATGATGTGATAAAGTGGTGGTCTGATTGTGTTGATTGGGAAGTCGTTTGATGATTGTGTTTGTACTGTTGGTTAATGGCAATGCTATAGAGATCTTTCAGAACTATTAAAAATTTAAAACATCATAGCTCCCTTAATCTTAGGATAAAGTCTAGCCACTTTCATGTTGAAATTATGGGTCTAGTTATAGTTTTTTTTAGTTACATCCCTTGTAAATATGGCTCAAATCTTGAGAACTTATTCAAATGATGAAAGTCAATTGGTGCCTTAAAAATGTCAAGTTCGGGTTAGGCAGCTGAAACAGGGTCAATCCTGGCTTGGACTCGAACCTAATCCTAAAATCTATTTTGACACCCCTAATGATAAGCAAAATTGAACATGAGAAAAAAAAATCCATTGACTCAAAATTAGTCCTAAATTAATTATTATATATAAATATATTTTTATCATGTGATTAATATGCATATTATTTTTTGCATTCTTGTCATCTAAATAAATACTTTTAAATTATTCAATTTATGTTTCAACCTACAAATTAATTTTTTAAATTATCTTAATGTTTATTTAAGAGATATAATTAATTTACCATATTTGCAATAATTAATCAAGACAAAAGAGCTATTCAAAGCACGATGATAAATATAATAAATATGAGTTCTTATTTTGTTTTAATCTAAACTCACTTTGCTGATTAATTATAGGTAGGGCACCTTTGTTACAGTCACCGAAGGTGAAATGACAATCACTGACCCCTCATCAGTTGAAAACTTTGGTCAATAATTACTGATGAGTCAATCTCGTTGATCCAATAATCAAATCTGAGTTAATCTTGACTAAATTCGTTTATTTCGATATTTTTAAGAAATTAATATTAAAATATGCTTAAATATATATATTAAGATTCAGGAATTTGAGTATAAAGTTATTACAAAAATTTAAAAACTAATTTCTTGTTTAGTCATTTTGTTATATTAAGTGATTTATTTTTATATATCACTAAAAAATTATCTTGATTGGGAATGAATATCAAGGCAAAATCAAGTTGGAAACTTCAAAAATTAAATTCGGAACCATTTGAATTTTGATTTCAGCAAATTTATAGTCGAGCTAAACGTCTCAAAAATACGAACACAACGACACCAAATTCGACTCAATTCAAGATAAAATGGGTCTAAATTAAAGACTCAAAGCATCTTTGGAAGGTTCAAACCATAATTTGGAATTTCAAACAGTTTCAAAATGTGACATGTTTATAGTCGAATTGTGCAGATCGACGAGACAAATCCAACGAACTCAATAACGTCGAATTTTGATATCATTAAGACATTCAAATGTCCAACAAACAGTCTATGATCGAGGAATCAACATCGGTCATCCATTCAAATCACTCCCAATATTGCCTTGATCTTATCCTTATTTACTGACCATGCAACTACTAGAAAACAACAAATAAACCCCTCATTAATTCTTCATTGGGGGGGAAGAAGGGGCCCGAGGAAGAAGAGAATGAAGAGAAAGAAGAGCCCTCTTGCCACCAGACTCCTCATCAATTACAGTCGAACTTCAACCTGGCAGCCGACCGACGTCGAATTTCTGCCCGACTGCTGATCGATGCAAGAGTGTTGCATGCCCGACTGCCAACTAAAGACTGATTTCTACCGGGCCACCAGACTTCCGTCATACTTCCATCCAACAAGGGACTTCTGTCCATCACCAGACTTCTAACCGACTACGGTTCTTTCGACCTCGATCCGTCGCTAGACAATGGTTCTTCCGACCACCGTCACCTGATTACAATCTTTCCAACTGTCATCGCCCACCGACTATATTCCTTCTGAACAAACGAACACGTCAACAATAATTATTTGTAATCAGGTGAGTTGACTCGTGAGTCGGTTCAAATTCGTAGAATTAAACTCGAGTTTAAGCTCCGACTCAATTAATTAGTAAAGCTTGAGCTTAGACTTTGTTTGGGAGTGTTTTTTTTTATTGTTTCTTAAAACAACTTTTTAATATAATTTTTTTATTTTTTAATTAAAAAGTTATTTTAAGAAGAAATAAAAATAAATGACATAAACTAAGACTTTAGTTTGATAAGCTATTTTATTACTTTGTTTTTATTATTTGACTATTAATTTTTTTTACTATTTTTAAGAAGTTTTTTTAAGGCTATAAAGCCACTTTTTATCACAACTTTTACAAAAATTATTATTTTTATACTAATTTGATAAACATTTTTATAAAAAGTTGCAATCATCTCAAACCAAACCTAATTAGAATCCACACGATAAATTATTACGTGGGGAATTTGCACGCATAGTAGTGACTCTAATAAAATCATGCCATGTTTTTTGTACACACCATGTGTATAACTTCTATATAAAATATATAATAAATATCTTGTGTATAAATCACATGGCTTGATTTCATTGGAGTAAGAACTCCACATATAATAATTTATCACTCCACGGGATTAATTATTTTGTGCGGACGCCGAATGCTGTCCGCAGACCAACCAGAATGCGTCAAGTTAACGCCGCTCACTGCTCGATACTGCAGCTTGATACTACAAACGTGATACATTCTGGTTAGGGGTGCAACCGAGTCAAGCCGGCTCGCAAGCCGGCTCGGGCTCGACTCGTTAATGGGCTCGACGAGCCGAGCTTATCGAGCTCGCGAGTCGAGCTCGAACACGAGTTCGAGCTCGAACGCTAAACGAGCTCGAGCTCGGACACTGTGCTGATCGACTCGTCGGCTCGTCGAGTAGCTCGAGTCGCGCCTGCAGGATGCCGGGAGCGGGTGCGAGGGAGCGATCGCGGGATCGGGCGCGGGCGCGGCCGGCGGGAGGCGGGAGCAGACGGGGCTGCGGGCGTATGCGCGGGATAGGGTGCGGGCGCGGGCGTGGGATTTGGCGCGGGATCGAACGGGGCTGCGGCTGCGGGAGGCGGGACTCGGGAGCGGACGCGGGCTGCGCCAGCCGGAGCGGCCGCGTGCGCGGAATCGGGCGCGTGCGCGGGATCGGGCGCGTGCGCGACGAAAGGCTCGATAGCGAGCTCGACGAGCCGCTCGATTTGACGACGAGTCGAGCTCGAGCTCGGATTTTGAGCTCGACTCGAGTTCGAGCTCGAGCTCGAGCTCGGGTTTTGATTGTCAGGCTCGACTCGAACACCCCCTGGCTCGAGCTCGACTCGACTCGTTTGCACCCCTAATTCTGGTTGGTCTCCATATTACGTTCTGTGTTAGGTCTCTGCACAAAATAATTTATCACTCCACGGACACCTCTTAGTCCACAGGCCGTCCCACGTACCGATTTATCTCGCTCGTGCGAGAGGTGCGACAATCAAGCTCAAGTTATATATATACATGCTTATTTCCTCTTCCCCCTCCGCGAAGTTCTTCAATCCATGACACTCTGCTCTGTAATTCATTCTCCTCCATACAATCAGAATCACCACACACACACACACACGCTCTCTCTCTCTCTCTCTCTCTCTCTCTCTCTCTCTCTCTCTCTCTCTCTTCCAAGGTTTCTTTCTCTCTCTAGAGACAGCTTAACTTAGTGATAGAGAAAACAAAAGATAACTTTAGAGATAGAAAGAGAATACAGAGATGGGAGAAGCTAACAAAGAAGCTAAACTAGCGTCCGAGGAAGCAACCCTTCCCAATCGGCGCAACACCAGATTCGCCTCCGCCTGCGCCGTCCTTGCTTCCATGACTTCCATTCTCCTGGGCTACGGTAATTATCTCTCCATTTCTTCTTATTTTCACAATTTTTTTTCTTCTAAATTTAATGGTCATTTATTCCTCTATGATTGCTTCTAAGGTTCTTTAATCATATTAATTTATGGATCATTAAATTTTATTTTTTTCATTTTAATGCACAGCACAGACGTCATGATCTTTTTTTTTTTTTTTTTTGAATTGCAAGATAATGTTTTTATGCTATTGGAAACATTTATTTTAATTATCTTTATTTTTGTCCTATAAAATAGAAAGAGATGTTTCATAATTTTATATAAATTTTATTTAAATCAATAATATTATTTAAGAAGCAATAAAAAAGATATTTCAAACCAAGTTTAAATCTTTATTTTTATTTATATGACTTAATGATATTGATAAATAAATTAAACTTAATAAATTTTTTAATGACATTAAAAATTTTAGATGGTTTATAAATAAATATTAAAAGCAAAATTGAGGATTTATTTGGAGCAATTTTTTTATTATTATTTTACTTTTTGATGGTAATTATATTTTTATTTGACTATTATGTTACGATAAAAATTAGTTTTTAATGTAAAAAAATTATATTTTTGGCAGATCCACTTAGAAATAAAGTAAATATCTGATAAAAATTTAATTTTTAATAATTTCATTACAGATATTGGCGTTATGAGTGGCGCCGCCATCTTCATCCAAAAAGACCTCCACATCAGCGACGTCCAAGTGGAGGTCCTTCTTGGAATCATAAACCTTTACTCCCTCGTCGGCTCCTTCGCCGCCGGCCGGACTTCAGACTGGATCGGCCGGCGATACACAATAGTCGTCGCAGCCGGAATATTCTTCGTCGGAGCCCTCCTGATGGGCTTTGCAACCAACTACATCTTTCTCATGTGCGGCCGCTTCGTCGCCGGAATCGGCGTCGGCTACGCCCTCATGATTGCGCCGGTTTACACGGCGGAGGTCTCTCCAGCCTCCTCCCGTGGTTTTCTGACTTCCTTCCCCGAGGTCTTTATAAATTCCGGCATTCTTCTCGGCTATGTGTCCAACTTCGCATTCTCTCACCTCTCTCTGCATATGGGATGGCGGCTTATGCTCGGCGTCGGCGCGGTTCCGTCGGTATTTCTTGCTCTTGGTGTGCTTGCTATGCCGGAGTCTCCCAGATGGCTTGTTCTACAGGTATTAAGCCGCGTGTAAACGAGAAAATTTTTTGCAGTTACTCGGCTTCGTTCAAAAAAAAAAAAAGAAAAAAAAATTTCGGCTTCGTTCATTAAGCAAATAAACAAATTTCTGCTTTGATTTGAGCTCCTTAACTTATTAAGCTGAATTAACAAATATAAAAATACAAATTTGGTTGCAGGGCCGCCTCGCAGACGCCGCCTACGTCCTAGACCGCATCTCCGACACGCCGGAAGAAGCCCGCCTCCGCCTCGACGAAATGAAATCCGCCGCCGGAATCCCATCTGACACTCCCACAGCCAACAACATCCCTATCTCCCGAACCAACCGCGGCGGCTCCGGCGTTTGGAGGGACCTCTACCTCCACCCTACCCCCGCCGTCCGCCGCGTTCTCATCTCCGCCATCGGCATCCACTTCTTCCAACAAGCCTCCGGCATTGACTCAGTCGTCCTCTACAGCCCTCATGTCTTCAAAAAAGCTGGAATCTCCGGCGACAACGCTCTCCTCGGCATGACCGTCGCCGTCGGCTTCACCAAAACAATCTTTATACTAGTCGCCACTTTCCTCCTCGATCGAATCGGCCGGCGGCCGCTCCTCCTGACGTCGGTCGGCGGGATGATATTTTCGCTGATGTGGTTAGGAATTGGATTGACGGCTGCGGATCACCATGAGGGGAAGTTAATGTGGGCGGTGGGGCTGTGTTTCTCATCGATATTGGCTTACGTAGCGTTTTTTTCGATAGGGTTGGGGCCGGTGACGTGGGTCTATAGTTCTGAGATATTTCCGATGAGGTTAAGAGCGCAGGGGGCGGCGGCGGGGGTGGTGGTAAACAGAGTGACGAGTGGGATTTTAACGATGACATTTATATCTTTGTATAAGGCGATAAGTATTGGCGGGAGCTTCTTTTTGTATGCGGGAGTGGCGGCGGTGGCGTGGGTGTTTTTCTATGGGTATTTGAGGGAGACGAGGGGGAAGACGTTGGAGGAGATGGGGAAATTGTTTGGGTTTAGTAAGGAGGAGATGGAGGAGGAAGATGAGATTGTGAAGACGAAAGAGATGACGACGAAGAACGGAACAGGGGAGGCGGCGGCAGCGGCGCCGGTGGCTCTGTAACTGGATTAAAATATGAATGCTGTCTGACAAGAACAAACACTATTGATGGTTATTAAAATAGATGCTTACATGAGCTATAATAATATGAAGAAGGTGTAGGGATCATATTTAGAGATAATGAAAAGAAAAAAAATCTCCAAAAATACCACATGTTGCCGACCTTTGATAGGTGTTTTAATGTAATCAACTAATGCAAAGAAATAATTGTTGCCTAATGTCCTTTAGCATTATTTGATTTGAGACAACAACTAAGACTTTTTCTATTTTTTTCTTACAAAATATAATTAATTGAAGACATGTACGTATATTTGTGCTGGCTGTGGAGGCAGAAGAAATTATTACATGCGGAGATTGGACGTGAGATATGGTTGGATTTTGTAAGGATATATAATAAATACACAATTTTATTTTTTTATGTGTATTTACTGTATAGTTATTGTGTACCCTTACAAAATCTGGACATATCTTCTGCCCAAACTCCACACGTAATAATCTCTCGTAGAGATTGATAGAGATTAGAATAATTCCACAAAGTCTTTCATTAAGAATAAACCAAGAACATGATAGGTGTATTAATGCAAGACTTCTTGGGGTCTTCAAAGATTCCTATTTATAATCACTGTTAATTGCGTCACATGCACTGCCTTATCACACTCTTTGGCGTCGAAGATCACTTCTCTCAACTATTTTTCTTAGAAGAGTTTGAAAGATATATAGTTCTTTTTTCATATAAATATTGAATGTGAGAAATTTGAATTTATAAATTCCATTTCTTATAGCTGCTGTAGAGAATGTAAAAATTTAAAGTTTTTGTAGAAAAAAATTTTCTAGCACAATTTTTTTTTTTGAAAGCAACGAAAAATAGACAAGGCAAAATTATCGTTCCATTCTAAAAAGTAAAGCAATAAGAGAGCTGTCTCAAACGAAGCTTAAGGAGAAATGGAGTTTGATGATGGAGCTTGTTGTGAAGGCATCATGGGAAAGCATGATAGAGCTCAATGTGCAAGGCATTGTGACGAAGCTCGCTAGAGAAAGCAAAGACAATAAATGGGTGATGCTCTACCTATGAAGAACAAAAAAGTTCAAACATTTGTCCAAGATGTTCAAACTAGATTCAAATCAAGTTCAAAACTTTGGTTCAAACAAAATGTTCAAATTTTGTTCGGATTAGATTTGAAAAAAATGTAATCCGATAATTTAAATTTATAAATATTTTTAAATGGGCAGAGTTTATTCAGTCGATAATCCGACGGGTGGTGATCTGAAGATGGTCGATGGATGTTCGTCAGTGGTGGCGGTTAGGCGGAACTCTAGGGTCATTGAAGCCTCGGAGTTCTTTCAAATCTCCAACCAAACCAAACAACCAAAGTTACTTCGGTCCTTGATTTGGGCCCATTTTGGTGTGAATTAGACTGATTTTAGTGTCTTTGGGTTCGTCTTCTTTAGACTTTTGAATAGACTATATGTTTGCTGAAGTTGGAGTTTGGATGGTCCCATATATAATTTGGTAGTTTCCAACTTAAATATGCCTCGAGATTCATGATCAATCAAGGCAATTTTGTATGACATGTCAAAAATATTTTATTTTCAATTAAATTTTTTTGAGTATAAGAAGCACAAGTTATCTAAAAGTCATAAGTGATGCAATAGATAATCTCTCAAAATTTGATAACTAATTACATGTTGATATCTAAATTGATTAAAAAAATGCAATATATAATCACATTAACTATTAATATTTATCTCTCTTATCCAGCATATTTATCTTCTTATTAGTATTTACTGTTAATATATATAGGTGTCAATAAATAACCTATATATAGGTGTCAATAAATAACCTAATCTAATAATCTGACTATGGTCTAATCCATAAAATCCAGACACTAGTAATTAACTCATCTAATAAACAGGTCGGGCTTGGTTATGTGATTCTGACCCATTTAATTGGCATATTGAATTCGGGTTGACCGCCAAACCGTTTTCCCGTCTATTTATTTATTTATTTTAACTTAAAATTTCTTTGCTTGTTGATATCCTTTTCTTATTTCCTTATGAATTAATTTAAACTTTATAGTTTATTTTTGTAAAAGTTAGTTATCAGTTAGGGTTATGATCATCCAGATTACTAACGGGTTAGGTTTAAGCCCATCTTTTTAGCTCATTTATTAAACAAATCCAACTCAAATTGACTGAATTTAAATCATGTCAATTTTGAAACAGATGCTAACCAGACCCGTTAAACCATTTTGATCAAATGAAAACAAAGATAGAAATAAAACAAAATAAAAAAAAGAACTGTTGATCAAGCACGTCTCTTCTTACATGTCACTAATAATAGCCACATGCACCCAATAATTGAGTTGTTGCCACATTTATTGAATTTGTAGTGTCTCACAAGGAAATAATTTGACTTTTTAATATAAATAATTTACCTTAATTAATTTCTTAAATTATGAAAATATTATTCTATTGCAGCCCTTAGATGAAATAACAAAAAAAAAAAAAATCTATCTATATTATATTATCATTTAATTAAAAAAAATATAGATATTTTTCAATGAAAATATTTATTTATTTTCCTTTTATTTGAATAAATTAAAAAAATTAATAGAAAATGGCCACAAGATTACAATGTTTTTTTATTGCATTGTCAATCACCCAAAAAAAGTCCAATTTGTCCCAAATGCTGCAATGAGCATCGGTCGCTATTAGAATATCTTCAAGAATAAAGAAGAACTTCAAAAAATTATCTAACGACCAATATGTTGGAGTATCATCAACATGGTTAATCCAAAATTCAAAAACTAATTGATACATCATCAAGAAATTATCTTGATCGGACACGAATCTTGAGAAAAGGTTAAGTTAGGAAACTTCCAAAATTAAATTAGGGAACTTCTGAATTCCGATTTCAGCAAACTTACAATTGAACTGAACGTCTCGAGAATACGAACCAAACAACAACAAATTCAACTCAATCCGAGCTTAAATGGGTCCAAATCAAAGGCCTGAAGCATTGTTGGAAGGTTCGAACCATAATTTGGATTACCGAACAATTTCCAAACATGCTTATAGTCGAATTGAGTGGCTTGACGAGACGAATCCAACCAATGCAAGATCACAGAATTCCAACATCATTAAGACATTCAAATGTCTAGCGAACAGTCCACGATCAAGTTATTTAACATCGGTCGTTCATCCAAATAACTCCCTATTTACCCTTGATCTTCATTCTATTTATATTTACCATTGATCTTCATTCTATTTACGTGCCATGTCGCTATAGGAAATATATAAATAGATCATTCATTCCTATTGAAATGAGACCCCAAACCAAAGAAAACTCGTTGCTCCTCCTCGACCACCGTCCGGAGTTCCGCCGGACCATCACCTGATGCCAGAGTTCAGACGGACCAAAACTTGAGGTACGAAGTTCGACAGACCACGCCCGGAGTTCCGCCAGATCACCACTTGAGGCCCAGAGTATCACCTGTTCACCACTTGAGGCCTGGAGTTCTGCTGGACCACCACTTCATGAAAATTCCACCAACTTTAAAAAGCCCGATAGAAATTTCTGATAAATTTGTAGCAGAATATTCCACAGGAATTTCCAACTGAAAGTTTCGTCAGAATTTTGTGTGTTTTTTTATTAATTATACATGCTTCAAAATAATTAACGAATTACTATAAAATATTAGGAATTATTTACTTGCCACCTCTTAAAAGATTTGCCCGAATGCAAAAAAATCAAGCTTCATTGCACAAAACCTGACTGATAATATGTTGAAGAATCTATTCGAAGCTCGCAACATTCATCACCGAACGTTTTTTTTTCTGGTCGACAATAACATCAGAAGAAGATTCAAACTTCATTAATTTATTAAATTTCCATTTTTTCACACTTCATTACTGTACACATCTTTGTTCAAATCTGAAATGAACACATTAAAGATTTATAATATTCATTTGTTGTCTTATCAGCTCTCCATATTATATAAACTTATAATAATCTCTCCACTTTTGCTCACAGGGCGCTCTCTCTCTCTCAAGTTTTCTTTCTCTCTAGATCATACAGCTTTGTAGAGATAGAGAGAAGAAAGAAAGTTTTAGAGATAGAAAGAGAAACCGGAGATGGGAGAAGATAACAAAGAAACTAAAGTAGTCTCCGAGGAAGCAGCGCCTCCCAAGCGGCGCAACACCAGATTCGCCTTTGCCTGCGCCGTGCTTGCCTCCATGACAACCGTTGTTCTGGGCTATGGTATTTCTTCTCACTTTATTTATTATTATTATTATTCAAATTAGATATTTTAAAAAAAAGATTAGATTTTTTTTAATTAAATTGGTGAATGAAAGCTCCAATTTTTTTTTAAAAAAATCAGTTCAAACATTAATTTATAGTATTCAGATATTGGCGTTATGAGTGGCGCCACCATCTTCATCCAAAAAGACCTTCATATCAGCGACGTCCAAGTAGAGGTCCTTGTCGGAATCATAAACCTCTACTCCCTCATCGGCTCCATCGCCGCCGGTCGAACTTCGGACTTGATTGGCCGGCGGTACACAATCGTCCTCGCAGCCGGAATCGTCTTCGCCGGAGCCCTTCTGATGGGCTTTGCAACCAACTACGCCTTCCTCATGTGCGGCCGCTTCGTGGCTGGTGTCGGAGTCGGTTACGGCGTCGTGATTGCGCCGGTGTACACGGCGGAGATCTCTCCGGCCTCTGTCCGCGGCTTCCTCACTTCCTTCTCGGAGGTTTTTATAAACTTCGGCATACTTCTCGGATATGTCTCCAACGTCGCATTCTCTCACTTCTCTCTGCATATCGGATGGCGGCTTATGCTCGGCGTCGGAGCTGTTCCGGCGGTTTGTCTTGCTCTTGGCGTGCTTTTTATGCCGGAGTCACCTAGATGGCTTGTTCTGCAGGTAAGGGGCGCGAAAGAAAGAAATATTAGTTGGGTAATCTATTCATTTATCATTTCATCAAGGCTTCGTTTGTTTTTTTTTGTGCTTTTTTAAAAACAGTTTTAAAAAATATTAATTCAGAAAATGGAGTTTTCTAACCGAGAAGCACATATAAAAAGCTTTCTCAAAACTTAAGAAAAATGAAAAAAAAAGGTGTTATTGAGAACGTGATTTGACGAACCAAACAACACAAAAAAAAAATCCTCCATTTTCGAAAACGGAGAAGGCAAAAAAACGCTCAAACAAACAAAGCCTAAGCTATAATTTTTTTTTTTCTTATGGAACGGGATATCATCGACTGCCAGCCTTAAAAGCTCTTGGCGTCATGACTAATCATTAAGAGCATAGAAATTTTTTATGTCGAAATATGTTATTTTGGTTTGGTTTGGGACCGCTTTATTCCTCATTTTATTAAGTTATTTTTTAATTAATTTATTTTAAAATAGAAAAAAGATTATTTAAAGCTGCCCCAAGCAAAGCATTAATTATATGTTTGAGTAGAAATTATTACATGCAGAGTCCGGACAGGAGAACTATCCAGATCCTGTGATGGTACACAACAATACACACTGTGTATTTTCATAGAATTTGGATGGTTCTCTTGTTGTGACTCTGCATGTAATAATCTCTTATGTTTCAAGACATTATATATTATGTTTTTTCATAACAATTTCATATTCATTTTGACATTCAATTGTAACAACTCTAAGTGAACCCTAATAACTTTTTTAAAGCATTATTTTTTAGGCAATTGTGACGTGCCCAATTTGCCTTCAATTTTTATGTAATTTTAAGAATATATTTTATGATGAAATATAACTTCTAATAGTTATATGGATTATGATAGTTATAAAAATATTATTTAAATAATTTAAAAAATATTATAAATTTCAAAATAATTAAAATAAGTGATGACTATTTTTACAAATCAGTGAAATTGTTGCAGACATATCCTAAAATCTCCTTAGTAATAATCTCTTCCCAAGCAAGTGTTTGTATTTGTTCTTCGGCGTATAAACTCCTTAATAAATACATGATTATGAAATAAATATTTTTGTTTAATTTTTTTAAATAAATTTTATAATTTGATCCATTAATTTACACCCTTCTAATTTCTTGCTTGCAGGGCCGCCTCTCCGACGCCGCCCACGTCCTAGACCGCCTCTCAGCCACACCAGAAGAAGCCCACCTCCGCCTCTCCGAAATGAAATCCTCCGTCGGAATCACCTCCGACAGCACCACTGCCAACACAACCCCCTTCACCCGAACCAACCGCGACGGCTCTGGCGTCTGGAAGGAACTCTTCCTCCACCCCACCCCCGCCGTCCGCCGCGTCCTCATCTCCGCCTTCGGCATCCATTTTTTCCAACAAGCCTCCGGCATCGACTCCGTCGTCCTCTACAGCCCCCATGTCTTCCGAAAATCCGGCCTTTCGTCCAACAACGCCCTCCTCGCGATGACTGTCGCTGTCGGCCTCACCAAAACCAGCTTCATATTAGTCGCCACTTTCCTCCTCGACCGAATCGGCCGCCGCCCTCTCCTCCTAGCTTCAGCCGGCGGCATGATATGCTCTCTTATAGCATTAGGAATTGGATTGACGGCGGCGGAGCACCATGAGGGGAAGTTATTGTGGGCAATGGCAGTGTGTTTCTCATCGATTTTGGCTTTTGTGGCGTTTTTTTCGATCGGCTTGGGCCCGATGCCGTGTGTGTATTGTTCAGAGATATTTCCGATGAGGTTGAGAGCGCAGGGGGCGGCGGCGGGGGTGGTGGTGAATAGAGTGACGAGTGGGATTATATCGATGACGTTTCTATCGTTGTATAAGGCGATTAGCATTGGCGGGACCTTTTTCTTGTATGCGGGAGTGGCCGCGGCGGGGTGGGTGTTTTTCTATGGGTATTTGAGGGAGACGAAGGGGAGGACGTTGGAGGAGATGGGGAAATTGTTCGGGTTTAGTAAGGAGGAGATGGAGGAGGAAGATGAGATTGTGAAGACGAAGGAGGAGGGATTTGGTGAAGCGGCGGCGATGGGGGCGGTGGCGGCTCTGTAAGTGGATTACTGTGGTGGGTGAATAAGATCGACTATAAGATAAAGTTATGGTGACTTAACTTGTTGATAATACGATTTATACGTAGCTAATACATCAAATTAGTATTAAAAAGTTTGATTTGGCTACTTTTACTTATTTTTATGGTAAAAAAAAAGGGGATATAAAAGTAGTAATTATTTAAATGAAAAAAAAATAAAAAATAAATTTGGTTTTCATTTTTTAATTTACTTAATAAAATATTTTTTTAAAAGTAAAAGTTATAGTTGAGAAATATTTTTTTTTTTTTAGTTATGAGAGCTAAAAAATAATAATTGCGAGTAAAAAAAATTTGGAACTTTAATTTTTATTCAAATTAATATTAAAATGAAGAGATCAATTTCTTCACTTCTTATCTAGAGTATGTTAAGTATCATCCTCTTTTTCTAATACTTATAAATTCACAATTTATCATCATCTACAAGCAAGAGAAACATATTCATATCTTATTGCATGATTGGAGTTCGGATCCGGACCGGTCCGGACTCCAATCATAATTATTGTCGTTGACTAGACACAGTGACTAGACATAGTGCTCAAGCAAATATAATAAAAAAATTATTAATACTACACAAACACACAAATATATACATATAGAAGATTGTACAATCAAGCACACCTACTTTCAATGTTCTCATAAGAATTCATAAACTATTCCAACATTGATGGCTATAGTTAAAGTTTTTCAAAGTTTTGTTTTAAGTTCAATGATGTCCTCTTTTAGTTTACTAAAAACTAAGGTTTTGTTTGGGACAATTTTCTTATTATTTTCTAAAGAAGTTTTTTAGTACAAATATTTTTAATTCAAAAAATTTTTGTACTAAAAAATTATTTTAGAAATAAGTAAATAAACTATCCCAAATGAAGCCTAAGACTATCATATTTCTTTAGTTCTTCTTCTTCTCACTTGTCTTTCATGGATATTTTCTTCTTGAATGTAATTTCTTTCTACAAAGTTTACTTTAAGATCGACATTGTGTCACTTGTCCATAAATTCACTCATTTAGAGCATATTAATTTTTTTTTTTCAAAAAAGAACATTTCATTCCATAAAAAAGAGCGATTGCAAGATCCAAAAAGCAAATGCAAAAACAAGAGGAAAAAAAAAAAACCCCCCCGAGGGCTCTGTAGAAGGTCGAGACTACCAGCTTCCCATAAGACAAGCTCGGACCGTCCAATTGGTGGACCAAAAAGCGAAGGAGCCATCCTAATGAGATCAACGCCAAGGTCGCCACAAGCCAAGGTGACAGATAAGTGAGCCCAAGCCACATTATTGCCCAACAACAAACAACGAAAAAATATAAAACTGAGATCTCCAAAAGCACTTAAGCCCACTGAAAGTGCCAAAACGAGTGCACACACCATCACCAAAAGGATCACCCAAATAGCCCAGAGAATAGATACCTTGTCCAACCAACCAAAAGGCCACCCAAAAAAGAAAACCAAGTACACAATCACCGACCACATATACCCCTTCCACGAGCCCTACCATGAGAGGCAACAGATACAAGAGGTTTATCTCGCAACAAGGCAAAAGAATTGCCTGGATCCTCATCTCCAGATGATTCGAAAGAAACATAATCAGAATAAGTCGAGTCTTGTAGCCAATCCAATTGCACAAGAACATCCAATCCCGAATTGTCCCCCACATGATACACTAAAATTTGAGGATCAATTAATGTAACAGGTACATCCATAAAATTGTTGTTAACTAAACAGTCGACCATGACTGGATGCGAACTGGAGTTAGCAGACACCTCACAAACCCCCGCACCCAAATTTTCAGACGAAAGAGCAACAACCTCATGAGGGCAACCCAAAACAACAGGCTTAAAAGAAATTTCACCCAAAATAGCCGGGACAGACACCACCGACAACAAGCGATCAACACCACCATGATTATCAAAACTGAGACAAGTTCTAGGGGAGACCACAAAGGGAGCTAAAGTACCTGAAATGGAACCTTGAGGGAGAAAGGGTAAAGCATCGGGGGACAAAACAACAACACCATCACCACTATCTTCCTTACCACCCGAAAGGTTCACATTATTTTCCACATCAATTTCCACATTCTCAATAGCTAAATTAGCTTTAAGGGTGTCCAAATCCACCAACTGAACCACAGGCTGCGCACCCAAAGCTGAATTTGGAAGAATGGGTTCAACATAAATAACTTGCTCAGCCTTCACATTAGAAGAAGTGAGAATTGGATCTGAGACAATATAATCCTTCTTAGCAACATTAGACGGCACAGTTCAATCAACCTCAGGATGACAATTACCCGAAAAATGCCCAATTTTTTTACACGAAGAATAAAAAGAAGGAAAATCCTCCATAACAACATGCTAAACATACCTAGAAGATTCAGGGCCTAACCAGACACGAACGGGATAAGATTTAGTAACATCTAATTCCACTCACACACGAGCAAAAGATGTCCTAGACCCAATAACAATAACAATATCGATTTTAAGAGGCTTTCCAAAGATTAAACTCAAGCCATGAAGTATGCGGGGAGAGAAGAGATGGGGGCGGAGCAGAGGGAAAGACACCCAAATGGGTACAACCGGCGACTCCACCCCAATGTCCACAAAGGGAAGCCATTTGGTGAGTTTCATAAAGCAGTTATAAACTAAGTAAGATCCATGGCAAAAGACCCGACAATAATCAAGATCATTTTTAAGCTTAACGAGGATATGAGACGGGTCCAGCAACGTAACAGAAAATTCAACATTCAATCTTGAAGAAAAACCGTCGAATAGAGTCCAAAGAAGGGCGCTTAGAAGGAAAAAATTCGACCAGAGAGAACTGGAAAGGCGCGGCCAATGCAGAGATTTCTTGTTCCAAAATCCAAAGAGAGGGAATCCCACGAAAAGAAGAAACCCTAAGCTCCGGAAAAATGGGATCATATTGCTTACCCGCAAGTACATCCAAAAATGAACGAGAAGATGAAGAAACCCCTAAAAAACCAGGGTTACATAACTTCGGCGGCATGCCGGCTAGCGCCGGGCAAAACCACAAACAACGAAAACCCAAAATAAATCAGAGAAATAGAAACTAAAAGTTCGTTAGGGATGTTAAGCCCTATGAACTTAGTCCCAAGCTAACCAAGAGGGGGGGGGGGGGGTGAATTGGTATTTTAAAAAATTTCTTTTCACAAAGAACAAAAACACATAAACCAAAATCACGCCACGATAAAAATAATGCGGAAATAAAAGTGCGGAAGCAAGAAAATAAGAACACAAAGATTTATAGTGGTTCGGTCAACTTGACCTACATCCACTCCTTGGAGGCACCCTCCAAGTATTGCACTACAAAACGTGACTCTCCTTTAGCCTCCACGGCTAGGCGGAGAAGCCTTCACAAGAATCTCCTTTTCGCAACCCTGGCAAGGTAGAGAACCTATCTTCTTTTGCTTCCTCCTGAAGCTGGCAGAGAACCAACAACTAGATGCTTACTCCTTACCTCTACCGACCCTTCCACATACGAAAAACTCTAGACGAAGAAGAAGTAGAGTGATCCTTGAAGCAACCCTTATGAATCCCCTCACAAGCTCCCCCTCACAAGATCCTCTCTCTCTCTCCCTCTCTCTCTTTCTCTCCTCAAGACCTTCTCAGGTCAAGGCAGCATCCAAAGGTTGTTCAAAACGTTGAACAAGAGCTCTTAAATAGAAGAGCTTCAAAGGAGCTCATTAATTACAAGTTGCCGACATTATCTTCCAGGCCGATATGGATATCGGCCTGGCCGATCAGTACAAAACTCAGAAGATCGACCAGAGCATCACCCTGGATGTAAAGCTGGACGATTGAAAATTTGCTTGATTGTCCAGGCTGATCTCACGATCGTCCCGGCCGATCAGTTCAAATCAGAGGAAAATCGTCCAGAGCATCGCCCTGAATTTGAGCTGGCCGATATTTATCGTCCTGAAGTAACCAAGATTTTTGAATAGATCGTCCTGGCCGATCCTGCGATCGTCTAGGACGATATGATCGTATCAATCATCCTTAATTACTCCCTTGATTTCCTAATCAATTAAGACATAATTTGAGAATATCGTCCAGGCCGATAAATGATCGTCCTGGTCGATAATTAAAAAAATACAATATACCTTAATTATCTATGACGGCAACTTCCTTCTGTTTTGAGCTTATCGACCTGGCCGATACACGTATCGTCCAGGCCGATCTGTTAATGACGGCTGCCTTAACTAAGAATCAAAATTTAGACTTTCTGTTTTAAGCCTGATCGTCCAGGCCGATGTAAATATCGTACTGGCCGATCTGAGTAAAAACAGAAATTCTAATTCTCTCAAGTGTGTGTGTGTGTGTGTAGGGTTACTCAGCATCAGTCTCTTTGACAATTACAAATAGACTCAAGAAGAGAAAAATAAAGTACAGACTGACTCAACCCTAAACCAACGCAATCTTGAACTAGCTTCGTTTGTTCATCCGATCTTCGATTCCTGAAAAGTTAGAAGCAATAGAAAGTCCAAGAGAATCAACAGTGTTTGTCAATCATCAAAATATAAGTCATGAAAATAGATTTGCAACAGAAACTTTCCTGAAGGAAAGAGGAAGACGTCGCCACCACGGCGAGGAGCCCCAGCCACAGGAACTCACCGGAGAAGGCTAGGGCAAATGCCCTAGCCGAGCGGAAGCTGGGGTGGGAGGATTATATAGAGCATATTAAATTGCTAATGATTTGATCCAAAAGGGTTACAACAAACGAAATTTTTAAGTATTGTAATATTTGAACAACTTTAGTATTAAATAAAATTTGAGCAAGTACGCATGTAATATTGTCATTTGTTTACCCTAATTGATTTATTGAGTTATGATCAATTGTGTTCTCATTTTACTTTACTTGGGGACCAGTAAATATTTCAGTGTGATTGTGTTTGATTACACACGATTTTTATGCAATATTAAAATTATGCAATTTATTTATTTATTTATTTTTATTTTCTTTTAAGTATTTAATTCTATCTAATGGCTAAATAAGTAATAATAAATGGAATTATCTTTAGCTGAATAATATTCTTGTGGGACCAAAAAATAGAATAAAGCTTCACTTTTCAAGTACTCATAAAGAAAATAAAATTAGCTCAATTTTATTAAAATGATCAATCAAGAGACTATTAAGGTGTAAATCTCTTCATATTTGGATGAATTCATTTTAAAAAAGTGAAATTCCAATCCTATTTTTATTGGAAATTATTTGATAAGTGTAGAAATGGCAAGAAGCACATGCTACTAGGCTTTTCTTAAAAGGAAGCATCAATTTTAATTATATTAGAAAAATATATTAAATTAAAAATTTAATCGAGAACTAGTATGGTGGCGGATGTCTAAGAAACAAATTACGTGTAAACTGTAAAAAAGGGGATCGACCAAAGAGGGCATTGGAGTTTTCAGTTCAAAATTTTGAAAGGTCTGATAAAGGTGCGCTATTTAAACCTATGAAAGGTTGGGGCGAAGGAATAGGGTTAGGAATTAAGATTTCTATATTTAAATAGTTTTATTTAATCCACAAATATTATTTAATTAAAAATACATGAAAAATATGTACTTGATCATCTAAATCCTAAATTATTATGTGTGGACTTCGGACCGTCCAGAGGCGAATTTGAATGCGCCACATCACCTAATACACAGTGATACACAGTCGCGATACACAGAAAAAAAAGTGATGTGACAAGTTCTAATTCGTCTCCGAACAGCATTTGTATCCTCGCAAAATAATTTTGCACATCATAGACCAACTATCATCACCCAACTAATGTCAAATCCTACCAATTGGCACTGACCTGGCATCCGCAAGTATTGACTACTATCATCTCTCATCAACTAACATCGAAGATCGTTGATCAAGATATGAGCTTTGTGCTCCATCAAAATCATCAATAGGTGTTCAACAATTCAACCGTTAGTTTTGATCAGTTCAATCTAATTTTATAAAAAAATTATTTTTTATATGGATCAAATTGATTGAAGAATCTGCTCAAGGCTAAACTAATCAAATTATGTTGAATCAATCAATTTCTAAAATATTGATATACACACACGAAATTTGATTGTTGCATGAGCACAACTATAGTAAGAATAACTAAACTTTATTGCACAATAAATAATGCTATTTAATTAAATTTGGCCAAAATCCTAGTTAACTGCAAAGTGATGAAGACAGATCCAATTAGTGGGCCCTTGGAAACAAGCTTGTGGTTTACGGGCCTCGTTCCAAAGATATGGTACTGGCTGGAGCACTGGTCGCGATCGTTAACATAGGCCATGAAGTCTCACAAGGCTCCATCCTAACTTTGGGTAGTGGCAGGCTGTGGGCCATTGCTTTTTTTGCCCTTGTTGTGGCCCAATAATAATAGGGTGAATCGCTTTTGTCTTATTTGTTGGCCGACGGCCCGCCAAAGACCTCAAAAGTCATATATTAAGATACCAATAATTGTAGTGGTCCCAAAAGTCATAAAGTATATGGCTTTGAAATTTATTATTAACACTTTATATATTTATTAAAATATACTAACATGATTTTAATGACATAAAATTTATGAGTGTGAATTGAGAATTTTCTTATGTTGATTGATATTATGTAATATTTTGTCTACACATAGATAAGATAAATTTATAAATTATGTAAAAAAAATTTAAATTTTGGGAGAGATAAAATATGAGACATGATTCATAAGAAATAATTTAATATAAATGTAGTGAGGTGTGTTGAACGTTTGTGTCAAATGATGATCGACTAAGGGACGGGCAATAATGATTTTCGCTGCTAGTTGATGAGAGGTGATAAGTTTTAGAAGATTGTGGATGCCCGTGTCGATTGGTGGGATGTGATATTGATTGGGTAATGATAGTTAGTCAATGACAATTAAAAGGATTATTAGTAGTGGTAATCGGTATTAGATAGAGTTCTAGAGTTCTCTATATCTTTGAGTTGGCTCCGACGGAAAAGGAGAGATTGACTAACGACACAATGTGGTGGCGAATCACGGGGCACTTTATCGACCGTCTAGCCTATCTATGGTGAGGCACATAAGCCTTTATTTTAGTGCCTTTGTTTGATTGTATGTATGTTTCATTAAAGAATATTGAAAATACAAAGTAAATGCACTTAAAAAAAGGGAGCTTTTTTTGGATGCAAAGTAAAATGGAAACTTCTTTTTTTGCCTCAGTTGGATGTAAAGTTTGAGCATAGTGATCCACTAAAATGACATGGTGATGGGAAATACTTAAGTGGGCTTTCTTTCTTGGGATTTGGAGAGAAATGATTGTGCCAATATTAGATTATTAGATAGTTTGCCTTCCTTCTCTTTCTATTCAATCTAATATTTTAGGTTCATTTAGTTATGTACTTGCTTAAGTAGTTCAGAAGGAATAATTCAATATAACAGAGAGGCTTAAGATATCTTTTAGTCAAAGTGATGACATACTCATGCAGGACCTGATCGAAAATCGATAGCAGACGAGCTATGGATGATGACAGATCTCGGGAAGACGGACGCGACGACGAGGGACGGAACTCGGGTCTCGGGAAGAAGGATGCGATGACGGGCTCGACCGTGGAGCTCGACGAGCCGCTCGATTGGACGAGTAGAGCTGAAGTTCGGATTTCGAACTCGACAGAGTTCGAGCTTGAGCTCGAGATTGTCGAGCTCGACTCGAACACACGAGCTCCAACTGTTTGCACATCTAACTGCCCCCGCTAAAAATTAATTAAATTAATTAGTTATGAGTGAACGACTGAGATGAAGCGGAGATTCTGAAGTAACAGAGAGCGGGTGAGGTGGAGAGGTGCAGACTATATAATTCTTTATCAGTTGTAGCGGCAAGAATACTAAATCTATATCAGAACGATTTGACGTAGTTGGAAGTTCAAAGAAGCAGGCATGATTACCCTCTTTATATACTTTTATATATGTTTCATGTGAGCTTTGTTGCACTCTTAAATCAATAAATCCTCCCATTTTCACGATTCTACAAAGAAGCCATGGAAGACCTGAATTCAAAAATCACTCTTAAACTTCTGATCGATGCTCGTAGCAACAAAGTTCTTTTCGGTGAAGCTGGTAAAGACTTGGTAGATTTCTTGTTCAGCCTTCTTACCCTCCCACTTGGCTCCGTTATCAAGCTCCTCTCTCCTTCAACTATGAATGGATCTATTGGAAAACTTTATCAAAGCGTAGAAAAACTTAACGAGATTTATCTTGTATCAAACAAAGACAAAGCCTCTTTACTTCAACCCAAAGCATCCACTTATGTTAACAATCTTTTGCTTCTTGCCACAGAAACCAGTGTAGAGCTCAAATACTATCTGTGTAATTTTTGCAGTAGAAAAGTCACTACTGTGAGAAATACTGTGTGCCCAAACTGCAATCGTGCGATGGTTATCGAAGTCGCCTTTGTGGTTCCATCGAGTTCTTCTACTTCTTCTGTTAGTTCTGGAAATGCAGGAGAGAGTGTTGGAGGCTATGTAAAGGGATTGTTTACCTACATGATTACAGATGATTTGGAAGTGACGCCAATGTCTGCGATCTCCAGCATCACTCTTATCAATCGCTTCATCATGAAGAAGGATGTCCAACTAGAGGAGAAGGTGGTTGCCGTCGGCATCAAAGAGGTTAATTCTTTGTTGTAACTAATAAATTTCTTTTAGTTTTATAACTTTGTTTTGATTAAATTTGAATATTTTAGGGACTTGCTTTGCTTAAGGCTTCATTAGACTCACCAACTGCTTTGACTGATGTTTTCTGCTCCCCTAAGAAGAAGGAAAAACCTCCATCTTCCTCTATTGTAGATGATGATGATGATGACGACGACGACGACTAATTGCTCCCTCTTTGTATATGTTTTGCTAATATATATATATAAGTATTGAGAAATGGTAATGAGGTGCATATGAAAATTATTAATATGCATGCAACTTACATTCATTAGAATAATATCATGGGGAAATTTTAGATATGAGCATAATCTTCGTCCAATTTAGCGAGATTGTACAATTAAGCGCACCTACTTTCAATGTTCTCACAAGCATTTATAATGTATTCTAACATTGAAGGCTATAGTAAAAGTTTCTCAAAGTTTTATTTTTAAGTTCTGTTGGGTGTTAGAAAATACGCGGCGGTAGAGTTTTATGAATTTGCGTCCGAGCGTTGCACGTAAGTTTAACACACAAACAGGAAAAGAGAGTGAACACCGAGAGTTTTTACGTGGAAAACCCAAAAATGGGAAAAACCACGGGGCCTCGCCCAGTTGCAAATTTCCACTAGTGTTTTCGTAGATTATAAATGGCGGATTTCGTCCCACAAGTCGGGATAATCCAAATACAACTTGTTTCTTCCACGAAATTCACAAAGTCCTGCGAATTCCTAGCGTTTCCTGAAAATTCGGCAGAGTTCCGGCGTCTTCAGGCGGCAGGAAGAGCTCCGGCGGCGGTGGTCGAGGAGGTGAGGAATCTCCTATTCCCCTTTCTCCTTCTCCTTCTCTTCTTCTGCGAATTCTTGGCGTTTCCTGAAAATCCGGCAGAGTTCCGGCGTCTTCAGGCGGCAGGAAAAGCTCCGGCGGCGGTGGTCGAGGAGGTGAGGAATCTCCTATTCCCCTTTCTCCTTCTCCTTCTCTTCTTCTTCTCTCTCTTCACTTTAGCCTCTTGGTGTAGAATGAGGGCTCTATTTATAGTTTTTCTGGAGTGGTATAGTCCGTAAATATGCGTGAGATCAAGGGCGAACAGGGAGTGGTTTGAATGGACGGTCGATATCGAATCTTTTGATCATGCACCGTTTGTTGGACATTTGATGGCCTTAGTGATGTCTGAATTTGATGATCTTGGGCTCGTTGGATTCGTCTCGTCGAGCCGCTCGATTCGAGTATAAGCTCGTCAAAATCGGAGACCGTTTGGTAACTCAAAATGTGGTTTGAACCTTCCAACAGTGCTTTGAGCCCTTGATTCAGACTCATTTGAGCTCGGATTGGGTTGATCTTGGTGTCGTTGGGTTCGTATTTCCGAGACGCTCAGTTTGACTATAAGCTCGCTGAAATCGGAGTTCATATGCTCCCGAAATTAAATTTTGAAGTTTCCGAATTGATTTTGCCTCGAGATTCGTGCCCGATCAAGATGATTTTGCGATGTCGTATCAGTTGCCCCCCTATTTTCGGATGTCGTAGCTTCAGAGGTCCGAAAATATGTGTCACAAATTTTGGAAAATCTTTCTGAGTGACCCCGGATTGATCTGGATTGTAGAAGCCCCGAACGGCTCCGAAAATGCCAAAATTGAGTCCGGAACGTCGAAAAACGGTTCCGGGGACCTCAAAAACGTCGAATTTGGACTTTCGGGGCGAAAAAACGGACCCAAAACGGGCCAGGTGGTCGAACCGACCGGACCGGTCGGCCGGCCGCCGCCGCCGCCGCCGCCGCGGAACCGTGGTGGATTTTGAGGGAGGAAGACTTCCTCCTGTCGTGCTAATTCCGGCTGTCGATTCTCCTGGAGGAGTTGAAGAATCTTGTCCTGAGATTCTTCCATTTTCCGAATCCTTTCTTCCAAAGAAGGCCCGGAGGTCCTTTCGCCGGCAGTATTTTGCCCCCCGGGGTGCAAAGATACTGAAGTTGGTCGTCTATGGTTAATAGAAGAGTTTCTGGACTGACGAGAGTTGGAGCGAGAAGCTCCAACCAAACGATTGCTGCGCCTATTCACCATCGTAGCAATACTCGAAGTAGCGGGATAAAAGTTTCCCATAGACGGCGCCAAACTGTTGGGTGTTAGAAAATACGCGGCGGTAGAGTTTTATGAATTTGCGTCCGAGCGTTGCACGTAAGTTTAACACACAAACAGGAAAAAAGAGTGAACACCGAGAGTTTTTACGTGGAAAACCCAAAAATGGGAAAAACCACGGGGCCTCGCCCAGTTGCAAATTTCCACTAGTGTTTTCGTAGATTACAAATGGCGGATTTCGTCCCACAAGTCGGGATAATCCAAATACAACTTGTTTCTTCCACGAAATTCACAAAGTCCTGCGAATTCCTAGCGTTTCCTGAAAATTCGGTAGAGTTCCGGCGTCTTCAGGCGGCAGGAAGAGCTCCGGCGGCGGTGGTCGAGGAGGTGAGGAATCTCCTATTCCCCTTTCTCCTTCTCCTTCTCTTCTTCTTCTCTCTCTTCACTTTAGCCTCTTGGTGTAGAATGAGGGCTATATTTATAGTTTTTCTGGAGTGGTATAGTCCGTAAATATGCGTGAGATCAAAGGCGAACAGGGAGTGGTTTGAATGGACGGTCGATATCGAATCTTTTGATCATGCACCGTTCGTTGGACATTTGATGGCCTTAGTGATGTCGGAATTTGATGATCTTGGGCTCGTTGGATTCGTCTCATCGAGGCGCTCGATTCGAGTATAAGCTCGTCAAAATCGGAGACCGTTTAGTAACTCAAATTGTGGTTTGAACCTTCCAACAGCGCTTTGAGCCCTTGATTCGGACTCATTTGAGCTCGGATTGGGTTGATCTTGGTGTCGTTGGGTTTGTATTTCCGAGACGCTCAGTTTGACTATAAGCTCGCTGAAATCGGAGTTCATATGCTCCCGAAATTAATTTTTGAAGTTTCCGAATTGATTTTGCCTCGAGATTCGTGCCCGATCAAGATGATTTTGCGATGCCGTATCAAGTTCTATGATGTTCTCTTTTAGTTTAATGAAAACTAAGGCTTCGTTTTGGACAATTTTCTTATTACTTTTACATCAGTTTTTTAGTACAAAAATTTATAGTTTAAAAAATTTTTTATTAAAAAATTGCTTTAGAAAGAAGTAAGAAAGTTATCACAAACGAAGCCTAAGAATATCATGTTTCTTTTGTTCTCTCGTCCTCTTCCCACTTGTCGTTCTTATATATTTTCTTCTTGAATGTAATTTCTTTCTACTACATTTCCCTCTATCTTTTTCTTCAACAAGGTCCACTTTAAGATCGACAATGTGTCACTTGTACATAAATTCACTCATATAGTGCATATTAAATTGCTAATGATTTGATCAATAAAAGGGTTACAACAAATGAAAATTTTAATTATTGTAATATTTGAACAACATATTTAATGTAATTTGAGCAATTAAGCATGCAATATTGTCATTTGTTTGCCCTAATTGATTTATTGAGTTATGATTCATTGTGTTCTCATGTTGCTTTGCTTGGGGACCAATAAAGATTTCAGAGTGATTGTGTTTCATTAAATGATTTTTATGCAATTTTAAATATACGCAAGTTTATTTAACTCACATATACTATTTCTAATTAAAAATACATGAAAAATATTTACTTGATCATCATAGACCAACTAGCATCAGCCTACCAACGTCACATCCTACCAATTGAGACTGGCACGACATCTGCAAGCATCTGACAATTATCGTCTCTCATCAAATAAAATTGAAGATCATTGATCAAGATATGAGCTTGGTGCTCCATCAAAATCACAATAGGTGTTCAACAATTCAACCGTTAATTCTCTTCAGTTCAATCTAATTTTGTATAAAAATTTATATTTTATATGGATCAAATTGACCGAAGAATATGCTCATAGCTAAACTAATCAAATTATGTTGATTCAATCAATTTCTAAAATATTGATATACACACATGAAATTTGATTGTTGCATGAGCACAATTATAATAAGAATAAATAAATAAAGGTATATAATTAAATTTGGACAAAATCCTAGTCAACTTAGAAGTGATGAAGACAAATCCAATTAGTGGGCCCTATGAAACAGGCTTGTGGCTTAAAGGCCTTTGTTCCAAAAATATGAAACTGGTTGGAACACTGGTCGCGATTTTGAACATGAAAAATTATTAGGTGCGGAGTGCGCACTGTCCGCACAAATACTAAGTACCCAGCGGTAACACGAATAATATTTGTGCGGATGGTTCTCCCCGTCCGCACTCCGCAACTAATAATCTCTCCTTGAACATAGGTCATAAAGTCTCACAAGGCTCCAACCTAACTTTTGGTAATGGCAGGCTGTGGGCCATTGCTTTTGTGGCCCTTTATGTGGCCCAATAGAATCGTTTGTCTAATTTGATGGCTGACGGCCCGCCAAAAACCTCAAAATTCATATATTAAGATATCAATAATTGTAGTGGTCCCAAAAGTCATAAAGTATATGGCTTTGAAATTTATTATTAACACTTTATATATTTATTAAAATATACTAACATGTTTTTAATTACATAAAATTTATGAGCGTGAATTGAAAATTTTCTTATGTTGATTGATAATTGATATTATGTAATATTTTGTCTACAAATAGATAAAATAAATTTATAAATTATGTAAAAAATTTGATGAAAGTTTTGTGAGAGAAAAAATATGAGACGTGATTCATAGGAAATAATTTAATATGTATATTTGTCTTTTTAATAAAAAAATATAAAATAAATAGTGAGGCGTGTTGAAGGTTTGTGTTAATTTATGATCGAACAATAATGATTTTTGCTACTAGTTGATGAGAGGTGATAAGTTTTAGAAGATTCTCGTTCCCTTCAATGATCTCACCAACTTCAAAGAAAGAGGAAACATCACCATGTCATTTTAGTGGATCACTAAGCTCGAACTTTACATCCAACTCAAGCAAAAGAAGAAGTTTCCATTTAACTTTCCATCTAAAAGAGAAGCTTTCTTTCAGTGCATTTACTTTGTATTCTCAAGATTCTTTAATGAAAAATACATACAATCAAACTAATGCACTAAAATAAAGGCTTATGTGCCTCACCATCGATCGGCTAGACAGTCGATGAAGTGCCTCGTGATTTTGTCGCTACGATGTGCCTTCAGTCAATTTCTCTACTTTTCCGTCGGAGCCAAGCCAAGGACTTCTCCCAAGGAAGTGCCTCATTTGTAATCGACATCAAATACTAGTGAATTCATTCAACTAGATTAGGCCCTGTGGTTTTTTCCCAATTTTCAGGGGTTTCAATGTAAAAACTATGGTGTCTCTTATAAATAATGCACCCTCTCTTATCTGCTTGTGTTATGGATCTTCATACAACATTAAGACGCTAAACTCTATATTTCTCTACTGTCGCGAATATTCCAGAATACAACACTTTTAATAAATTTTATAAGTTTAATTATAATTAACTTTATTTAGTTGATCGTATTTTCTTATTTTATAATAAGTTAGTTATTTTCTTTTATTTTTATTTTTCATGACACAAAAATTTTGCACCGAATTAAGCTTAAAATTCTTAGAAATAATTAATTAGTTAGGAAAACGAGGCAAAAAATAAGCACGTCGGCACTGAAAGCCTGAATGCACTGGAGGATTAGGCGCATTAAAATAATGCTCCATACCATTTGGCACATTCAAAGAATGATGCACCGAACGGATTCGCGCATTCTATATGCTGCTTTTCATAATTCCATCCATTCGCGCTTCTATTGCTAAATTTGACGAAGATTATGCTCATATCTAAAATTTCCCCGTAATATTATTCTAATGAATGTAAGTCTCATAGACATAATAGTTTACTAATTTTCATATGCACCTCATTACCATTTCTCAGTACTCATATCAAATTAGATGAAATGCCCTCTTCAAATTATGTAGCTCAAAATTAAAATATACTGTTAGAGTTTTTATATATTTTAAATTATGAAAAAAGATGACCATGATCAAAATAATACTAGAGTTAAAATATATAATTAAAAAAATTAGTTTAAAAAATTTACATTTCCATACATATTACATTAAATCCACACAGAATTAAGCTACAAAATAAAGGCCTTGGCTACATATACATACAGAGAAAGTCACATAAATACAAATGCTAGTCCATTAGCATTGCCATATTAGCAAAACATATACAAAGAGAGAGTAACTAGTCGTCGTCGTCGTCGTCATCATCATCATCCACAATAGAGGAAGGAGGGTTTTCCTTCTTCTTAGGGGAGCAGAAAACATCAGTCAAAACAGTTGGTGAGTCTAATGAAGCCTTAAGCAAAGCAAGTCCCTAAAATATTCATCAAATCAAAACAAAGTGATAAAACTAAAGGAAATTTAGTAGTTCAATAAAGAATTAACCTCTTCCATGCCGATGGCGACCACCTTCTCCTCTAGTTCGACATCCTTTTTCATGAAGCGATTGATAAGTGTGATGCTGGAGATCGCAGACATTGGCGTCACTTCCAGATCATCTGTAATCATGTAGGTGACCACTCCCTTTACAAAGCCTCCAACACCCTCTCCTATATTTCCAGAACTAACAGAAGTAGCAGAACCCGGTGGAGCCACGAAGACGACTTCGATGACCATCGCACACTTGCAGGTTGGGCACACGGTATTTCTCACAGTAGTGACTTTTCTATTGCAATAAGTACAAAGATAGTATTTGAGCTCTACAGTAGAGGTTTCTGTGCCAAGAAGCAAATGATTGTTAACATAAGTGGATGCTTTGGGTTGAAGTAAAGAGGCTTTGTATTTGTTTGCTGCAAGATAGATCTCGTTAAGATTTTCTACGCTTTGATAAAGTTTTCCAAGAGATCCAATCATGGTTGGAGGAGAGAGGAGCTTAATAACAGAGCCTAGTGGGAGGGTAAGAAGGCTGAACAAGAAATCTACAAAGTCTTTACCAGCCTCACCGAAAAGAACTTTGTTGCTCCGAACATCGATCAGAAGTTTAAGAGTGATTTTTGAATTCAAACCTGCCATGGCTTCTTTGTTGAGCCGTGAAAATGGGAGGATTTATTGATTTAAGAAGACAAAAAATGCAGACTAGAAATTGTCACTAATGGCTGGATGATGCGCCGGAGAAGAAACGCTGCCGACTATAAAGTGGGAAGGTAAGCAGTCCATCGGAAGAGTCTCTTGAAAAGCCAACAAAATAAATATAATTATTTTATTTAATGATAATTAAGAAACAATTAATATACTTAATTAAACGTTGATTTAATTAATTTTTTAGTGGGGGCCATTAGATGTGCAAACGAGTTGAGCTCGAGCCAGGGGTGTTTGAGTCGAGCTCGACTATCAAAACCCAATCTCGAGCTCAAGCTCGAAATTGAGTCAAGTTCAAAATCCGAATTCGAGCTCGACTCATTGTCCTGTCGAGCGGCTCATCGAGCTCCGCAGTCGAGCCCGTCGTCCCGAGACCCGAGTTCCGTCCCTCGTTGTCGCGTCCGTCGTCCCAAGATCCATCATCATCTAGAGCTCGTCCGCCGTCGATTTTCGTCGTCCCAACCTCGTAGTCGCATCCGCCGTTGAGAACTGACGTCCCAAGCTCGTTCGTCATCTTCCTGAGCTCTGTCGTCGAGATCCATCATCCCAAGGTCATCATCCAGAGCTCGTCCACCATCATCCAGAGCATAATCATCATCATTCTCTCAATGATTTTAGATTTTATCGGTGAATAGAAAGAGAATGAAGACAAATTATCTAATAATCTAATATTGACACAATCATTTCTCTCCTAATCACAAGAAAAAAAGCCTAGTTAAGCATTTCCCATTCCCTTCAATGATCTCACCAACTTGAAAGAAAGAGGACACATCACCATGTCATTTTAGTGGATCACTAAGCTCAAACTTTACATCCAACTCAAGCAAAAAAGAAGTTACCATTTTACTTTCCATCAAAAAAGAAGCTTCTTTTTTTCTTTCAGTGCATTTACTTTGTATTTCCAAGATTTTTTTAATGAAAAATACATACAATCAAACTAAGGCACTAAAATAAAGGCTTATATGCCTCACCATAGATAGGCTAGACAGTTGATAAACTGCCCCGTGATTCGCCACCACGCTGTGCCATAAGTCAATTTCTCTCCTTTTTCGTCGGAGCCAACTCGAAGATATAGAGAACTCTAGAACTTATATTACATCACACCAATCGACGCGGGCATCCACAAATGCTTAAGTGGGCTTTCTTTCTTGAGATTTGGAGAGAAATGACTGTGCCAATATTAGATTATTAGATAATTTGCTGTCTTCCTTCTCTTTCTATAAACCAATAAAATCTAAAATTTTAGGTTCATTTAGTTATGTGCTTTCTTAAGCACTAGAGTTATTTCAAAACTAACAATGTATGAGGTAATTCCAGGTTCATATTGGTATCTTAGTCCTGCTTGTTATAGCATGCATGGCAGGCTACTGCTACTGAGGCTTCGTTTGAGACGGTTTTTTTACTGCTTCTTAAAGAAACTTTTTAGTACAAAAATTAAAAATTTTGTATTAATTTTTTTTAAAAAAAAAGCAGTGAGAAAGTTGTCTCAAACGAAGCCTAAAAGTGCATAACTACTCGAAATTTCTTGAATCTCTATATTATACGAAATTTTCCTATATTCATATCAGCTTCTTTCCCAAGCGAGATTTCTGAATGTTAATTTAGGCTTATGTGCTGCAATTAATGTTTGTGTTGCTTTATTTATATCTAAATTGTGCTGTTCATGAGCTTACTTTTATGCCTTACATTTTGAAAGCTTTCTGCGGGTTCTCAAAGAAGCATCAGAATTATGGTAATTCACAGCTTGCTACTGTTTGTTATCTTCAGCAAACTTACAAGCAAAATCTCGACTCATTTGGTTACTTATAGATATAAATAAACTTAGGAAACATAAATTTTATATTTATATGAAAAAATTTGTGTGAAAATATTGTGATCATATTTTATATCAGGATGTTTTTTAAAGACTTTGGATCTGCTTTGAGGTGAGAATTATATTTATGTTGCACTCTTTTCAAAGCAGGTTCAATGATTCTAAATTTCATCCTCATCATTTTTTTTTTTGGGAAAATTTGGGCTTAGCCCGTATATTAAAGAGAAAAAAGGTAATGCCTCATATAAATAAAGAGGCAAGCCCAAAGCGAGCTCAAAAAAACACTACCATAAAACAGGGTTAACAAAACAGCCAAAAAGAAACAGAGCTCCATCGCTAGAGATGTCTGGACTCAGGTTAAATAAACAACACATCACAGATAACTCAAACCCCTAGTTGCCCGAAGACCATCCAAAGGGGAGCTTCAAGATGGAGCCTCATCATCGTCACAGGCAAGGCAAAACCTCCAGAAAAAACCTCCAGCAAACCCAACAGTCAACAGCTCTATGCACCAACTTCAGCTCCAGAAAAACCCAACTGAAAAACATCTCCAGAAAAGCCAAACCATAACAAATGGGACATCTTAGAATCCAGTAGGCTACGAGAACAACAAAATAGTCCCAGAACCAAAAATTCAGAGCAGCAACTCAGATGCTCAAATCGCCACCCAGCTAACATATCCAAATATTTTGGTGAGTTCCTCCACTTAATGACTTTCTCAAAAACAACTTTTTTAATGCATAAAGAGGTTGTGGTGCTGCTACTTATTTTATTCCCAAACCTCATGGAGTTCTTTTCTCTCGAAATATAGTAAACACAACCACAGGAAATGAGAAAGTATAAATTTTTTACCCCTTGTTGAAAACTTTGCTCACCATCAATCCATTCAAACAACTGGAAAATAGAGGGTCTAAAAAGCATACCCGAGGAGCCATATATAAGTGCCGAGAGGATAGCAAACGAATAGGAACACTCAAAAAATAAATGGTTCACACTTTCAGGGTGAATATGCCATAAACTGCATATTGGAGGGACAGAAATATTTCTTTTATGCAATTCACCAGCAGTTTTCAATCCCCCAATAATTGCTAACCAAGTGTAGCATGAAAATCTCATAGCATTTTTAGGCCGCCAAACCAAGTTATACCATGGACAAGTAGACTGATTTGAGTAAAACTCATTGATAAAATCAGAATACTTACTTCTAGGTTGATTTCCCACATAAGACAATTGTAAGATTCCTCCACAATACAAAGATTCTAGATAGCATTAATGACAGAGGGTGGTATGGAATCAGGCAAAACCTAGTTATTGCCAACAATAAAGCCTCTTACTAAAGAGTCAGAATGAGTGGCATTCAGTAAATGATGCCCATCAGTAAATTCCTCTAGCTTACCATTATAATACAAATGATCCCAATGCATGAAAATGGGGGCCTTAGTAGTGATCTTGAAGGAAAATTTTTCCTTTGCTATTGCAGCTGTAGATATCTTGACATAAAGTTTTGTGTGTGTGTGTTTGTATTATCATTCAATTGAAAGTTATTAGAAATTAATATGAATTTTGAAATTTACAAACAACATAAGAAAAAACTTTAGAAAATAAGAATTTACTTTCACATGAAATTAAAATTAAAATTATGATTTTTATAAAATATGTTTTACCAATGAGAAATTTTTGTTTGGAATTTTGTCCATTGCATCAATGCCAATACTCTTTCCCCATTTTTTGAGACATTGATGAAAGTTTTATTCAAAGAAAATCTCTGTTGAGCATGACTTGCTCTCTTTGCTTCTTGAAGTGGCTGTTGCTGCTGCTAAATTATGTGGAGTCCTGTGGATCTAAAGCAGCTGTTGGAATAATTTCTATAGAAACTATTGCCATCATGCCTTGTTGTTTAATAAAGCTAAACAGTTCAAGTTGGTATATGGTAGCTTTCTTCCTGAGAGCAACTATTGAAGATTATAAGAAAAAAATTTTATTTCTTTGAATTAAGTGGGAGAAATTTATCCCAATTCTTGAGCTTTTTCTTGCAGACTTTTCAGTTATTTTATGTAACTCTCAAAGATCAAATTTGAAAGAATTGTCTATTTTTCATTTTTAAAATATACCAAAGCTTCTATACATTATCAATATAAATAATATCCATCTAAAGCAACTAACAATTATATAATGATGGAGGAGGTATCATTGTTGAAGGGCGGCAAAGTTCGGAAAGATCGTTGTCGGATAACGATTACAAAAGTATCGTAGTTGTAGGGCGATGGAGGTTGGAAGGATCACAGTCAAGTGATGATGGTTAGATGATTCGTAGTTGGTTGACAACAACGATAAGAGTAAGGCCTGAAAGTGGTTTCTAGATGGAGGTCCAACGACGATGGACGGGAAAATGTCTAGTAGTGACAGCCTGGTGACTAGGATTCGTTGGTGGTGGTGATAGGGTTGAGCTTCAAGATTCCATAGTAAATTTGGAATGTTTCATCGGATAGTAATTCCCTTGATCATGGAGAGATCTTTAAATATTTATTTACTTTACCAATGTCGGAATTCAATGATCTTGTGCTCGTTGGATTCTTCTCGTCGAACTGCTCGATTCAACTAGAAACATGTTATATTTAGATATCATTTTGTCATTCAATTAATGTTTTGAAGCATTCAAATAGACTTTGGTCTTTTGATTTGGACTCATTTAGGCAAGGATTGGATCAAATTTAGTGTACTTGGGTTTGTCTCCTTGATATGTTCAATTTGATTGAAATTGGAGTTTGGGTGGTCCCTAAATTAATTATGAAAATTTTTTAAATTTGCATTGGGATTTTCCCAATAAGAAGATATTTTGGTAACATATAAGTATAAATTTTATTCATATTGAATATGAATTTAATATCTTCAACAAATTAGTGGTATGCTTTTTTTATTGTAATGATAAATGTCATTCATGATATTCTTTAAATTAAATATTTGTTAAATTTTTACATAAAATTTAATTTGTAATTGATCTCATGTTTTTTTTATTTTTAATTAAATTTATATTTTACATTTAATTCATACATCTAAAATTTTAAAAAACTAAAATGCCCTCCCTTCATGAAATTGGAAGCTAATTTTAAAAATTTTAAAATATATTAATATCCAAATATATTTAATTAAATAATAGAATATTCTAAAATCATCTTAAAATAAAAAAACAAATTTTCCAAGCTTCACTCAGTAAATGGAACTTTTATTTGGTCCGGTGCAAGGACCTAGAGGAAGGTTCGGTTTTGCCTAAAAAAGTGCAAATACCGAGTTTTTTGAAAAAATACCGAGTTTTTCAAAAAACTCGGTATTTGCACTTTTTGACCTATTTTTGCCTAAAACCGAACCTTCCTCTACATCCAGTGAAAGGACCTAATAATTGCTCCAGTAAATGAGCCTGGAAGAAAAAAATTAGGTCCTCGCTCTCTTGGCTTCTTCTCGGAGCTCGCAACCCCTGAACACGCAATCCCTCCCTGGCGTCGCACTTTCTCCCGTAAAATGCATTGCCACCATGTCTGATACTCAGTACCGACGCATTTCGGCGAGGAAGAGAGACAAGGGAGTGCCTGCTACAAAAAGTTTGGAATTTGGCAGCTTGAGCTTGATTGAAGCTTCAAAAATCTCTTGCAGGTTTAGCAAATTTTAGTTTTGTTTGTTAATGCCTACCAGTTTTCTTCTAATTCGACAAAATTTTGATTCTGATACAAATCTGAAAACATTCTAGCGGAGAAGCTTCTTTGTGTTTCTTGTGATTTCCATCTTACGTTAATCATTATGCATATTTCATGAATAGGGCAGCACAGAGGACGGATTTTCTTGGATTTCCTGCTTTGGTCGAATTCAACACATTGATTGGATGGAGATCCTCTTTGTTGCTTTTGAGAGAAAACCCTCAGAGTCATTAGCCTTAGAGCCTCCATGTCGTCCCTTTTCTTTGCCAAATCTCAATAATCCTCATATAAGCCCTACATGAACCCCAATTATCTAATCCTCCATGAAAAATCTCTGCTTTCGTAGATTCTCCACTCAGGTAGACCTCATTAAAAAACAAATTGATTTCAATGTAAGATTCCACTCTCCTGCAGTTCCCATCCCTCATCGCTCAATCCCTGACCTGCGGGGACATGATCTTGACTTTGTTAGCATTGTCCATAGTCATTTGATTCATGGTGACTGGTCCAAGCTCAGTACCTTTGCCCATGGTCTTAATACCTTCAGAATCAAGCACATCCTTCTCAGAATCCAGAAAGACCCTGTCCTATCCCTTGAATTTTATGATTGGGCCCTTATCCACAATCATAATTCACAAACCCTTGAGAGTCACTCTATTATCCTCCACATACTCACCAAAGCTCGTAGATTTAGGGTTGCTGAGTCCATTCTTAGGAAAGTTCTTATGTCAAAAATCTCAACTTCAGACATTTTTATGCCCTTATCTATTCCTACCGCCTTTGTCAGTCCTCGCCCAATGTATTTGACTCTCTTTTTAAAACATATGCACACTTGAAGAAGTTTAGGAGTGCCACTGAGACATTTTATTGTATGAGAGATTATGGTTTCCTCCCGACCATCCGATCATGCAATGCTTTCATGAGCTCCTTGCTTGATCTTGGCCGGTACGACATTGTTCAGTCCTTCTATAGGGAGATGAATCGGTGTCGGATTTCTCCAAATTTGTATACTTTGAACATGGTCATGCTAGCATTTTGCAGTTCTGGAAGATTGGAGAAGGCTGTGGATGTTTTTGGAAAAATGGAGTTATTGGGTTTTAGCCCCTCTGTTCCTTCGTTCAACACATTGATTGCTGCATATTGTAAGAAAGGGCTTATGAGCTTCGCGGTGAAGCTGAAAAATGATATGCAAACTAAGGGTTTGGATCCAAATGTAGTAACTTATAATACAATCATTTATGGGTTCTGCAAGGAAGGAAATTTGCATGAAGCTAACAAGATTCTGAGTGAGATGAAAGCCAAGGATGCCAGTCCAAACACTGTGACCTACAATACTCTCATCAATGGTTACATTAAAATGCGAAATGGAGATATTGGTTTAAGGATTTATGAAGAGATGCTAACGAACGGTGTCAAGCCCGACATTCTTACATATAATGCACTGATCTTAGGTTTCTGCAATGAAGGGAAGACAAAGAAAGCTACACACTTAGTGAAAGAGATGGACAGAGAAAATGTAGAACCAAATGCTTCAACTTTTGCTGCTCTTGTTAGTGGACAGTGCAAGAAGCAAAATTCTGAGAGGGCATTTGAGATCTACAATGTTATGAAGAAAAATGGATTTCATCCCAATTATGAAACATTTAAGATTTTGATTACCACCTTTTGTAAAAACAAAGATTTTGAAGGAGCGCTCAATGTGTTGAGGGAAATGATGGAAGCTTGGATCACCCCAGACCAAGATTTGTTAAATGAGCTTCTAAAAGGACTGCAGAGCTCAGGAAAGACTCATTTAGCGAGAAGGTTTCTTTCTGAGGCTGATGTATCAAGGTTTAATCTTGAAGCTTTTTTTGATGTTAGCAACAGCTCAAATCAGCTGGAAAATGCAACCGAATGATGTTGGCAGTATTCATTTAGCAGCTTGTGGTATAAGCTAGGGGAAACACAGAGAAAATGTTTTTTAGTATATATATGCACAAAGGATTTCTCTTTATTAGCTCAGCTTGGAGAAGTTTATTTGATTTGTTCTGGACAAAGCTTATACTTTTTCCCCATTCCTTGTGAATGTTGGTAATTACTTTTTTTTTTTTCACTTTACATTTCTTTTTAGCAATTTTTATGTCGCTTGTATTGTCAACATGTAAAAGAGTGAGATATTCTTGAGAAAAACTAAAATCAAACAGAACCATGTAGTTGGATAAATTTTGAACAGTGTAGTCATTGCAAAATATTTAGATTCTTTAGATGAATTAGATAGATGTGGTTGTTTCTTGCTCTTTGATGATATCAAAGAGCCACCAAGGACACATAAACCATCCTATGATTGATTGTAGAGTATTCGAACACCTTGCTTTGTGCGGACACCAGACGGGAGAACCGTCTGGTACCGAGCGCGGCACTGAGCAGTACTGGCACTCCGTACCGCTCGGTATCGCGCTCAATACCTAGTGCGGTACACTTTTGGGGTGATGTGGCGCATTTTATTGGTCTCTAGACGCCGTCCGGACTCCACACATAATAATTTTTCCATCGGATGAGAGTCAGAGCCATGTGGAAAGAGCAAACAATGACTTGGTGTCCTAATAAGATATATAATAATTCAATGAACAATAGCTAAATGTAATTGATGATGATTTTGCATAAACTGACTTATTTGCTAGATTGTGAAGGAAATATCTGATCGAGTTATGGTCAAATGATTTAGATTACCTACAAACTATTTATATGTGGTGGGATTAGAGAGAAGATCACCTTGCTCACTGATGTATTCTTAGAAAATTATCTTGATCAAGCACGAATCTCGAGGCAAAATCTAACCAAAAACTTCAAAGATTAAATTCAGGAGCATCTGAACTCCGATTTCAGCGAGATTATAGTCAAACTGAGCGTCTCGGAAATACGAACCCAACGACACTAAATTCGACCCAATCCGAGTCCAAATGGGTTCGAATCAAGGACCCGAAGCACTGTTGGAAGGTTCAAACCGCAATTTGAGTTACCAAACGGTCTCCGATTTTAACGAGCTTATACTCGAGCGGCTCGACGAGACGAATCCAACGAGCCCAAGATCGCCGAATTTCGACATCATTAAGGCCTCCAAATGTCCAACGAACGGTGCATGATCGAAGGGTTCAATATCGGCCGTCCATTCAAACCACTCCCTATTCGCCCATGATCTCACACCTATTTACGAGCCATGCCACTCCAGAAAAATTATAAATAGAGCCCTCATTCTTCACAAAGGGGGACTCAAGTGAAGAGAGAGAAGAAGAAGAGAAGAAGGAGGAGAAGGAAGAAGCTCCTCCTCGACCACCGCCGGAGCTCTTCCCGCCGCCTGAAGACGCCGGAACTCTGCCGGATTTTCGGGAAACGCCGGGAATTTGCAGAACTTTGTAAACTTGCTTGAAGAAACGAATTGTAATCTGATTGCCCCGACTTGTGGGACGAATCAGCCATTTGTAATTTGAAAAACACTAGTGGAATTTTTTCAACTGGGCGAGGCCCGTGGTTTTTTCCCTTTTTGGGTTTCCACGTAAAAATTCTGGTGTTCGTATTCTCTTTTCTGTTTGTGTGCTGAATACTCGTACAACGCTCGGACGCGAATTTACAAACTCTACCGCCGCGTATATTCTAGCATGCAACACTCACTATAATACTTTGTGTTTACTTTTAATAGAGTATCTGTAGGGGAAGTATTTTGAGGATTTGCTGAAGTAATCAAATCCCTGTTAGTTTTGGAATGCACCAGAGGAATTTGTGTGTACTTCCAAACCTAAGAAGTCATGGCCTGGAGATTCATCATATGAAATGTGGCTTATAGGTGTTGTGGATGATTAATTAAAGCCATACCTATCTCAGTAATACTGAAAATCAATATAACTAGTAGAATGGCAATTCCATTGGATTTTGAATAATGATTTATTTTGAATAATGTTTTGTAACAAATGAATAATTATAATATGTGTAATCTCCATAATTTATAAATTAAATTTTATTCTTAATATCATCATATTGTTAGTCAAAATTTTTTTAACTAACCTTATTATAATTACTAAACATGCATCTTATGAGCTTAAGTATATATTTAGAAGTAAGTATATCATTTGAGAACCACTACATCATCATTACACTTTATCTTAAAATCTTGAAGGTAATTTAGTTATAGCCAATAAATATTCATTGTATTGACATATTCAATTACATAGAGGTGACCTTTCTCAGTTGTTGAGACCTTTGAGATCTTTAACTTTGAATAAGTATGTTTAACACTTCATAAACTTATTTTGTAGTTACTATGAACATATATGATTCATTGGTTTTAGGCATCATAGTTTTCCCTAACTATGACATAATGATGCTCTCTGCTTCATCCCAAAGTGCAAACTTTGGTCTTTCAGATTCATAGGAGATCTGCCAGATGTATTTCTCTTTTCCTTAAGAAATATCTCCACAAATTGAGATCACTTTATGTAGTTTCATTCATTCAAATGATATGAGGTTTTTAACCCTTGTAATTCTTCTTTAGTCTACTTTCATCACAAATGATGAAGGAAAGTAAAAAAAATCCGCACATCATGAGGAGAAGTAATGAAAGGTAGGAAAAAATAAAGGTTGGAACTTGGAAAGATGCCCCTAACTTTACTCTGATAACATGTAGAAAAGAAGTGGTTAGAAAACTTGATTTGATTATTCCTCCAATGGGGTATTCATACACAAAGCGACGTAGAGAGTAAAAAGGAAATATACGAAAATACTAAGCCTGCCAAATCCATGCCCAATGGAGCAATTTGTGGCTTCCTTTTTTCCTTTCTTGGACTAGGATTGAGCCCGTTTGAGCGATTTTGTTTTTTTAAGCCAACCCGCCACCTCATGAATCCATGGCTTCCTGACCTTTCTTGCTATGCAAATCTCAT
>CM028342.1:4788018-4942065 GCA_016618105.1 Dendrobium huoshanense | reverse complement strand
AAACCCCCCCCCCCCCCCCCCCCCCCCACCCACCCATTAATAACTCCCCTTTAAGACTAGGCAGAGGTACGACTTTCTTAACCAACTCATGCTTTTCCCCTGTAAAGAGCGAAAAAATATATGGCAGGAGTTTAAAAATCAAGACCCATAGTCCCTACAATGAGCTTCATTTTGCCTTTCAAAAAAGTGTTAACTGTCTATTACGCCAGAGAAGGGAGGTAGCCAGCCATCTGGCCCAGACCGGCTGACCCCAGCAAAACCACTAGGCAGGAACCAGAGTAGTAGCAGGGAGGGCATCCCCCCCCCCCCCCCGGGGGACCAAAAAAAGTTAATATTCACTAATGTAAGGAAAGGAAAGAATTAGGAAGGTTTTTATGCTGCTAATTGATTAGGAAGATTTCCTAAATTATGTTTAGGCTAATTATAAAGGACCTAATTATTTAAAGTGCTTCGACGCCAATTTGAAGTGTTGCGGCACCATATCTAGGCCGCTGCGGTGCTCTGCTATCTATCATTCAGCACTAGGGCGCTCGGGAACACAGCGCTGGGGAGCTTGGGTACGCAATGCCGGGGTGTCGTACCCAAAAAATGTATTAAAAAAAAATTATAAAAAAAAAAAAATATTCTTAGAAATTTATATTTATTAAAAAAAATTCACAGTCAAAGTCTTTGCACCCGAACCCAAGCAGGAGGTAAACCCCCGCACCCCTCAGTGAACAAAACAAGCTTTGAGGTCCAAGACAGCAGAATAACCAGATTGATCAACATAATCATATTCCACGCATAACAGGTTCTATTTATGTTATTGTGTTATAGGGCTATTTAAGCAGTTGTCTAGGATTTAGTTTATGTTATTGCTAAGTTTTATTTTTATAATGTTGTTGTCAGTTTCTAGCGGCGTCTAGGGTTTGTGGAAGAGTTGTTTTACCTCTCGAATAGAAGATTAATTGTGTCTTGTTTTATTATTAAAGAGATAATTCAAAAATCATCCCTATCTTGGTGTTCCTACATTTTTCTTCTCTTTTACATTCACTTCCACGACGTAGCATTGTCCACATCAGACAAATCAGATTTTGAGACGTTCAAGACTTCCAATCCCTATGGAGATGCTCAAGTCTCCCCTTAAAAAAGGAATTGACTTTTCTCATCATGCAAATAGGATTTAGTGACAATCAAGGCCTACAGTTACTATAGTGAGACCCGATCTCTTGAAAGAGACGTTGACTTTCATTACGTGATAGACCAAATTTGGAGAAGGTCAAGGCTTATTTTTGCACATCTTCATAGAAGTTATACCAATATAAGTGATGCAAGCATTGGTGTTGAATTTGATGCTATTTGAATCATTTTCAAACATTTTGCGGTCAAGGCTTAAGTTACTACCTTATAGATTGCAATAAGTGGGAAGAGGTCTCTTATTGGAAGGTGAGGCCCGAATTTGAAAGATGTAAAGGACTTCAAGAAATCCCCAATGATGAAGAGTGTGTCGACATCATGTAGTTCTGATGGTTTTGCATAACTTTGAAATAAAACTTATTATTTGTTCATATGCATGTTTCTTCATGCATTAATACATACTTTGATTGATATTTGCAATTAGGTGGGTGGACGTAATGACATTTAATCTTTAGCATAATAATGATCCGATGTAATGAAAACTTATCCTTCGTAGGACACTGAACTTTTTGAGAAGTTTACTTCAAGAGCATGATTAATATTTTGACATAATAATATTATGCTTTATTAAAAGTTTATTTTCATATTTTTAACTTTCTATAAATGTTTCTTCCCAAAAAAAGGTGTCGCTTATCTCCTCTAATTGGAGGAGCAACAATAGTATTTGGGTCTTCCATTGATGCCACTCATCACCACCCATTCAGAATGGAAGCTTATTTGAGAAAAAAGATAAATAGGTCATACACAAATAAAATAATAATGAATTCATTTATCAAATAAAGATAACTGAAAACACTATTAGATCAACTTTATGAAGCATGCAACATGACAAGTTCGTAAGCCTAAAAAGGATTGAATTTTCTTCAAACTGAGCTATATGGCATTATCTTTTCTTATGACAACAAAGCCACCTTAGATAGATACTTGCCACTAAGAGACATTATACAGCATCCCTTACGAACATGCAGTAGTCAATATTTCACTATGAGCTTGGCCATTTTCAACATGCCTCATGATATATAAAAACGTTTAGTATCATAAATTCTAAAAAAGCAGAAACCATATAAAACAATGGAACATTGACATACCAGATACCCCTCAAAATCTTCAAGAATACTCTCCTCATCGCATGCTGTATTGTCAATGACTTCGGTAGTTGGTGGCTCTGAAACTCATCATTGATCATATAGTCATATTTACAAAATCAATCACACCATCTTGAAAAGCAAATATGTAAACCACTTTGATCAAGTAGAAGTGCAAGCAAGTGCAGGTTAATCGTTTACCTAAAAAACTTCTTGAAGGATTTATTATGCTTATTTATATTCTTCTCTGAAAACAAAGAACAATTTAATGGTGTCTTATATCTTTGCTTGGATGCCTTTTGCATTAACATTTGGACTATTTGGTCATTAGTTCGATTATCTTTTACAACTCTATATAAGAGTGCTAGGACTTTGATGGGGGCATCGACAGGAGATTCCGGTGCCTTTATCAGAGACGACACCGGAGATCGACGGCCATGATGGAGAGCCTTTATTACTGATGACTATTTATATCTGCATTTTATATATTACGCGTTTATTTTCAGTTTTTCCCATTTTACCCTTGTGGGTATTTATTTGCTCTTGTAGCCCAAGGGGCATATTAGACTTTTGTACTTGTTGTCATTTGGATCCTATTTATATGGCTCTTGTATCTTGTATGAGGGAATGAATTATTGATGAATGAAATTTTCTTACTCTTTGTTCTCTTTGTGAGTTCAATTTCTTTAAGATCTCTTAGTGAGTTCTTTGAGATCTCTTTGTGAGTTTACTTGGAGGAATCATTGAAGACTTGCAACCCTAGCCTCTTGCCTCTCCGCTATAAAAGATCACAAGTAAAGCATAGAAACTTGAAGAAACCCGAGCCCACCTTGTTGTCGCCGCCCCTAGAGCCCATCCGCCGCCCACCCTCTCACCGCCGGCCGGCCACCTAGCCACCAGCCGTCCACCACCCATCCAACCCCCTCTCCACAAATTCCGAATTGAAATTTGAATTTCAAAATTCAAATTCTTTCCAAATTTGGAAATTCCATATATAGAAATTTTTAAATGAATTCAAATTTGAAATTAAATTGATTTGGATTTAATTTAAAATTTTTCTAGTCATCCTTCAATTTTTGGAAACCCCTCTCCCTCTTTCCCTAACTCCCTCTCTCTCTAGCCATACCGCCGGCCCCCCTCTTTGGGCTCCCCATTAACTCCTTCCCCTTATTTGAAATCCAAAATTGATTTCAAATAATCCCCCCCCCCCATTGCACTAAAACTGAAATTAATTTCAGTTTTAATTCTCTCTCTACACCGCCGGCCTCCCCCTTTGGCTATACCCCATTAATTTTTCCTCTAATGCTTTAATTGCATTTTAATTGGGAATCAAATTTTAAATAATTCCCTCCCAAATCCCTTAAACTGAAATTACTTTCAGTTTTCTAAAGTAAACCCCATCCCTCTCCCTCTCTCTACCGCCGGCCTCTCCTCCTCTCCAAGCCGCCCCCTTCTCCTCTTGGAACTTCTTATGGCGACCAATCATCTTCACCTCCATGTCGCATGGCGGATCCCGAGTTAGAATGGGGGCTTGTATTCGATGCCCACGGTAATCTCGACGTCCTACAATCGCCGTTCTTCGACGCGGGATTTGACTCCGACGACAACACCGTTGGAGCTTACTTGGATCGGATCCTCCCGACCCTCATACACGCCATCGACAGACAAAGTCCAGACTACGAGTGGACCATCGACGGCCAACCTCCCGTGCCACCTCCACCTCCGAGTTCCTTGGCTCCTCCCTCCACGTGGCGACTTCATTTCTAGCGTGGACGATCTTCCTCCGCTCAACCTAGATTCGTAGGAACAAGAGAAAGCCTCAAGGTGAACAACTCCGTATTAATTGTTAGATTCGAGTTATTAGCTTTTAACTTTACGTTATCCTTTGTATTTGCTTAAATTGAACGGTTAATTTCCTTGTAATTTCTTTGCCTAAGCAAGTGGAACACAAAGAATTTGATAACCAACTTTGAATTGATGCATGATTTTATAAGAGGTTAAGCAACTAGTAAATCTTCTTTCATAATCTTGTGTAACTCACCTTGCATCACATCAGACTTCTTATTATGAGATAATGAATAGTCAAATAAATTTTCCTCCCTCATGGACTATTCAGCAATCCCTTCCACGATGAGATTAGTATCTCATCCAAGGTGTTTGTTCGTTTTCTTTATATTAAAGTTGTGTAGGCATATCGCCTCCAAGTTGTGTACACAAGGTGTTTGTATTTCCTTCTTCCTTCTCCCTTCCAAGGTTTTCTTTCAGTCTCCTCTTCTCATCTTCAAAGTTCATGTTTTAGTCTCATGTTTTGCCACCATAATCCCTTCTCTAATACAAACTCTGAAAACCAAGATAACATGCACAAAAAGGCATCATTGGAATTATGGTATTAGCGTTGATGCAGTAAAGGCCATATTAAGAGGTGTGGTCAAAGAATTGTTACAACTTTTTGAACTAGGACTACAAGTGTACCTAAAAGTTCATTAACTGAACCACCGTATCCAATTTAGGGATCAGCCAGACTGAAAAGATGCTTTTAGCCAAAACTTGACCGTGAATGCAACAACCCAAAAATATGAAAAAGCATTTTTAAAAGGAAATTTTGAATTTCTATTTGAACTAGAGCGCTTCGACACTGCATTGAGCGTTAGAAATTGTTGTCACATAATTGAAGGCTATGTTATATAGTAATTATGGATTCAACATGTCACGCTATAACTGATTGACTGAATTACACCACGGGTAGAGGGTGATGACTCTTAAAGGATTATTGAAAGCCACAGTGAAAATAAATTATAAATAGAAATAAATGAAAGATAAGATATGATTGACATATGGATGGATATGGACAAGTAACAGATGGAATGATGAAAATACTACATTAAAGCTGGATGTCCTGCTTAACTGAATCTTACATTGATACATGCATACATTGATAATATTAATAGACAGACCATATAACATTGATGCATGTGCATAAATAGCATATGGTATGGATACGTGCACTGATAGTCTATGAAAGATAAGGAGGATAAAACTAACGACTTATTATTGACATGACATGATAGATACTAATTATTGATGACCATTGATTTTGAATGCTAAATTGATATATGATGAATTGATGTGAAACTAAAATGTCACTATATTATTGAATATGCTACTGATATAATTAAGTATATGATAGAAATTGGTTTCAATTGTAGATATTGGTAACTTGTTAGGTTAAAATATTAATTATGTGATTTTTACATGTTTTCAGGGAAAAGTAAAGAAGCTTGAAGGTGATCTACGTGTTGGCTTCTAGTAGTCTTTCTATTTTATAGTCATATATTCATTGCGATGAATTAGTTTATTTTATGTCATTACTATTATACATGTATCATTTTAGGCTTGTACTGAATCGTTGAATGGTTAAATGGTTGTAAATGTAAATATAAAAGATACAATTCTTTCAATTTAGATTACAGTGAAGTTCTTCAAACATCTTAAGAGGGCCTATTCAAATCGTCATTAGCCTTGGCCAATCTATTTGGTAAGCCGAGGTTTCATAGTCCTTTAAAAGATTATTTCTCCCACCCTTGACAAAATTTTCTTTCACGTGTGCTTAGCTTTTAGAGTTCTAGCAGATTACTAACTTGAAAAAATAATACCCGCCATTTGCTCATATGCTCAAAGAGAATAATTGTCAGCAAGGCATTCTCATATGATTGTTGGGATCAACTGCCAGACAAATAGCGAAATGAAGTGTTTCATCCAGCCAATTGTGAAGGTTCTAGACGCATTACTTTAGGTACAAACTAATCAATACCCTTACATTGCAATGGATGAAAAAATAATATAAATAAAATTAAATAATTAGTTGTACTGTAAAAACACCCAGGCTTGAAGATAAATTATTAATTTAACCTGGCTTGAGTTGAAGTGATGAGGACATCAGTGGAAGGTTCCAGCGTGTCTATCACAGGAGACATCGCAGATCAACGGCCAAGATTAGGAGCATCTATTTATGAGTTATTTTATGTTATTGTATTAGTATTATTTTCATTATTTGTTTTAGTTAACCTTTGTACCCCTATGAGGGAGTTTAGTGAATTGTTGCCCGGAGGGCATATTTGTTTTTGAGTTTTCTTCGTTGTGGAGGCCTATATATAGAGGTCCTAGACTTTGTATTGTTTTCTATGATTGCTTAATAAAATTTCTGGTTTTCTTCTCTCGAGCTTGAGAGTTCTTGAGTGACGAAGTCTAAAGATGTAGGCAAAGCAATACCCACCAGTTGCGGAGGTGCTCCGGGCTCGTGGTCCAACTTTCCCCTTGCTTCAAGCCATCAATTATCCTCTCCCCTTCCTCCCAAACTAACAGCCCTCATCCCCTACCCATCTCCCCAACCCGACGGCACCACATCCCCTCCCCCTCCCCACCACCCGTCGGGTTCCAACACCCAACCCAAACCCATTGGAATCCGACAGGTTCCCTCCACATGCCAGCCCCTCCCCACCTTCCTCAAGCCGCAAGCCACCTAGTCAATCCTAGCCGCCGGCTTTACCCTCACCCATAGAATCCACAGTCAATTAGCCATTAATACTTTCCTTAGATTATGAATTCAAATTCAAGTTATTTTGAATTTCAAAACTTCGCAATTAATGTAATTCTCTCTTATGAAACATCCCAATTAATCCTCCAATTTGAAATTAATTTCAGATTTATTCCTCAATCAACATTAATTGCTTGGGCCCCAAATACATTGCATTTAGACATCCTTCCTCTCTCCCTAATTTCAGATTTCACTTCTCCTATTCCCCTTGACTTAAAGCCTAAACCTAGCGCACGCCCTAACCTCTTCCTCTCCTCCTAAGGCCGACCACTACTTCCCCTCACCTCCCTTGCTCCTCCACTCTGTTTAATACCAAGTGATATTATCTTATTGAGAGTAGGGGTGTCAAATCGGGTCAGTGGGTCGGGTTTGGGTCAAACCCGAATTGACCAGACTTTATACGGGTCAACCCGAGCCCGACCCATTTTTGTAAACGGGTTGGCTTTTTCAACCCTGGTCCGACCCGCGCGGGTTGCCGGATTGACACGACCCGACCCGGATTTTGAAATACTACCGCGGCGATAGAGCAGTGGGAGAAGCGGAAGCGGCTACATGCGTCGTGGGTGGAGCAGCGGGAGCAGCGGCAGGACCCGTCGCCGCTTCGAATTCGTCGCTTCGGGACGCGCACGCGCGGAAAGCGTTCACTCTTTGGCTGCTTCGAGTTCGCACTTCGCCGGTTCGGGACGCACACCGCACAGGCGCGTCGCCGCTTCGGGTTCACCGTTCGCGCTTTCGACTCTTCGGGACGCGCACCGCTCAGGCATGAGGCGTCGACGCGACTTGAACCGAACCCAGGCAGAGCAGGCAGCAGACCGGGCAGAGGATTTTCGAGTCATTTTCGGGTTGCCGGGTCAACCTGAATCCGACCCGTTTTTTGAAACGGGTCATTTTGTTGAACCCGAACTCGACCCGTTTCAAAAACGAGACGACCCAAACCTGAAATTTTTCCGGGTCGGGTTTCGGGTCATGTCAAAAATTGACACCCCTATTTGAGAGGTTTTACTCCTCCTTGGCCTCCTCGCTAATGCATGGTCGATCCTAAAGTTAACCACGGATTTGCGTACAATTCTCAAGGACAAATTGATATCCTGCAATCGCCCTTCTTTTGACCCCAACTGGGAGTTTGAAGATTCTGTTGAAGACTACGTAGACCTCATACTATTTCATCTCGCCGAGACGATCGACGAACGACGACCATCCAGACAGTGGGAACTTGTCGGACGTCCACCAACGCCTCCTTCTCCAGCTACCCTCCCGTGGATCAGACCATCGGCATCGTAACTTTCTTAGTGGCGTCGTTTGGTCTGCTGAAGATCTCTCACCGCTAAAGCCCCTCATAGAGTCTGAGTGAGAAAGGAAAACTCGAGGTGAAAAGCTCTAGATATTAACATGTGGATTATTATTACAGCACATCTAGTTCTATTGTATTTTCTGATCTTGTTTTAAATTGATCTGTTCTCCTAAAATTGTAACTGCATGCCAGAGCCAAACGTCAATGGATAATTCCTAAAATTAATTCATGTGATTCATTAATCTTAAAGTAGTAAGCTTACAATAATTTTATTATTTCCTTGCAATTCCTGGTTGTTTCACATCATGAAGGCATTAAATGTTGAGCAAATAAATTTAAATGTAAAGTTAAAGATAATCTTATATAGTAAATGTGATGCGGACATCAATACGAAGATTTGGCGCATCTATCACAGGCGGCGTCGTAAATCGACGGCCATTATTTAAATTTTCATTTATGTATTATTTTCTGAATTTTAGCTCTTGTTTTATGTATTTCCTATTTTACCCCTAGGATAGTGTTTATATGAGTGTTTTGGCCCAAGGGGCATTTTTGTAATTTTCTTTTTTTTCTCATGTTATGGCCTATAAATAAGGGTCTTAAGCTATTGTAAGGGATGGTTGATTAATATGAAAAAAAATTTGTTTTCCACAAGGTGTTCTTTTCTTCTTGAGAGAGGACAAGAGTGAGATTCCATTGGAGAGGAATCGAAGTTGTCACCAGCCGCAGGATGGGTCCGGGCTCGTGAATTGAGATCCCTTGGAGAGGGAAATCGTATCACCCACCAACCTTGGAGACGGCCGGGTTCGTGGTTTTATTCTTTTCGTTATCTTTTCATTTTCTCCTTGTCGACATCCCCATCCTCCACCCAAGCCACCGGCCACCTCTTCACCATCCCGCCGGCCACCTTTTCACAACCCGCCGGCCACCTCACCCCCTCATTCTCCCTTGGCCATGCCTCTTTCCAATTTGGGTTGGCAAAATCAAGAGGGAAAATTCATGACAACTTGGGATTTCAAATTTCAAATTTGAAATCTTTCCTAATTGGTGTTCCTCCCATCAATTCCCCAATTAAGGCATTAATGGCCTCTTAATTTGAAATCAATTTTCAAATTAATTTCCCCCCATTTTCATTCGAATCCTGAAATTAATTTCAGGATTTGAATTAATCTCTCCCCTCTCTCCCTAGACCCGCCGGCCCCCTCTTTGGGCTCCCTCCTTTACTCCCCCATTCATGACATTAATTTCTTTGATTTGAATTTTAAAATTCAAATCAATTCCCTCCTAATTTAATTAAAACTGAAATTAAAATTCAGATTTTGATTAAATTCCTAATTGATTCCTAATCTAAGGAAGTTTAATTTCACGAATTAAATTCCATTGAATTCCCTGTGTCAAACGGCTATCCTACTCTAGCCGAATCTCCCAAATCCCCCAAGGCATTCAATTAATTTTAAATCAAATCATTGATTTAGAAAATCAATTCCCATCTTTCCCTTTTCTCTCACCCGCCCCCCTATCTCTCTCCAATCCTCCTTTTTCTCTCTTTAATACCTCTCTTGACTCACGGCTAAATTCTCCACCTAAATTCCCTACTTACCGCACTTGGAAAATCTGAAATTGTTTCAGTTTTTCTGGATAGCAAACTTGCAATCCCGTCACCTCTCCCTGTTAATTCCTCTCAGTTTTTTTTTAGCTTATTTCTTGGGAAAGATTTCTAAAGTCCTTCACTACTACTGGCCGAGACCTTCAAAGGCTTTCTTGGTTGGAGAAGAGCTTTAGGAAATAACAGCCCGCCCTCTCAATCCCTCTACTAAAAAGCTGAGAATTTGTCTCAGATTTTTGTTAGAAACCTGAGCTCCTCTCAGAATTCTTTGTTGAAAATTCTGAAATTGTTTTCAGAATATAGGAGAGGAAGTTTGGGCCTCACCTAGGCTTGCTGTCAGATTTTTTTGGAGAGGAGATCCTCTCCCTAGCAAAGCCCGCTACCCGTTCTACATCAAAATGTAATTAGTCATTAAATAATATTAGGCATACATGAATTAATAGTTATATGTTTATATAAAAGAGTTGATAGTTTTTTATTTGAATTCAAATGCCAAAGTACTACCATGAATTTTGTGATAGTTAGGTATTTAATAAAGAAATAATACATTTCCATTTCAAAATAATGACATCATATTCAATTTTATACGTTGGCATGCATGGCATAATAGTTAAGTATTTGATAAAATAACTACGCTTTAAAATTTAAAATTGTGGCATATCATATTCAACAACAACATCAAGCCTTCATCCCACTACGCGGGGACGGCTACATTAATATTTTTTTCTCAATTGTATCCTTTTAAGAGTCAAATTCTTATTTAAATCTAATAAAGAAATGTCATTTCTAATATTTTCTAGCCAAGTTTTTTTAGGTCTACCTCTACCTTTCTTAACATAAACCAAATCTAATACATCTACTCTACTAAATGGGTCATCGGAAGGCCGTCGTTTTATGTGATCAAATCATCTAAGGCAACTCTCTCTAATCTTATCTTCCACTGGAGCTACTCCAACCTTTTTACGTATATGCTTGCTTCGAGTTTTTTCACATTAAATCCTAGTGTCCTTTCTTTCCGCTACACTTTTTGTTTCTTGTTTGTTTCGTTGCCTAGTCTTACTTCCCCAACAGGCAAATAGGGCATGCTAATGAAATTGTAAATGCAAACAAAGGAGAAGAGTAAAATAGAAACCAACCAGATTGTGGAGGTGAGACTTCAATCCTTTCTTCTGAAGGGTGACCATCACTAGAAATGCCAAACTTGTCTTCCTCTGCCTTTTCTATAACATGATTTTCCTGAAACATTTGGAAATTAAAAAAGGAATCTTAGCCTAATGGAGTAAATTTTTATGTTCTTTATTACAATTAAACAACATAAGTTTTGATTTAAATAGTAAACATATTGATTTGCACTACAAATGAGTCAAAGCTAAAATTCTTTAAGGCATATAAATGGCATACCATGACCTTAGGAATATCAAATAATGGTATGTTGTTATTCATACTTTTCCCCCGTAACTTATCTTCCCCGATAGAGGAGACATGGGCCAGTTCATCGACTTTGTCCTGTTTGTTCTCTTCACCTTTAGACCTACGAACTAGCATTTCAAAAGCACTTTTTCTTTTGGGTGAACCTTCCTGGTTGAATTTTCTTATGAAATCTTTTACTTTCCCCGTAACTTTGTTTCCACGGGTTTTATCTTCTAAAAGGGGATTATCATGCAATGCAGAACAATTTGCGTTACCAGGAACTAGCCTACTTTCCCTTGGAAGTTGTCGCTTTTTCTGACTTTTAGATTGGGGCTCCCTTTCTTTAATCGGTCTAGGTATATCATCAGTTCCTAAAGGCAAAGAAAAGCACCATCATGTACTCAATTTAGGCTTCTTTTGGGACAGCTTTCTTAATGCTTCTTAAAACAGCTTTTTAATATAAAAATTAAAAATTTTGTACTAGAAAGCTGTTTTAAGAAGCAGTAAGAAAGCCATCCAAAACAAAGCCTTAATATGAAATGAAATTGAAGTGCGCAGTTAACCCATTGACAGTACTCACTCAGATTGTTGACATCATCATCAAACAATTGACTAAGACTTTTCAGCTCATGATTCTGTTCACCATGAACAATGGACTTGAATTCAGGATTATGTTCATCATCTGCCCAATTTGTACATAAATTTTCGTCAAAATATGGAACTGAAACTTTTTCACTCTGCTTGCCACATTTGCCTGTCATTATAAACGCCCAACAGTCTGGTTAAGCATTTTTTAACATTCCAGAATAGTCTTATCTTCTTGGACAGCGCATTAATTAAAAGATGGTTGAAACCCAAAAAAAAAAAAATTTTTTTGATAGCTGTGACCTAATTTTTTACTTGTATCATCTCTGAGAAGCTCTGGACCAAACTCAACATGTGAAAGGCCTTTAGCATTAAGAGCTATATAATCACCTTCCTTGTCTAATTTCTTCTCTTGATTCTCAGTTTCAGATTCGAAAGCTTTAGTCAAATGAGAGAAAGAATCACAGTGGGAAGGTATATCAACTTCTTGAACAACTATTTCAGGTAATGTTGTGAGTCCTCTTTCAAGTTCATTTCTTTCATTAGAATAAGAAGGCATGACAAGCATAACCCCTTTTCCTGCCCATTTGTGTATAGAGAAATGGAACTGCCGACTGCTGATATAATCCTCTAAGCTGCTTGAACTCTTTCCATTCTGGCTTTTAACTGTTTGAAAAGAAGGTTCCATGGTGTCTGCCAAACCCTCAAAGCTAGAAGGAATTCGGCGGGATAATGGACTTTGACGATAGGAAGCATAGCTCTTGTTTCTTAGATCACCATGACAAAGAACTGGTTGTGTTGTAAAATAATCAGTAGAAGAAGCATTAGGAGATAATGAAAAGCTGAAAGCATCAGATCGTTCATCCTCATTTCTAGATACAGAGTGCTGGGTTATAGATCCAAATCCTGGATGGTCCAAATCTTTATCCATTTTTTCTGATAAGCTGAGAATTAAATAGTCATGATCAGAACTTTAAAAGAGAGAAAACAATAAAAGGTGAACTTTTTCTTAGAACAAATTGGAATATTACAGGATGCCAACAGACTCTTGTTACCTTTTTTTTCTTTTTTGCAAAGAAATCTCCTGCTAGCTGGTACCTTAAAGTGACTTTCTATGGGATAAGTTCAGGGTGGGGCAGTATAAGAACAGTGCATAGACTGGGATTTTATTTTTTAAGAAGTTAGGATGGAGCAAAATAACTTCATTAATTCATTTTTGACGTGCAATTAATTCAACCAAATTGTGGCTTTGTTTTAGAGGATTCTACCACAGGCCATTGAAATCGTACTATAAAAATACAAAACTATGCCTAACTGTAATTAGTGAAAATGGAAAAGCACGAAAACTACATGTTTTCTGCCACTTCAATAATATTTCAAAGATTTTAAACACGTTAAGGTTACTTTTCTAATTAATAAAAAACTATAATTTGAACAAACTAAACATATGAGCTAGTGGAGCATTTAACAGATAGAATCTACAAGAAGGGATAAAGTTTCAATTCGATGGATCCGAATTTTAAAATTAGAATAGGGTACAATTTTAACAGCAAAAATTGGAGGAACAAAATGATATGAAATACTTAAATATTTCAAGTAAACCTTAAAAAAGATAGAGAAAAATAGCAAATGATTCACACAAAATCTGGTGGAAAACTCTCCAAATAGTAATTTGATTGCAAAAGAGAAAACTAACGGAAACAACGAAAACAAAGATACAATTGATCCTCAATTCGAGAGGAGGACCGTTCTCTTCCAATCTCTTGATGAATCTAGAGCCCAAGACACCAAGAAGAAACTCTCACAAGAACACAATAATCAAAACATGCCCTAACCTTAATTCCCACATCCTACTTAAAGCATACAATTAATTAATAAAAAAACAATTAATTAATCAAGCCAAATGACTAAGGATCCCTTGCCGCCCCCTCCTTTCCCTCCAAAGAGTTTGAATTTGAAGTTTTAGTGGACCCCACTCATCTCTCTCTCTCTCTCTCTCTCTCTCTCTCTCTCTCTCTGCCCCCGCCCCCGCCCCCGCCCCTCCTGGAATAAACAAAGACTGGTCCCCTAGGGACCGGTTGTAATTGGACCAGTCTAACACAAAATTAATGTTTGGGACACAACTAAATAATAGGATATGCATAAGCGAAATAAAAAGGTTATACCAAATAGAATTGTGTTTTTCAGGTTTATTAAACTATTGGAGAAGAAGGTCGGGAATTGCTTACACTATTAAACTTAGGTCAACATCATAATTACAAGGTTTAGCAGCTAACAGTGATAACATTTGAAGTAAAGCACCAAGCTAGGTCATCTGCCATAAATATTTCATGGCATTCAAAAGATAATTAAGTCAGTTTCTATAACTGAGACATCAACAAGAATAACAATTCTTCAATTTTTAAGAATGAGTTTTTTTACAAGGTATAACTTCATGTTGAATTCCTTTATCTTCCACCAAACTCTGGAAAGGGTTTATTTTCAAACTATGAAATTTCATTTAAATTCTTAGTGAGAGGTAAAATCAACCAACAAACTATAAAACAAAGAAGAGAACATTAAATCAAGCACCTGGACTGCGAGAGCAAAGATCCCCCAAACAACGACTCCGACCTAATCGGCGTTGGCCGATTAGAACTATTGACCCTTGAGCCCGGAGACGACTGTAAAGCATCCCGATCCCCTCTCTTCGGAGAAGAACAGGCTGAGTCGCTGCTTTGGAAAATATCGGTGTAGAAATCATCTCCCAATTGCCGCCTCCGACCTGACCCACTCCCATCGCCAAACACCGGCTTCTCCCCCGACCCGCGACTCGAGCGGTGAGACTCAACCGAGTCCTCCCGCCCTCGACTCGCTCTAGAATACGAATCGATCGAATCCGCGCGGTTCCGACGGTATTCGTAGATCGACGACCGCCTCGGGGGTCCCCCAAAGACGTCATGGAAGTCGATGTCCGAGCTCCGGCGCTGCGAGCTCAATTCAACTCCGGAGAAAGGGTCGCGAGGTGCGTAGCCGAGCAGTATCCGCTCCCTCTCGGAGACGATTTCCATTTGGGAATCACTGAACGGGAACTCAGTTTCCAACTTTGAAGCGGTGGAGAAACCAGGGCAGGAATGAGAAGGGAAAGCGGGGCCCTGTGACGAAAGCGGCATGTGGAGTGGACAAGAGGAGTAGATTTTGGGAGAAGATAACGGTAGGCTGAGGAGATATTCCGCCATTGCTTTTCTTTTGGCGCGCAGTGGTTTGGCTGCGCTGGATGGGTCCCGGAGAAGTAGAGCTCCGGTCCGATCACCATCCCACGAGTAGGTAGAGGCGTAGAACACTAGGACGGGTGTTGCCAGCTCAGGGGAGGTGAGGATACCGTCCGGACAATTTCATTGGCGATTTTTATGTGGTTATTATAGTTTCATGAAATTCCCGCGCCATTTAAAATTGTACTATGCAAATTCAAATAATTGACTAAAGATGAGTTTTGCTATCAGTTGAAGCATTAATGCCAATAGCTTAAGAAAGCACACTATACTTCATCGTGAAGTCTAGCACACCTCTTGCATTATTAGCAAGACATGTGTTATGCAGAAATGTTAACATCATAAACAAATTAAGGTTAGCTCGTGTTGAGATTTAATTAAATTTAAGCTGAACACAACCATAATGAACCTAATATTTTCCAACATAATTGAATTAAAGCCGAATCAAACAAAGCAAAAAATCAAATAAGCCAAGCGAAGCTCTACTGCAAACCACTTTGACTTAGGCTTTGTTTGGAACAACTTTTTATTGTTTTTTAAAGCAACTTTTTAAAACAATAATTCTTTGAACTAAAAATTTCAAACAAAAAAATTGTCTTAGAAATCAGCAAGAAAGCAATCTCAAACGAAGTCTTATGCTTCGTTTGGGACAACTTTAGATCATTTTTTTCCCTCTGTTTTCAATAGATTTTTGTATTAAAAAGTAGCTTTACAAAGTAGGAAGAAAGACATCCCAAACAAAGCCTTAAACTTCGCTGATTTATACACCTAAGTGAATGAATGCAAACACACTGTTGGTTTTTTTTTTTTTTTAAATCATATTTCTTTTTGACTTGGTCTGAATTACAGAACGATATAATAAGAAAAAAATGAAAAATAGCTTTGCAATATATTAGACTATTTAGTCTTTGACTGGAATTTGGAGAGCAAACCAACCAGCTGACCTGTAGACATATAAGCACATCGTTTAACAATCTGGAGGTCTGACTCGTTCTCTTTAAGCGATACAGCACTTCAAAGCATCAGCAAAATCATGTTTTTCGGGCAATTTATACCAAGGTAATCTGTAAATAGTAAACCATTGAAGACACAGAAAATTCATTGACGGATTTATAAGCATACAAAACCAACATAAGTTATAAATGTAAAAGATAATCGTTGCAATTTGGAAACTGAATAAAAAAAAGGGTAATTCAGCTTGGTGATTTCTAAGCTATGGAATGGGAATAGCAATTGCAATTTGTGATTGTATCCTGCAATCATAGCTTCATCAAGGAATCGAAACTTCAAAAGTAGTTGAATTAATCAGTTTAAGAATCTAGGAAGGTTTGAGATTTTTTTTTTTGTTCATTTATTTGTTTTTTTTAAGATATGGGATTCATTACAAATAAGAGGCTGGCTTGCAATGGATGGCTAGATCACATGAAATCAGCTACAGAAATCTGGGAAATTTTGCAGAGTTGCAGGCCTAATGACTACTTAATAGAGATTGAGGATCAATTTAAAAGAAATTATTAGGTACGGACACCGGGTCCGATTTTTTCTCTGTCTACAGTGAAAGTATAATCAAAGCGTAGTTACTATAGCAATTATGCTTTCACTGTAGACAGAGAAAACCGGACGGTTCTCTCTTTCCGGTGTCCGCACCAAATAATTTGCCTCAATTTAGGGCTTGTTTGGTAGTCATATTTTGTAAAGTAAAAAATCCACTGCTCTGAAATTATAAATAAACAGGAGACATAATCTCCAAAAACTTAAAACAACTATGAAGAGACAGTGCACCCAATGACCATGATTGTCTATGGGTTAAAATCCTTGACCCAAGGATATATAAGGCATTAGCTTGCCATGTAGTAAGAATTTTCACAAAATTAGTGACACTTCCTAATCAAATATAATATCCTCATACAGTGCAGGTAAAAGAAAACTTTTTTGCTTTATCTTTTAGGCTCTATTTTGGGAGAAATTATTAGGTGCAAAGTCCGGACGTAGTGGTACGTCCGAATTCCAATAAAATGTTGACACGTGGATATTCAATTGGATTTTTTTTTTACTTTATATATTTATTGTGTCCCCGGAACTTTAAGCCAAGCGCATCAAAAGCGCAGCCAAAGCGCAGTTAAAGCGCAATAAAAAAACTCAACAAAAATCAATCAAAACACAATTAAAGTGCAACTAAAACGCAGGTAAATCACACAAAAAAATGTGCAACCAAAGTGCACTCCATGTGTCAAATTTTAAGTGGATGTCCGAACGTATATCTATGCCCGGACTCCGTACATTATAATTTCTCCTATTTATGAGGGCTCTCACCTTTTATAATATCTAATTTGAACCTAGAGGTTGTCCTGCCACGATGATGTAGTGGATCGTTGGAAGACTCGACCTGCAAGAAGGATTTTTGCTCCCAATCTAGGGAAGAAGAGAAACAAAGCTTCAAAACTTTAAAATGACTTAATATTCTTCAATGATCTTTCCTCTACAATACTTAATATTTATAAAGCTAAAAGAGTATTCTAGAAGCTAGTACTAATAAACTAGATAAGGTATCCTAAGGAATACTTCAAGCTTAAAATGCTCCGCATCATTCTTCCCTTGCGTAAAAAGGGCTCAACTTCGTCGAGACGCGTTATTGAAAGAGAGGTTGTTGCAGAAGGCAGGTTTCTGGATTGAAGATTTTGTTCTCAATATTTCCCTCCTCTGGAGTGGCCTTTTGGAAGTCCTCAAAATTCATACCCTCCTTCTCGATAGAGATATAATGAATTGATAGTTTTAGTATTGCCTTGGGCTTGCAAGATTTCTCAAATTATACTCTAAGCAATTCCTTCACATGAAACTTTCCTTGCGACAGCCCAACATTAGCAGAAGAATTCAAGTATATAATACTAGAAACCTTAGACCAGCTGTAGGGATTCAGAAGCAGCTCAGGCAAAATTTTAGCTTTCCCCCATGATTTGAAATTGAATGGACCATGCTCATAGACTGTCACGACCCAACCCGACCGGAACGAATCCCTTCGCATCGGGCCGCGACAAAAATTTATTTATCTAGGATCTAACTTTGGAATTTGTTTCAGACTTTCTTCCAAATAGTAATCATACACAAAACACAGAGCTACTATAAACATCTAAATATACAGAACAATTCATCCATATTTTCTTTTTTCATCAAAAGAATCATGTACAATACAGTGCATGGCTACAGACAGAAAAAATAGAACAGAAAAATCATGACTGTACAAAATCAAAAATACAAAATACATAATCTTAGATCAGACACAGAACGGCTAGTCCAAGACTTCCTTCCCTTTCCCAAAACCTGAAAACCACGCAGATAACAAGAATGAGCTAACAGCTCAGCAAGACTACACCAGCCAATCAAAATCTCCAGAAACACACAATCAAAATACATCAGAAGAGTAGCCGTACATAATTCAGATAAGCGTATAAGCAGACATAATACAGATACTCGAACAGAAATCAAACAGCTGATACAGAAGAACTGAATTCATATAACAGAATATTCAAATCATAATCATCTTCAAATTACAGAACAGACAGAATCACACCAATCCGTACAAATCATAAACACATGGTCAAATCGGATAAAATCATATAATACACATTTCACATTCAGATCCCCGGACCCTGACAGAATCTCTACGGATTCTGGCCTCTTATGCCTCATTTCCCTGACACAGACAGAATCTCAATGAATTCTGGCCCCTTACGCCTCCCTTCCCTGACACAGACAGAATCTCAACGGATTCTGGCCACTTATGTCTCCCTTTGTGCTTAAAGCACCAGAACAGAACAGATATACAGAATTTTCAGAACATAACTTGTTTTCAGATTTCCCGGACACAGACAACGGAATCACAAAGAATTCCGACCCCTTATAACTCCCTTCTGATATCACAGCACATCAAAGCATTCAAATCAGAAGAATCGAATACTTCAGAAAATTCGTCAGCGGCATAACGGCAGTAGTATACGGAATTTCCACAAAATTCACAAATTTAGAATTTTATCAAATTATCACAGATAGTATAAAACATCATTGTAAGACTTTCATTATACTGAAGCAACATTTTTCAACATCCAGATAATTCGTAATTCGATTAAAACACCGCATAATTCAAAATACTCGGTAAAAATTTTCCATAAAATACTCAAAACGTGCAAAAACATCATCTCAGAAACATACAAAAAGTTACGCGGTAAAAGTTTTACCGGTGCAAAGTTATACCAGTTTTTCGCTAACGAAAAATGAATTTGAAACAGAAAATCCGTCAAAAATCATATTTCTGAAAATTGAGAAAAGCATAATGTGTCTTACCTCGAATCGGTCAACTTTTCCAACTACGGCAACGGACGAAAACGGTTCGAAGTCGCTCAAAAATTCACTTTTTCTTCCTCTTTCTTCGTTTTTCTCTCTCATCAGTTTCTCTCTCTTCAAAAATGACACTATTCAGATATTTATTAAGCAGGATCGTCCAGGACGATGTCCGATCGTCCCAGAACAACCTTCTTTGGACTCAAAACGTCCAGACGAAAATAAATTCCAATTTTCTTCATCCCTGGACGATGCTCTTTGTTCGGTTCGTCCCGACGGTTCCAGGCTCGTCCAGACGAACATGCATATTTTCTCTGTTCGTACTGGCAGTTCGTCCGTACTAACCATACAGATTTTCAACATTTCTTCAGTTCGTCTAGACGGTTCGTCCCGTACTAACAGCACATAAAAAAAACTTTTTTTTTAAATATAAATTGAAAATTTAAGGGTTTCACATAGACGAAGCCGTCAAAGCTAGAGCAGCCTGGGTCCCCATTCAACCAAAGTACCAAAAGGGTCTTTCTCCGGATTCCGCTCCTCTAACTCCTTATAGATCAGCTCTCCATCGGGGTGCGACTAATCTCCAACCATAAATGTATGAATCTTCTTATTAACATAAATCCAACTCACCGCATGGTCTTTCTTAAATCCCATCTCTCGCACCAAGCATTTGACGTTGATAACCTTTTTCCATTTACCCAAAGATGCATAAATGTTTGATAACAGAATATAAGTTCCCTCATCTCCAGGATCAAGATCAAGCACTTTTCTCGCAGCCCATTTTGCCATTTCTAGCTTCCCATGAATTTTGCAAGCACCGAACAATGTCCTCCATAAAACTTTGTCTGGTTTCTGCACCTTACTTAACAGTTCTTCAGCCTCTTCTAACCTCTCTGCACGACCAAGCAAGCCAACCATGCAGGCGTAGTGATCATTAGATGGACCATGCGGAGCATTTTAAGCTTGAAGTATTCCTTAGGATACCTTATCTAGTTTGTTAGTACTAGCTTCTAGAATACTCTTTTAGCTTTATAAATATGAAGTATTATAAAGGAAAGCTCATTGAAGAATATTAAGTCATTTTAAAGCTTTGAAGCTTTGTTTCTCTTCTTCCCTGGGTTGGGAGCAAAAATCCTTCTTGCAAGTCGAGTCTTCCGACGATCCACTACATCAGTTGGTATCAGAGCAACAGCCTCTTGAGGTCTTTCTTGGCGGATGTAGGAAGATATCATGGAGCTCCACGAAACCACGTGGGGTTACGGCATATCGTCAAACACATTGCGTGCGTCGTGGACGTTTCCATAGCTCAGATACGCAGCAATTAGCTTGTTGCCGAGGCTGAGATGGGGAAAGCCAGTCTGCTTTATGTGAAGGTGGACTCGTCTAGTTTGGATGAAGGATTTCTCTGCGGCGCATTGGTTGAGGAGGGTGATGTAAAAATTGGAGTTCGCCGACGATGGCCGATGAGGCGACGCCGCCTTCGACGTCGGCGTAAGTTGGACTTCAGGAGTAAATTGATGTAGTGGGGGTGTAGTTTGAACGGTCGTGAGAGTGGGTTTAGAGTCGTAAAAAGGGAGCGGGGGCCGGAGTGGAGGGGTATTGGGGCCCAAATCATGCTGGAAAGTTGGAGGACGTCTAGGAAATTGCTCTCCCTCAACGATGTTGATATCAACGCCGGAATCAACGTCGGGCTGTGGATCTACTCGGACAGTGGGTATGAGAGCAAAATTGAGCTGGACGGGCAAACTTTGGTCAAATGGAATCGGATCAACAGATGCAAGTGTCGGATTTTGCATCTCGAAGTCGAAAGGAGCGGAAGACGGGAGTTGCCTCAGATCTGGGGAGGAAACTGAGGCGAAATCATGGGTGACGGGATTAGGCTATAGCGGGAGCGGAAGCGAGTCGCGGACGACAGTCGCGGGTAGATTATGACGATCGAGCGGAGGATCTCGCCATCGAAGCGGGAGTTCGAGCGGTGGGTAGTCATCAATCACGGTGGGTATATTGCGGGATCAATGGCCTTGGCGTGAAGAGGATGAGAGGAGCGAAGAAGAAGAAGAATACCTCAGTATGGTTACCGACGACATTTGCATCTTCCTTATTGCCCAAAGGTTTTCTTTAATCCGATCAAGGTTTCTGTCTACCCGATTGAGTGATTCCTTCGATTGAGCTTGATAGAAGGCAATCCGGCTTCGAGCATCATCGACAGCCCACCTTCCTCGGCGTCAATCGTCGTCGACTGCCAATCTTATTATGCGGCTTCGATCCTCGTCGACAACCGACCTTCTTCAACAGTCTATCGATCTTCACAAGCTCTAGGCTCTGATACCAACTGATGTAGTAAATCGTCGAAAGACTCGACCTGCAATAAGGATTTTTGCTCCCAATCCAGGGAAGAAGAGAAACAAAGCTTCAAAGCTTTAAAATGACTTAATATTCTTCAATGAGCTTTCCTCTACAATACTTCATATTTATAAAGCTAAAAGAGTATTCTAGAAGCTAGTACTAACAAACTAGATAAGGTATCCTAAGGAATACTTCAAGCTTACAATGCTCCGCATCACACGAAACTGAATGATGGTTCTTTTGTCGCCTTTGATGATGATCTTCTTTGCTGATGATAGTTTTCTCTTGAATGACATACTCCACACTCCTCTGGCATTTGTCACAAATAAATATCAGCCACTGAATATTTTTGAGCCAGCTGATAAATTCTCGTCACTTTGATGTTAACCTTGTTCAAGGTCAGAAATCAACACACAAGGATATGGTGGGGGTAATGGAAGTATGGAGACAATGGAAAAAGTATTAGATGGTACAGGAGCAGAGAACAGCTAAAAGAAGCACTGACCTTCAAGAAAAATGTGAAGCCTCAAACTCATGTGGAAGAGAAATTATTCTATGCCGACACTGGACCATTTGGAGGCGAATCAGAACGAGCCACGTCACCCAATACACAGCGATACACAACAGCAGTACACAACGAAAGGGTGATATGGCGCGTTCTGATTCGCCTCAGGACGGAGTACGTATCCGCACAGAATAATTTCACCATGTGGAAGGCTTTCATCTGCATGAGAAATTTTCTGGTGCATTCAACATATAGATGCGGGCAATCAATGTAGAAGCTCTACCCAACTTTATAATTCGCACATAATAATTTCACCCTCATTACAGCACCATTTTTTTTCCTCAAAAAGCTTCGAACTAATTAGAAAATCTCAATGGTCATCCCATCCGCATTAAGCTTCAATCATATCTCAATGAAATGATTCACTCCCTGCTTGCCATCTCAAGAAACTCCTTAACTCATCCAACACACCATAGATCTCCTTAGTTTTGAAATGCATCTTATCTCCAGACACAAATTCATGTACATGGCCATCAATTTCAATCGAACTGAACCCAGCAACCTTTGTCATTACTCTGTCTTCCATGGCTTTCCTAACAATACTGAAATCCTCCAACCTCCCCGAATTTGCATACAAATTGGAGAGGAGAACAAAAGGGCTTCCTTTGCTTGCATCCAATTCAATCAACTTCCCTGCTGCAACCTTCGCAACCTCAGTACATCCATAATTCTTACAAGCCGCAAGCAAACTAGTCCAGATCACTGGACTGGGCTCAACTGGCATAGCGCTCACAAGTTCCATTGCTTCATCTATGAGCCCAGCTCGACCGAGTAAGTCAACCAAGCACCCATAGTGCTTCACTCTCGGCTCAACTCCGAAGGTCTTCATAAGCTTAAAACACTCCAACCCTTCATATACCAATCCTCCATGGCTACAGCCATTGAGCACAGCAATAAATGTTATATCATTCGGCATGGTGCCAGAGTTCATCATTTCCACAAACACTTGCAGTGAAGCAACTGCAAAGCCATGAGAAGCAAATCCAGCAATCATGGAAGTCCAATGGCCAACATTCTTTGATTCAATAGTCATGAAGATATTATGGGCGGCTCCAATGCTTCCACACTTTGTGTACATATCAATTAACGCCACGCCAAGAGCTCTGTCAAAAGAAAACGAGCAGCGCGTGGCATATGCATGGGCCTTTCTTCCTAAAGAAAGAAGCCCCAAATCCGCAACCGCTGCAATGACACTCACCATTGTTGACTCGTCTGCTTTCATCCCCAACATCTGAAACTCAACGAAAAGCTTAAGCGCTTCCCAAGCCCAACCAGTTCTCACAAAGCCACAAATCAGAGTGTTCCAAGAAACAACATTTCTATCAGGCATTTCATTAAACAGCTTGTAAGCAGACTGTAAATCACCGGACCTTACATACCCGTCAAGCATCGCGTTCCAAGAAGCCACATTTTTGTTGGGCATTTGGTCGAACACGAGGCGGGCATCTTTTAAACGGCCGCAGCGAGCGTAGAAATGGACTAGCGAGGTGAGGACAAAGACATCGTCGCAAGCGGCGAAGTGGGATTTGAGGAAAAGACAGTGGATTTGTTCTCCTTCGGCGACGGCGGAAAGATGGGCGCAGGCTTTGAGAACGGTGGGAAAGGTGAAGCAGTCGAGTGGGAGCGTGTCTTGAGCGAGCATGCGGTGGAGAAGGAGGAGGGCCCGCTCAGGGCGTCCGGCTTCGGTTTCCGTCCGGATACGGGAATTGTAGGTGAAGGTCGAATGCTGAGTTGGAAACGAAGAAGATTGCGTGATGAGAACCTTGGTAGAGAAGGCGACAGTGGCGACGGCGGAGTCTGACGAGTTGCAGTGGGAACGGGGAAATGGAGGGAAAGATGGGGAGAAGGAAGCCATGATAATCTGTCGCCCTTGTCGAGGAGAACAACGATTATTTTTATTATTATTATTATTATTTTCGATTATTTTTATTATTATTATTATTATTTTCTTAGATAAGTATTACTTAAAATTTTAATATTTACATATCTAAAATATATTAATTGCTTAATATATATATATATATATATATATATATATATATATATATATATATATATATATATATATTAATTGCTTATATAACACTAAAAAAACTCTTCAATACCTTTAATTTTTCTTTGATGCCATTTTTTTACTAGTATATAAAAACATTTAAAAAATAACAAAAAATAGTGATAAAAAATCATTCCAAACAAAATTTAAATTTATTATTTTATTGTCTCCATTCATTGCTATATTTCAACTCACAATTTCATGCAAGTTTAACTGTCGATCTTATAGAAATTCGTCCTCTCAATACAAGCCTGATATAGAAAATCAAATGAAAGATAACAATGGTAGAACTGATTTTTAAGTCCCTTAATTCGAAGAAGGCAATATTATAAGAGTATGAGTGAATGTAGAACATATCACATAATTAATTATAAATGAGAGGTATTCCAATGATTCTAGCTAAGTAATGACAATTCAATTATGTTGGTCATATAATGACAATTTAATAATGGTGGTTGGGCAGCAGGGGGCCTATAGGGATAGTCCGACAACAACTAAAGTTTGACAATTGATACGTCATCACAAAATTAGTTTGATCGGGCACGAATCTCGAAGCAAAAGCTAGTTGGAGACTTCAAAAATTAAATCCGGGAGCATCCGAACTCCGATTTCAACGAGCTTATAGTCAAACTGAGCGTCTCGGAAATACGAACCCAACGACACCAAGATCGACCCAATCCGAGCCCAAATGAGTCGGAATCAAGGGTTCAAAGCGTTGTTGAAAGGTTCAAACCACAATTTGAGTTACCAAACATTCTCCGATTTTAACGAGCTTATACTTGAATCGAACGACTCGACGAGACGAATCCAACGAGCCCAAGATCACTAAATTCTGACATCATTAAAGCCTCCAAATGGCCAACGAACGGTGCACGATCATAGGATTCAATATCGACCGTCCATTTGACCACTCCCTATTCGCCATTGATCTCACACCTATTTACGGACCATGCCACTCCAGAAAATCTATAAATAGAGCCCTCATTCTTCACAAGAGGGGATCCAAGCAAGAGAGAGAAGAAGAGAAGAGAAGGGAGAAGAGAAGGAAGGAGCTCCTCCTCGACAGCCGCCGGACCACCGCCGGACCACCGCAGGAACCTCGCCGGACCACCACAGAACCTCGCCGGACCACCGCAGGAATCTCGTCGGACCACCGCCGGACCACCGCAGGAACCTCGCCGGACCACCACAGAACCTCGCCGGACCACCGCAGGAATCTCGTCGGACCACCGCCGGACCACCGCAGGAACCTCGCCGGACCACCACAGAACCTCGCCGGACCACCAGCTTAAGGCCCGACATTCAGTCCCTACGTCCTGCTGAAGACCCGACGTCCTGCTTAAGGCCCGACGTTCAGTCCCTACGTTCTGCTGAAGACCCGATGTCCTGCTTAAGGCCCGACGTTCAGTCCCTACGTCCTGCCAAAGACCCGACGTCCTGCTTAAGGCCCGACGTTCAGTCCCTACGTCCTGTTGAAGACCCGACGTCCTGCTTAAGGCCCGACGTTTAGTCCCTACGTCCTGCTGAAGACCCGACGTTCAGTCCCTACGTCCTGCCAAAGACCCGACGTCCTGCTTAAGGCCCGACGTTCAGTCCCTACGTCCTGCTGAAGACCCGACGTCCTGCTTAAGGCCCGACGTTCAGTCCCTACGTCCTGCTGAAGACCCGACGTCCTGCTTAAGGCCCGACGTTCAGTCCCTACATCCTGCCAAAGACCCGACGTCTTACTTAAGTAACTGATTGTAATCCGATCACCCTGGGAGGTGATTCAGCTCTTTGTAACCAACTCAAAGTCTAGTGGAATTATTTTCAACTGGGCTAGGCCTCGTGGTTTTTCCCTTTTAAGGGTTTTCCACGTAAAAAATCTTGTGTTCTCTGTGTGTGAGCTAGTTATACATACAACGCTAAGACGCAGAATTAAATCTCTATCGCCGCGTATTTTCTAGCCCGCAACAGATTGGCGCCGTCTGTGGGAACGTCAATCCCACTACACTAAGGAATCCTCCAATGGTCAACAGGCGTAGCCATCGCATCATGGGAACCTCTCGCTCTAATTCACTCCAATCCAGGAATCAGTCCCTGAATCAAGGTCGACAGGCATCTGCCTCCTTTCACCCCGGTAACCGACACCCTGCAAGAGAAGGAACTTCAGGGCCGTCCCTAGAAGAACGTATCAAAAAAATGGAGGAATCTCAGAATGAGATCCTTCAGCTCTTAAGGGGAGCTCGAGGACCAGCGCCGGTACCCCAAGAAGATACTCTTCTCCCTCGAGATCAGCCAGGATTCAAAGACATTCTTCATGTCGAAGTCCCCCTTCCTCCGCCAAGGATGCGCCCTCCTACACGTCCAGAGAATGAGCTTGCCGATACAACAAGCTCTACCCATCCTTCGCGCACAGGCCACCGGCAGCATATGCCTCTGGACGTCCCCGAGGACTTGGACGAACAGCACGTCACTGAACTCCCCCGCAATACTCTACGGCGTGAGTTGCGGAGGCTAGTCCGAGAGGAGTTCCCCACAGGGAGTATCAGACAGTCCCCTCGCCGACGGGACATTCAGGAGTCATCACCTTTCACCGAAGCTGTCCTCCGATACCCCATTCCGGCGAAATTCAAACTCCCGAATATTGATTCGTATGATGGAACTTCAAACCCCTACGAGCATATCGACCACTACCGCACTATTATGCATATCCAGCAGGCCCCGGACGTTTTGCTCTATCAAGTTTTTCCTGCCACCCTTAAAGGACAAGCCCGGACATGGTTCTACTCACTGCCTGCCCGATCCATCCCGTATTCGTTAAATTGGCCAAACTGTTCGTCGAACAATTTGTCGCCAACCGAAGGATGATTAAAGATTCCTCCCACCTTTCAGGGATACGTCAGAACGAGGGTGAATCCCTTAAAGAATACTTCCAGAGGTTTTCTACGGAAGCCCGACAAATTCCAGGGGTAGATCCCGAATTGCTTAGAGGTGTATTTCTTGGAGGACTCCGCACAGGCCCCTTCTACTCAGCACTCATGCGAGATACGGTTCATTCATATGCGGATCTAATCCATCGAGTAGATGCTCAAATCTCCGCCGATGATGCCATCAATGCTCATAGAAAGCAATTTGAGCAGACGACCGGGAAGCATAAATATCCCCCAGGGACGGAGAATCCCCCCTCACAAAGGAAGAAGCAAGGAAACTACAATTTTCCTCCTCGACCCTCACAGCCACGACAAGAACCTCGTCAAGAAAAGGAGTACACACCACTCAATACATCCCAAGCAAATGTATTAATGGCCATCCGGGATCAGAGGAACATAAAATGGCCACACCCTTTGAAGCCCAACGTCGGAAATTAGGAGCAATATTGCCACTTCCACCGTAGCCGCGGGCACACTACTGAAGCATGTTGGCAACTCAAGGAAGAAGTTGAGAGACTGATCCGACAAGGGTATCTCCGACAATTCATCAAGAATGCACCAGTCCGAGATGAAGTTGGTCCGATTGGGGGGCAGAATCATCAACAAAGGCAGTCGATAAACAATCGCCAAATAGTGGGGGAAATTGGAACCATTACCGGGGGCCTATCAACGCCTTGCCGAGTTTTAATTGCGTAGAGCACAGTAGTGCTGCTTGTTTTAAGTATCGTATGTCTTTAGTATTATATGACTTCAGTACTGTCTGTCTTTAATTTTGAATATTGTTTGTGGTGTTTGTAGCTTCTCCCTCCCTAAGCTGTCTTAGGGAGCTATGCTTTTGCTTAATGCAGTAAGACTTTGTTTCTTTATCTTTTTCGAGTAAAATTGTATTGATAAATTCGCAAAAGCTGTGAACGTTAATATTCTTGATTCGAGCAAATACATAATCATTATTGTAGCTCAGTCAACAGATGATCAATCCTTGGTGGATTCTCCCGACCTCTTCCACACATGTTAACATCGTCGAGCAGAGCTCCGGCATACAACCTTGGAAAGGTCTCACATCCTTGGTGGATTCTCATAACCTCTTCCACACAGGTTAACGTCGTCGAGCAGGGCTCCCGCATACAACCTCGGATAGGTCTCACATCCTTGGTGGATTATCCCGACCTCTTCCACACAGGTTAACGTCGTCGAGCAGGGCTCCGACATACAACCTCGGATAGGTCTCACATCCTTGGTGGATTCTCACGACCTCTTCCACACAGGTTAACGTCGTCGAGCAGGGCTCCGGCATACAACCTCGGATAGGTCTCACATCCTTGGTGGATTCTCCTGACCTCTTCCACACAGGTTAACGTCGTCGAGCAGGGCTCCGACATACAACCTCGGAAAGGTCTCACATCCTTGGTGGATTCTCCCGACCTCTTCCACACAGGTTAACGTCGTCGAGCAGGGCTCCGGCATACAACCTCGGATAGGTCTCACATCCTTGGTGGATTCTCCCGACCTCTTCCACACAGGTTAACGTCGTCGAGCAGGGCTCCGACATACAACCTCGGATAGGTCTTACATCCTTGGTGGATTCTCACGACCTCTTCCACATAGGTTAACGTCGTCGAGCAGGGCTCCGGCATACAACCTCGGATATGTCTCACATCATTGGTGGATTCTCCTGACCTCTTCCACACAGGTTAACGTCGTCGAGCAGGGCTCCGACATACAACCTCGGAAAGGTCTCACATCCTTGGTGGATTCTCCCAACCTCTTCCACACAGGTTAACGTCGTCGAGCAGGGCTCCGGCATACAACCTCGGAAGAGCAAAGACTCTCGCATACAACCTCGGATAGGTCTTACATCCTTGTTTAACGTCGCTAGAATGTCATCAATGGACTTACATCTGATTTCTCCACAATGTTAAAATTCTACCCGATTTTGAATTTCCTCCTATCACTGAACTTTTGCCTTGCAGGGCTTTCGACGGACTAATACCCGACACCGGAATTCTTCCTGTCATCAGACCTCTACTTGACATCGGACTTCTGCTCGTTGGCAGACCTCTACATGTTATAAAACTTCTACCCGTCGACGAACTTTCATCGGTTTTCTGTCTGAGGCCGTACTTCTACACGTCATCGGACTTCTGCCCGTCGTCGAACTTTCATTGGTCTTCTGCCTGAGACCGTACTTCTACACGACGTCAGACTTCTCCTTGTTAGCGGACTTCTACTCGTCGTCAGACTTCTGCTCGTCGACGAGCATTCATCGGTCTTCTGCCCAAGGCCATACTTCTACCCGACTACGGGCTTCTGCTTACCGCCAGACTACTAATCATCGTCAGACTTTTGCCCTTCAACGGACTTTCGTCGGTCTTGTACATGGCGCTGCACCTCTACCCGACGTCAGACTTCTGCTCGTCAGCAGACTTCTACTCGACTTCAGAATTCTGCTCGCTAGAAGACTTCTACTCGTCGTCGGACTCCTGCTCGTCGACAAACCTTCGTCGGTCTTCTACCCGACTCAGTGCTTCTATTCGACACCAGACTTCTTCCTGCCGTCTGACTACTACCCGTTATCGGACTTCTGACCGTCGACAAACTTTCATTCAGTCTTCTGCCCCATGTCATACTTTTTCCCGACGTCAGAATTCTATTCGACGTTAAGTTTCCACCTTTCATTGGATTCCTGTCCGTTGTCATACTCTACCCTGACGCCTGATGTATGCCCGTCTTTTCAACCTCCCTCCTTACAACGGCCTATCCGACCTCCATCGCTAACCACCAAACATCGAAACTCCACATGATCTCTCAGAGTAGATAGAGGGAGAAGGGAGAATCTCCGGACTTCCTTGTCAAGAGAGGGGCCTCGGAAAACCGAGGGAATGCCTCAATAGTAAGGACAGAGGGAGAAGAGAAGAAGGGGGAATCTCCGGACTTCCTTGCCAAGAGAGGGGCCTCAGAAAACTGAGGGAATGTCTCAATAGAAAGGACAGAGGGAGACAAGAGAAGAAATGGGAATCTCCGGACTTCCTTGCCAAGAGAGGGGCCTCAGAAACCTGAGGGAAAGCCTCAATAGAAAGGACAGAGGGAGAGGAGAAGAAGAAGAAAAGAAAAGAAGAGGAGAAGAGTAATTTTTCTAGAGGCCTAGGGGCCTTTTTATACTTTTTTGAAGAGAAGAAGGGAAGTTTCTAGATTTTTCCAGCATTTTCGAATTTCTCATATTTTTCTAAATTTTTCGGAATTTTTTGAAATTTTTTGGGATTTTTTTGGACCCAAAAATAGCAAAAAAACGTTATTTTTCTCGAAATGGGGCCCACTAGGTCGGTGCAGCCACCGGCCACACCCCTTGGGCGCGGCCAGCGGAGCAATCCGCGGCTCCTGCGCATGGATTGCGGCCAGCCACGCTCGGCTGGCATAGCAGGCCACGGCGGGTCCAGCCGGGTTAGCCCGGGTGCGGGTGCAGAGCACCGCGCGGGTCCAGCCGCACTGCGCAGGTCCAGCCGCGCGCGATTAAACCGCGCGGTTCCGCGGGTCCTTCCGCGCGGTTCCGCGAGAGCCGCCGCAGGCGAGCGGCGGCAGCGGCGGCCGGCCGGCCAGCCGGCCGGTTCGGGCGCCTACAGGTGTCCGGGCCCGATTTTCGGCCCGGACGGTCCGATTCCAACGTTTTTGGGGTCCCCGGACACGTTTTTCGACGTTCCGGACTCGATTACAACACTTTCGGAACTCAATGGGGCCTCTATGGTGAAGCTCGAGCAAGATGTTAATTTTTGGAACGTATTTTTTGGTGTTTAGACCAATGCAAATTGTCGACACATGTATTTTCGGACTCCTGGAGTTTCGATGTACGAAAATAGGGGGGCAACTGATACTTCATCACAAAATTAGCTTGATCGGGCACGAATCTCGAAGCAAAAGCTAGTTGGAGACTTCAAAAATTAAATCCGGGAGCATCCGAACTCCGATTTCAACGAGCTTATAGTCAAACTGAGCGTCTAGGAAATACGAACCCAACGACACCAAGATCGACCCAATCCGAGCCCAAATGAGTCGGAATCAAGGGTTCAAAGCGCTGTTGAAAGGTTCAAACCGCAATTTGAGTTACCAAACGTTCTCCGATTTTAACGAGCTTATACTTGAATCGAACGGCTCGACGAGTCGAATCCAACGAGCCCAAGATCACTAAATTCCGACATCATTAAGGCCTCCAAATGGCCAATGAACGGTGCACGATCATAGGATTCAATATCGGCCGTCCATTTGACCACTCCCTATTCGCCATTGATCTCACACCTATTTACGGACCATGCCACTCCAGAAAATCTATAAATAGAGCCCTCATTCTTCACAAGAGGGGATCCAAGCAAGAGAGAGAAGAAGAGAAGAGAGAAGAGAAGGAAGGAGCTCCTCCTCGACAGCCGCCGGACCACCGCAGAACCTCGCCGGACCACCGCAGGAACCTCGTCGGACCACTGCCGGACCACCGCAGGAACCTCGCCGGACCACCACAAAACCTCGCCGGACCACCAGCTTAAGGCCCGACGTTCAGTCCCTACGTCCTGCTGAAGACCCGACGTCCTGCTTAAGGCCCGACGTTCAGTCCCTACGTTCTGCTGAAGACCCGACGTCCTGCTTAAGGCCCGACGTTCAGTCCCTACGTCCTGCCAAAGACCCGACGTCTTGCTTAAGGCCCGACGTTCAGTCCCTACGTCCTGCTGAAGACCCGACGTCCTGTTTAAGGCCCGACGTTCAGTCCCTACATCCTGCTGAAGACCCGACGTCCTGCTTAAGGCCCGACGTTCAGTCCCTACATCCTGCCAAAGACCCGATGTCTTACTTAAGTAACTGATTGTAATCCGATCACCCTGGGAGGTGATTCAGCTCTTTGTAACCAACTCAAAGTCTAGTGGAATTATTTTCAACTGGGCTAGGCCTCGTGGTTTTTCCCTTTTAAGGGTTTTCCACGTAAAAAATCTTATGTTCTCTGTGTGTGAGCTAGTTATACGTACAACGCTAAGACGCAGAATTAAATCTCTATCGCCGCGTATTTTCTAGCCCGCAACAACAATAATGGTTAGACTATGACAATCCAATGATTTGGTCAAGCAACGGCAAGCCTATGATCGTGATTGAATAACGGTAGTAAGGCATCAGCGATGTGATGGAGGTGATCCAATGATAGTAGTGGTCTGGGATAATGGTTGGGTAATGACGATCCAACAACAATTGTCAAAGCGACAACGATCCTATAGCAATGGTCAGACAACGGTGGCCTGATGGACTCATTTGAGTTTAGATATTATTACTTTTGATATTGTTATGTTCATATTATCAAGATAATCAAATTGATTATAAATTTGTTGAAATTGAAGTTCGAATAATCATAAATTCAACTCGGGAAATCTTTAATTCAAATAAGCTTATCAGTGAAAGAAAACAATAAATAAGCTTCTTGTCATGTTGTTGAAAGCTCTCATCTCTTAAACATGGCACTGTTGACATTTGAAAGGCTAGAAAATACAATTTTTGTTTGGTTCGCTGCTTTTAAAAAAGTTTTATACTGGAAAGTTATCGTCTATAATAATTCGTGTATAAAACTATAAAAATATTTAAAAAGTATATCTCATTTTCTTATATCAAATAATTCTTTATTATTAATCTTTTGATTTCTCATTCTATTTATAACTTTATTATAAAAACTATTTGAATCATAATCATTTTCTTCATGTCATTAATTATAAACAAGCTGGCTCTTAAGCCGGCTCGAACTCAGAGATTTTTGCTCAAGTTAGAGCTCGCACTTGTCAAACTCAAGCCCAACTCGACTCTTCTCGTTCAAACCACTATTCTAAACATAGAAATATTTAACCTAAGAATGATTATTTCTTGTACTAAAAGAATATACATTGTCAAAATATAACTTTGAGCAAAAGCAAAACTTATATATCTACACATATTTCTGCCTCTGGCTGACTATTTAGGCCTTCATGCTGCCATTGTAGAAAACAGAGGTTAATAAAGGTGTACACATTAACTAAGATTTCATTTGGGACGATTTTCTTCCTGTTTTTTAAAGCAGTTTTTTAGTAAAAAAATATGTACTAAAAGTCCCTTTAAAAAGCAGTCCCAAATGATGCTTAGCATATTTTTATTCTCTTAACCAAGGAAAATTATTACATCCGGTGTCCGGATTTGTCCGGACACCACTCCAGACGCGCCACGTCATCAAAATACATCAGGACCCAATGTATTCGGGTGACGTGGCATATCTGAATTAGATGTACGAATGTCATAATTCCCCCTTAACCAAAGGATTCATTGTCGCATATGCGAACAACTTATTTTGTCAAGTTTTCTTAGAAGAGACAACACTACCGAACAATATTAATACTTTTTCTCCTTATTTGAATTTTTAACAAATTTTTCTAATGCTCGTCTTGGCTCTCATGCGATTATTTATTTCACCCTAATTACTAAGCAGAGGTGACAGACCGAGGTAGGAGAAAACGTCAAGCCACTGAATACCGTTCAAAGTTTGGTAAACATAGTCACCCGTTGAATAAAGCATCCGCCCCACCGCACATATAGATAGAATTCATGATGCCTCTTTGATAAGAATTAGAGGCAAAAAGTACAAATAAATATGACATTTCTTATGTTTTTTTTTTCTTTTTAACTCTTGTCATTTATATGCCAAGAAAAATGATTAAAAATGCGAGTGATTATTACATGCGGAGTTCAGACAGATAGAATCATTCAGTTTTGTGACTATGAATAGTAAAAGCGAAATAAAAACACATTGGTGAATAATAACTACGCTTTTGTCGTTCACAATCATAAAATTGAACGGTTCTATGTGTCCTGACTCCACACGTAATAATATCCAAATTAATGTGCATGCACAATTTAATCTCAAAATAATATATTGCTCTAATTTAATTTCTCAACTACACAAAATTGCTCCAAAATATTTTTGTATGTTATAATTTTGATACAAAATTGAACTTGATTTATTCCTTTTACTTTACAAAATTGATTCTAATTTAATCTCAAAGAAATCCTTTTAGATCTATTTTGTATTATGATTAAGAGAGTAATTTGAACCAATGTTATATTCTGAAACTAAAAACTACAAATAAATATGGCATTTTTTATGTTATTGTTTTTTTCCTTTTTAACCTGGTCACTTACATGCTAATAGCTTCTCCAACTGAACTTCAAACGACTGTATAGCATCGCTCAATTGCTATAATGGAACGCCAAAAAAAAATGCTAAAAGGAAGCGGGTGAATAGTGCTTGTTCACCCGCTATTATTATTATTAGTTTTTAAAATTAAAAAAAAAAAAACAAGTTAAAATAAAATATGAGAAAAAATATACTAGAAATATTCTTTTTTTTTTATGTTGAAAAATAGAGTTCAATTGATGACAAATTACTACATTTTGATATATTACTGCATTTTGGAGTGAAAATTGAGTTTTTCGGTTAGTGATGCCCTAAGAGAAATGATGAAAATTATATATAAATTTCAAAAGAATCTCCTGATTATTCGTGTATACCCAATTTATTCTCAAAATAATACATTGCTCTAATTTAATTTCTCAACTATACAAAATTGCTCTAAAATATATCTGAATGTTGCAATTTTGTTACAAAATTGAACCTGATTTAGTGTTTATTTGGGATCACTTTCTTACAACTTCTTAAAACAGCTTTTCAGTAAAAAAAAAGAGTAAATTTTATATTAAAAAGTTGTTTCATGAAGCAATAAGAAAGGCGTCCCAAACGAAACCCTAGTCCCTTGATTTTACAAAATTGATTCCAATTTAATCTCAAAGAGATCTTTTAGACCTATTTTGTATCATTAAGAGACTAAATTGAAGCAATATTATACTCTAAGGCTTCGTTTGGGACGACTTTTTTATTGTTTTTTAAAACGGAGTTTTAGTACAAATTTTTTTAATTTTGTATTAAAACTCCGTTTTAGAAAGCAATAAATAAACCGCCCCAAACGAAGACTAAAGAGCAATTTGAGAGCATTTTCTCACTATTTTGTTTTTTGAAACTTTAACTATAATTTTGTTTACTATTCTTTATTCTTTATAGAAAATTCTAAAATAAAAAATATATTTTTTACAACCAAATATGATAATTTTAAAAAATAAACTGTTCAATTAAAAAACATTTAATAATATTCATATCAAATAAAAAAATAATTTCATAATAATTTCACAATTATTTTTATAAAACACAGCCAATACAAACATACCCAAAATATAGACACGTGCACAAATACAAGCAAAAATATCAGACCTATATATAAACTTTTTAAATAAATAACATTTAACTGAAAAATATAATTTACTTTCGCACACTAACAAAAGGAAAAAAAAAGAGCACAGTTACACACAGCAAAAAGGCCAAAACAGAAAGCTAAAACAAGAAAATATACCTAACAAAATTAGAAATTAAGCAGATTAATAAGAGAGAGACGTGATTAACTTGCTTTCATACTGTGCTACAGAAACGTCGAACCGTTGGGTTTCTGGTCGGCGGCGGCCTCCCATGTCTTTTCCGGCGGAGAACTCCCGACACCACCGCCCATGGAGTTCATAAAAGGCGTACTCATACCAAGGCTAAGGAAGTCAAGGGCAGCTGGCTTGGGCACGAAGAGAGATGAAGAGCCCATCATTAGCTCCGGCAGATTGGCGGTGGCGATACCGCTGCTGTCATAAGCGAGGCCCAATCCGAGCCCGGACGGCGCGTGCTGCTGCTGCTGCTGTTTGCTCCAATGTAGGGAGCCGCCACCGGAGACATCGCTCCCGGTGTTGTTTGTTGATGAGGAGGCCAAGCCAAGAGAACGGAGGAAAGAAGAGCTGGATGACGACGAACCCATCTGTGCGGCTTTCTGGAGGAGAGCTGTCGCCGAAATATGCGGAGAGGGCTGGGACTGGCGTCGCTCCGGCGCCAGAGGGAAGAAGGAGGAGAGGCAGAGCAAGGGAGGTTCCATTACTGCAGCATCGGAGGCGAGGAGGTTGGGGAAGGATGTGGTCTGTGCGGCGGTTGCAGGGGGGGCGGGAGATGGGAAGAGGCTTGCAAAGAGGCTGGTGGATGTTGAGGTTGCTGCTGGGCTGCTGTTACTGCTACCTCCGCTTGTTGTTGTGGTACTGCTATTGCTGCTAAGCGCTGGTGCTGGTGCCGGCGCCGGCGGTGGCGGGCAGTGTAGTACTTTGCTGGCGTTTTCCGGATCTGGAAGCGGCAAAAAGAGAAAAAATCAGGCAATGGAACGCAATATTCGAATAAATGATGTGAGAAATAGAAAGGGGCAATGATGGGTTTATTAATTGGGGAATTAATTTGATCCTTTTGTCTCTTTGGTCTTCTTTATCGTCTCCCACTCCCAAGTTTGCAAGCTTCGGGACAGCTCCGTCCAGATAATGAAAGCAGATGAAAAGTTTCAATCAGAATGGTTTTTTTGGTGTATTTATCGCTTGATAATCTCTCGAGAGAAAGAAAGGAACCTCGCCGTCTAACTCCCAGGTTTTTCTTTCTATTTCTATCGCTAACTTGGGTCCTTGAAGAAGATTAACAACTTTAAAAAGAAAAGAAAGCAGAGAAAATCCAAGCTCCGTTTTTTATTGCAACGAGAGAAGGAAAGCCGACAAAACCTACGGAAAATACAATTCTCGACGAACCCAGGACGAGAAGATTGCCGCTTTACCCTTTTCCCCCAAATAAAATATACACATCAAGAATCGATAGCCAGGGTAATCCAAAATAGAAGAAAAAGCGAGCTTTTGATCCATCCAAAAAACAAAAGATAAAACAAACCTTGCTGTTCCGGCGGCGCTGGCTGTATCTGCTGAATCGGTAAAGCTGACAACGGCGACGCCGTATGTACCTCCTCTACCCGCGAACTCGCCGGCGGCGGCCGCGAGTTCTCTGCCAGTGCTTCGCAGAATGCTCTGTGCGTTATGAAGCTATCTCTACTGAAAGCAGAGAACAAAGCGAGCCAGTGAGCGCAAAATGAATATCCCAAACCAGAAATAATTGACGATTGTCTCTCACCGTGAGAACAGGGTGCCGCAATCGCAGCGATATTCCCGGGTTCCGCATGTCTTGCTATGGGCTTTCCAATCGGACTGGACGGCATATTTCTTGGAACACTTATCACACTTCCAGTTCTTCTCACCATGCTTACGGCAGAAGTGCTTCTTGATGCCTGTGAGATCCCCAAGCGCGCGAGATGGATCGTGGTGAACGCAGCTGGGCTCCGGGCAAACATAAACCCTTTTCTTCACCTCCTTCCCCGTCCGCTGCCGGAGCTTCCATGGCAAGTTGTGCCCTCTCCGGTGAAGCTGCAGGTTCTGATCTCGCTGAAAACCTTTGTTGCAGATCTCGCATACGAACCTGTTCGTCGCTAACAAACTCTTCGGCGACAAAGCAATCACCTCGGCGTTCGGATCTAGTGAAAAGGAAATCTCAATCTCTGCATATAAAAGATGAAAAAAAATATCTCGGTATTAAGCATCTAGGTAAATCTACCTGGCATTCCGGGGAGGTTCCTCTTCTTCTTAACCGGCGTAACCTGAGCGGACGATACGCTAACCTCGGCGGAGACTGAGTTCGACGCCGCCATCGCCGTTGAAATCTCCAATTCCCCCATTACTATCGATCCTGGATCGAGCGTGGGCTTCGATTAATTGCAGATCAACCTCAAACCAAATAGCCCGCGTTCATGTCCGGAAGCCTCCGGCGATAAGATCGGCGGCCGCCGCAGCCGCCAGGAGACTTCCCGCAAAGCTCCGATCCAGATATATCAAGCTCCCAACGCCTTCAAGCAAGACCCAGTAACAATCGATAACGTAACTCCTCGGCTCCTTCCACGGGTGCAGTAAGACTTCGAAGTCGAAGCTCAAGTTCGCCGGCGGCACTAGGAAGGAGGCGCCGCCGTCAGTACAGAGAGAACATTTTAGAGAGAGAGAGAGAGAGAGAGAGAGAGGATGTAAACGAAGGAAGAAAAATGGGGGCAAAGGCAGGAAGGTGGAGTGTTTTAACTGGTTAAGATAAAACCGTGGTTAGGTTCCTTTAGAGTCAGACGTGGAGAAATCTTGGCCGTCCACGTGTGAGTCGACGAATAAGCGCGGCATCTAACCTGGTATTGGCCGGGTTTAAGCAGTGACCTTGTTCTTTTTGTCGGTTAGTGCATGGCGGGACTTGACCGACCTCGTCCTCTCCTAGTAATGATGGGCGGGTTTGACCCGACCCATGTAAGTGGAGTCTACCCAACTAAGGTAGGCATATAGCTTCCTGCAAAGATGAATATTTCCCTACTTTTCACACATTCGGTTTACTAATTCCCCCAAACACTTCATCTAAATTAATTTTTAAGATTATCCAAAAGTTAGGCTTCATCTGTAGTAATTTTTTTTTACTATTTTTTAATAAAAAAAATTTTAATTCAATAATTTATTTACTAAACTTAAATAGAACCTTAATTTTAATAAATTTATATTTCAATAATAATCCAAAATAATATAAGTTGATACATCGTCAAAAAATTATCTTGATCGGGCACGAATCCCGATGCAAAATAGAGTTGGAAACTTCAAAAAATAAATATGGGAGCTCCTGAACTCCGATTTCAGTAGAATTACAGTCGAACTGAGCGTCTCGAAAATATGAACCCAACGACACCAAATTTGACTCAATCCGAGCTCAAATGTGTCCAAATCAAGGACCCGAATCGCTAGAAAGGTCAAACAACAATTTGGATTACCAAACGATTTCCAAACATAACAAACTTGTGGTCGAATCGAGCGGCTCGACGAGACAAATCCAACGAGCCCAAGATCGCCAAATTTCAACATCATTAAGGTCTTCAAATGTCTACAGAACGGTGCATGATCAAGGGATTCAACATCGGCCGTTCATCCGACCACTCCCCATTTACCCTTGATCTCTCACCTATTTACAGGACATGCCACTCAAGAAAATCTATAAATAGACCCCTCATTTCTCTTGAAAGGGGTCTAAGCAAGAAGAGAAGAGGAGAAGAGAAGGAAGAGGAGAAGGAAGAAGCTCCTCCTCGACCACCGTCGGAACCTCGCCGGACCACCACATGAGCCTCGTCGGACCACCGTCGGAGCCTCGCCGGACTACGGCTGGAGTTTCACCGCACCACCACCTCAAGGTCCGAAGTTCTACTGAAGGCCCGACATTCAGGCCCGACGTTCTGTTGAAGGCCCGACATTCTGCTCAAGGCCTGACATTCTGCTCAAGTCCTAACGTTCTGCTGAAGACACAACGTTCTGCTGAAGTCCCGACGTTCTGCTGAAGGCCCAATGTTCTGCTCAAGGCCCGGCGTTCAAGCCTGACGTCTTCATCTGAGGCCCTCACCTTTGCCAGAGGCTCTCACCTTCGCTAGAGGCCCTAACCTTCGCTAGAGGCCATCACTTTTACCAATGTCCTTCACCTTCGCCAGAGGCCCTTATCTTCGCCAGATCTTCATCAAAGGCCGTCTGCTCCACCAGAACATCACATGAGGCCCAGACTTCCACCGGACCACTACTTGAGGCCCTGAGCTCCATCAGGCCACCACCTGATACCCATAGTTCTCCCAGAATACTGCCGACTAAGGTTCTTTCGACCTCCGTCGCCTACTATGGTCCTTCCGGCCTCCATCAACAGGCAACGGTCTTTATGACCCCGGTCTCCTACTGACTACAGTCCTTCCGACCTCCATCGCCTACTATGGTCCTTCCGACCTCCATCAATAAACAACGGTCTTTCTGACCCTAGTCTCCTGTCGACTACGATCGTTTTGACCTCCGTAGCCTATTACGGTTCGTCCAACCTCCATCAACAGACAATGATCTTTCTGACCCCGGTCTCCTGCCGACTACGATCATTCCGACCAAACAAACATGTATATGTAACTCCTACCATATAATGCAATCTATATGATATATATTTGCTACATCAATATAAGGCCTTCTCCAAAGGAAGGGCCTCATTTGTAATCGACTACAAATACTTGTGGATTCTTTCAAATTGGGCCAGGCCCAGTGGTTTTTCCCCTTTTCAGGGGTTTTCCACGTAAAAACTCTGGTGTCTCTTATGAATGTTTCACCCCCTCTCTTATCTGCTTATGTGTTGGATCTTCGTACAATGCTAAGACGTTAAACCATATATTTCTCTACTGTCGCGAATATTCCAAGACGCAACATAAGTATTTAAATTTGAATCGTTGTGATATTAATTGGTGAGTCATACAATCTGTAAATATTATGTGCTTACACTCACAAATGAGTATCTCGAAGCGAGAATGCCAACGAGCTTGAAAATACTCTATTAGGTACATTGTGATAGAATGGTACATGATCAAGAGAATCAATATGAGCGGTTTGATGAAGTCTTTTGAATATTTTAGCTAAAATTATCAAAATGTTACTAAAAAAACTACTATAAATAGATATTTTTTTCTTCACATAAATGGGAATATATAAATTGAGTTGAACATGAGGTTAGAAAATGCTAAGAGATTTGATGACCATCATAGACTTATTAGATGATTGACACCAACAATCACACTAAACAATTGTCATCACTAGATTGGCATTACCTGATCGCTTTCGCATGATTGTCATCACTCGTTATCATTCTCCCGATCGCCATCATACAACTTATATCGCCATACTATCATCTCTTGATCATTATCTCTTGATTGACATAAACTATACTGTGAGATCTCGTTCCCTTACTGTTCCTCTCTGAATTGGATTTTCCTCCCAGAATCAGCCAGGATGAAGTTGAGATCGTCCAGGCCGATCAGTGCATTCAAACAGCTGATTTCTGGAGCTATTTCTGGACAGGATCGTCAAGGACGATATTGAGATCGTCCAGGACGATCGGCACTGTTCACAATACCGTCCTGATCATCGCCCTGGGAATGGTCCAGGACGATCAGAATTGGTCTGATCGTCCCGGGACGATCGGGCGATCGGCCAGGCCGATCTGTGTATGATATAAGGAAATGAGCTCGTTTTGAGGAGAGAGAAATTCATTTTTTATAAATCAGATATTTTGAGGAGAGAGAAAGAGAAAGGGAAAAAGATGAAAAGCTTGGTTTTGGAGGCCGCGGAGCGCTTTTCGTCCGACGCTGCTGTTGGGAAAAGTGAAGATCTCGTGGTAAGGACTCCGAACCCTATTTCTGTTTTTAGAGATATTGTGTTTTGATCGAGTTGTGCACTGTTTTGTGTTTTCGTAGTCTACTTTTGGACATGATTTTGATTTGACACAACTTTCACCGCACAACTTTTAGTATGTTATAGATATGACTATTGTACACGATTTGATTGTATTCTACGAAGATTTATCGGTCGGAATTGATTCTACGCGATTTTAATTGAATAGAATAATATCAGGACTTGAGTTGATTTGGATTCTTTACATTGGTAGTCTTGTATTGATGCTGTGGATATTTGTTGGTAATTTGGAGAAATTCGGAATTTGTATCTTTTTGCATGATTTTTGTGTAAATTTGACCGACTACCGTTACTCTGCCCGATTTTCGTATGATTTCTGATTTTCCCGGAATTGATAGATTGACTTGTTATGTGTATGACTATCGATATGATTGTTCCAAATTTCTTTACTACTGCTTATTGCATCGATTATTGCATTGAATTGATTGTTACTAAAAGACAAGTGGTAACCTGGTTGAACGTTGGTTGGAGATAGAATTTGACCTGTACAGGATGGTGGGCCGACGGGCTTTCCTTTAAATCATAGACCACAGATCATCGATATAACGATTGGGAGTTATAAGGAGTTTTATATGCCGACGGGCGGCCGACGGGCAAAAGAGTGACGACTCTTCTTGATAGAACCAACGTGCGGATATCTACAACAGCAATATGGATTTCTACAACAGCACCATTGATAATGACTAGTGTTTGTGCTTGTCGAGTAAGACCATTGTATGGATTTCCTGATATGCATTGATTTATTGATTATCCATTGATTTATTAATTTGATTGGATTTACTGTATCGTACGATTTTATTTATTTCATCGATTGATACTACTGAGCATTGATATGGACATTGATATGGACATTGATATGGACATTAATATGGACATGAATAGATATAGATATTGCATTGATAGCATGGATATGGACATCGTATAGATTCATTGATATTACTACCTATAGATTTTATAGATTCGTCATCGCTACTGTTTCTGCACCGTATTGACTGCTTTATAGATTCATTGTTTCGTATTACTTTTCTCGATTGATTTCATTGAATAGATTGTATTGATTCGACAACATCGATTTGATTGACGATATTGATTGATTGAGTCGATTTATCGATTTGCCTGCCGCTGCATTGACTGGTTCTATTGACTATTGATTTCCGGATTGCATCGACTACTGATTTGATTTCCGCTGCATAGACTCATTGACCATTGACTGATACGGATTTGATAGATTGACATGCATATTGATAGCATCGCCGTGCTTTGATTTCAGTTATAGGTATTAGGTGACCTGCTGGGCTTTGTAAAGCTCATTATATGTGGTTGATATTTTCAGGTCAGGGCTTGGGAGCAGGAGATAGGAATTGATCCAGATCTTCAGGTTTTTATCTTTTGGTCGATTGATGATTCTTTTGTACTCAGGACATGATAGTTTCTTTACTTGTATTGATAGTGTAGTTCTTGAGTATTGTACATGATGTTTTGAGATATGAATCGACTGATATATTGATGTTTAAATTTTATAGATGTTTGATAGATTGTTTACTGAAGGTTTTAGATAGCTCTGGTAAATTGTTTGGGTAATTGATTGACATTCTTTCCAAGTTTGATCTTGGGGTCGTCACATATACAACCTAATTTCTATTATGGAATATTTCAATTGGTTATCCTCTGTTTGATTTGTGGCTTGTTGTTCCAATGGATGGTCAGTTACTTTCTTCTAGGTGGTTGCATGAAGTTTTGAGTCCGCCTGACTTTTTTGTCTTCTTCATCGATTTTTCATTTTTGGTGTTTTCTGGTCTGTAATTTTTGATATTAGCTTTGTATTTTGGGTTTGTCAGCTTTTGGTTCCTTATTGTATAATCCTTTCATGGAATAAATTTTGAATCATTCGAAAAAAAATTGGATATTGGCCTTATGAATTTTTTATTTTATCAATTTTCTACCTATAAATTAGAAGTCTTGAATGTTCTTTTTATTTGTGTATGTATTGAATATCCGTTTAAAAAAATTAAGAATTAAACTATATATCAAATATCATAATAGTAATTTTAACCCAAAAAATTTAGAAACTTGTTGCGGGCTAGATTATACGCGGCGGTAGAAGTTTTGAATTTTACGTTCAAGAGTTGTACTAATATTCAACACACAAACATGAAAGAAAAATAACACCAGGATTTTTACGTGGAAAACCCGAAAGAGGGAAAAAATCATGGGGCCACGCCCAGTTGAAGAGTTCCACTAATGTTGCGTGAATTACAATAAGCTGGTTCGTCCCACAAGTCAGGACGATCAGATTACAATAAGTTTCTCCTGAATTGAAATTCAGTTACAAAGCTATACTAAATTTTGGCATCTCCCAAATATTCGGCAGAATTCCGGCGTACTCAGGCGACGGAAAGAACTTCGGTGGTGGTCGAGGAGGAGCTGATTCTCCTCCTTCTTTTCCTTCTTCTTCTCTTATCTTCTTATCTCTCTTGCTTGAGTCCCCTCTTATGTGAAATGAGGGCTCTATTTATAGATTTTTTTGAGTGGCATAGCTTGTAACTAGGTGTGAGATCAGGGGCAAATAGGGAGTGGTTGAATGGACGGCTGATATTGAATCCCTTGATTGTGCACCATTCATCAAACATTTGAAGGTCTTAGTGATGTCGGAATTCGGGGATCTTGGGCTCGTTGGATTTGTCTCGTCGAGTCGCTCGATTTGACTATAAGCTCGTTAAAATCAGAGATTGTTTAGTAACTCAAATTGTGGTACGAGCTTTCCAATAGCACTTCGGGTGCTTGATTTGGGCTCATTTGGGCTCGGATTGAGTTGAATTTGGTGTCGTTGGGTTCGTATTTCCGAGATGCTCAGTTCGACTATAAGTTTACTGAAATCAGAGTTTAGGTGGTCCCGGATTTAATTTTTGAAGTTTCCAATTTGATTTTTGCCTCGAGATTCATGCCCGATCAAGATAATTTTTGCATGACGTATCAAAACTTAGCATAAATTTTCATTTTGTTGTAACTATAGAAATTTCTTTTAGATATTTTTAAAATCAATTACTTAGATTTCAATTTACGTTGACAGCGAAAGAAATTCTTTTTATTACATACAACAGTTCTAAAATAAGAGATTTATTACTCTTGTTGCGTCCAGGAGTATTCGCGGCGGTAGAGAAATATCATATTCAACGTCTTAGCGTTGTACAAAAATCCGGCACGCAATCAGATAAGGAGAGAGGGTCTAGCATTTATGAGACACCAAGATTTTTACGTGGAAAACCCCTGTAAAAGGGGGAAAAACCACGGGGCCTAGCCCAGTTTGAACAAATCCACTAGTATTTGCAGTCGATTACAAATGAGGCCCTTCCTTGGGAGAAGGCCTTAGCTTGATGTACATCTTATGGAGTACATTACATGATGTAAATACAAATAGCTACTATCAATGTATTTGCTTTGTTAGAAGGACTGCAGTCGGCGGGTGACGTAGGTCAGGAGGACCGTAGTCAGCTGGCGACGGAGGATTGTAGTCGGCGGGTGACGTAAGTAAGGAGGACCGTAGTCGGCGGGCGACGGAGGTCGGAAAGACTGTAGTTGGCGGGCGACATAAGGCAAGAGGACCGTATTCAACGGGTGACGGATATCGGAAAGACTGTAGTCGGCGGGCGACGTAAGTCAGGAGGACCGTAGTCGGCTGACGACGGAGGTCGGAAGGACTGTAGTCTAACGACGAAGATCAGTAGGACAGCGTCAGGTAGAAGTCCAATTAAGGAAAGAAATGCATCTTCGCATAGACGTCCAGCGAAGTCCGATAACCGGTAGAAGTCCAGCGTCGGGTAGAAACTTAGCGAAGAGTGAAGGTCCGACGTCGGGTAGAAGTCCAACGTCTTTGGCGGCAGAGGAGAACTCCGGCTTCACTTGGGCGGAGTTTCGGCGTCAGGAGGGAACTCTCTTGTAAATTGGGAAGAATTTCAGCATCCCATGAAAGTTGGGCAGAATTCTGACGTTCTCCCGAATATCCAGCAAAGTTCCGGCGTCCTCAGGCGACAGGAAGAGCTCCGGCGGTGGTCGAGGAGGTGAGGAATCTCCTTTTCCCCTTTCTCCTCTTCTTCTTCTCTCTCTTCCCTCCTCCCCCTTTGGTGTAGAATGAGGGCTCTATTTATAATTTTTCTGGAGTGACATAGCCCGTAAATAGGCGTGAGATCAAGGGCGAATTGAGAGTGGTTTGAATGGACGGCCGATATCGAATCCTTTGATCATGCACCGTTCGTTGAACATTTGAAGGCCTTAATGATGTCAGAATTTGATGATCTTGGGATCCTTAGATTTGTCTCGTCGAGCCGTTCGATTCGAGTATAAGCTGGTCAAAATCGAAGACCGTTTGGTAACTCAAATTGCGGTTTGAACCTTCCAACAGTGCTTTGAACCATTGATTCTGACTCATTTGGGCTCGGATTGGGTTGATCTTGGTGTCATTGGGTTTGTATTTCCGAGATGCTCAGTTTAACTGTAAGCTCGCTGAAATCGGAGTTCATATGCTCCCGAAATTAATTTTTGAAGCTTCCAACTAGCTTTTGCCTCGAGATTCGTGCTCGATCAAGATAATTTTGAGATGACGTATCAACTCTAAAGATCAGAAAAATAGCGGCTAATCAATATTTTTATGCACATAAAATGAACTGATAAGTATGAAGATATAAATATATGAAATCTGAATATTAATGGAATAAAATTTATAAAAAATTGATGTTTAAACTAATTAAGTAAATATTGAAGCTATTGGAAGTCTTCACGAAGAAAATATTTGAGATAAATATTTTTAAAACAACTGCCTTTAGCTAAATACAATAGAAAATAAAGAATAATTTTTTTTTAAATATATATATATATATACTATATTCATCAATAAAAAAATGTATCAAGGGTTGACCTATACACCCTATATTAAGATATATATTTTGGTTCATATAAAGAAGATTCATTCAAGTCGGTTCAAGCAAGTTAACTCTGATATACTCAATCTCACACTCATTGGTCTGCAAAAAATGCATTTTAAGTAGACAATCATAGTCAAAGAACTCTTCCCAGCCTACGAGAACAGCTTATCAGTTAGACATAGTGACTAGTATTTGTGAATTACTAATAATTATTCGACAAATGGTAGCTTCTAAAGGTAAACAATTGATTGGTAAGTCAACTACTCGACTACCAGGCATGTTACAATTCAAGCCAGAACTTCTAACAAGTCTAAACTATTTATTGTGTTTTCGTTTATTTATGTATAGTTATGTATGCAATCAAATTTGTAATGCTCAAGGCCCAACTCAAATTTGTAAGTCAAAGAGTAGGGGGTGAGCTAAGCTAGTTTATGCGATTTTACTCAATTTGTATCAAAGAGTTGAGGTGTGAGCTCTACTTATGCAATTTTCTCAATTTATGTTTAAGAAGTAATTTTTTGTGGTCAGTCCTATTTTATTCAAATCTCAAAGCTTCTCACACTTACATTCATCTCTCTCTCTCTCTCTCTCTCTCTCTCTCTCTCTCTCTCTCTCTCTCTCTCTCTCTCTCTCTCTCTCTCTCTCTCTCTCTCTCTCTCTCTCTCTCTCTCTCTCTCTCTCTCTCTCTACTCTCATGTTCTTTTTTATTCAATATTCTCATTATAGTTGCATGTGATTCACTAACATTTTCGGATTCAACGTCACAAGAGATACAGTGAGTGTGGAGCATGCCAATAATTAGAAGATGATTTACATAAAGTAGAACAACATTATGAGGAGTTGAAGAATCTATTAAAATAGAAAATCAGAATACCTAACTATTCGTCAACATTCTGATTTTGAGGAGAGGGTGTTCAAATGATTCAAGGAGCATTGAATAAGATTCGGAGAATCACTCATAAAGTGAAATTGCTTGAGAGGTCTTCTAATTCTACGGTGAGAAGAAAATGAATTTTTGAAGTCGAAACAATGACCTTTAGCCCACCCATTGATAAGACATTATTATTTTGATAGTGAGGGGCCGATTTTAGCTCTTTGTCACATAGAAAGGAAATTGAGAAGAGAAAGATGTCGCTTGTCAATGCTTTCTTGAGGGAGATTTTTAAGGTAAACTGTATAAAAAAGTTCAAAATCCCTCATATGGATTTATATTAAGGAAGGTGATGTAATATAAAGATCTGCTCCAGGATCGTCCAGGACGATCTGGGATCGTCCTGGGACGATCAGTTGAGAAATTGCTCCAGAATTTGCCTAGATTTGTTCCAGGTGTTTTTCTGTAGGCATCGTCCAGGCCGATTGAGGCATCGGCCATGCCGATTTGCACTGTTCAAAATATCGGCCGGAGCATAGCCCTGGGAGCCATCCAGGACGATCAATTTGGTCGGATCGTCCCGGGACGATGTGGCGATCGGCCGGTCCGATCTGAAGATTACTTAAGGGAATTCAGCCGATTTGAGGAGAGAGAAAAATCAGATTTTATAAAAATATCTCTTGAGGAGAGAGAAAGTCGAAAAGCTCTTTGGAAAAGTTGATTTTCGGACGACGCGGAGCCGTTTTCGTTCGAAGAGACTGTTGAGGATTTTAATGTACGCAAGGTAAGGCACATTCCGCCTTTCTCAATTTTCAGAACCGTCGTGTTTGGCGGTATTTTCTGTCCGGATTTTATTTCCGTTAGCGATTTTTGTTCGTATCTTTTGATTGGTTCAGTTTTTACCGTGTAACTTTCTGTATATTGTTGCCGTGCCGGGTGTGCACGTTTTGACTATATTTTGAAGATTTTTGTCCGGGTATTTTTGATTCGACTGTGTTTTTAGTCGAATGGATTTTTCTGTGAACTTGAAAATTCTCTGTGCAGTAGAATAAATGTTCTGAAATGTTGATATCTATATTCTGTGTAAATTTGGTAAATTGTTATTTTCAGGAAAATTTGTGTAAATTCTGTATACTGCCGTTATGCTGCCCGATTTTTGGGTAATTTCTGATTTGTCTGGAATTCTTCTGATTTGATATGCTATCTGTATATGCTATAAAAAGGGAGTTATAAGGGGCCTGGATCCTATGAGATTCAGTTAGTGTCTGGGAAATCTGAAATGAGCTCAATATGAAATTTGATATCTGTTCTGTTCCGGATCCGAGGAAATCTGTTTAGGTATTATAAGTACTATATATGTATTCTGGTGCTATATGCACATCTGTTCTGGTGCCGTGAGCACAAAGGGAGGCATAAGGGGCCTGGATCCTATGAGATTCAGTCAGTGTCAGAGAATTTAGCTATGAATTATATATTTGATATCTGATATCTGTTTTGATATGATTTCTGACAGTTCTGATCTGATTCTGATTATGTTGATCTGATATGTCTGATCTATTCTGTTTCTGATTTGATACGACTTCTATTTCCGTACAGTTCTGTTTGATTTGATATGTTCCGTTCTGATTTGTCCGAGCTGATAACTGTCCGATTATGTTCTGATTTTCTGTACGGATTTGTCTGATATGTTAGTTTTGAGATTCTGAGAATTTTGATTGGAGGTTTGTTGCTTTGCTGAGCTGTTGAGCTCACCCTTGCTTTCTGGTGGTTTTCAGGTTCTGGGAAAGGGAAGGAAGTCCATGATTAGATTGCAGAGTCTGATCAGTATAGGTATTGTTTTGTACCTTTTGATTTTTGTACAGACATGGCTTTTCTGTTGTCTTTCTTTATGTCTAAAAGTCATGTATTGTATTTGTAGATGATTATTTTGAGGAAAAGAAAATATAGATCTTTTGTTCCGCTGCATTTGATGTTTTTAGTAGCTCTGTGTTTGTGTGTCTGTTTGAGTTAAATTATTTGGAAGATTCAGTTCCGAAGCAAATTCCAAAGCCAGATCCTGGTTAGTTTTTCTGTCGCGGCCCGGTACGAACGGGATCCGTCTCGTCTCGGGTCGGGTCGTGACAACTTTAGTGGTATTAGAGCATTAGTTTTGGAATTTGGGATTGTGTGAAACAGAGCTATAGGAAGTGATCAGTGAGTCTGTCTGGGGGTAGTTTTGGTTTGTTCGGCTTTTTATTGTGTTGTTTTTGTGATAGTTTTCCGGATTTTCTGGATTTTTTTGTATGGATCAGCCAGACCTAGACATGACAGACGGGCAGAGTTCTAGTCAGGCAGCACCAGTGGGGAGTACAGCCCCAGTGGTCGGTGCTGACACGCTTTCACAGTTTGCTACACTTGTTGCTCAGATGATGAGCGAGTCTCAGAGCAGAGCTTCTACTGTCCGATCTGATGATCTTGACAGATATTTGCAGTTGTTTTTGAGGTTGAAACATCTGAGGTTTGAGGGCGCTGTTGAGCCCAGAGGTGCTGAGGAGATTGGAAAAGACTTTTGACGGAATGCAGTGTCCTACGGATAGGAAGGTTCCGTTAGCAGTGTTTCTGTTGGACGGAGAGGCTGAGCACTGGTGGATTGGCCAGCAGGAGGCCAGATTTTAGAGCAGACTAAACTCTTTGATCACTTGGGAAGAGTTCACTGAGGTGTTTCGGGATTGGTTCGTTCCCCCTTCTACACGACAGCAGATACATGAGATTTTTCTGAGACTTGTTCAGGGGAGCAAGACGGTGATGCAGTACGAGGCTGAGTTTACTGCATTAGCCAAGTACGCTCCGCAGCTGGTTAGCACTTCTGCTGAGAGGTGCTACAGATTTTTGAGGGGATTACGAGATACCTTGAGGCAGCCCCTGATACCGTTTCAGATCACTGACTTCTCTGAGCTTGTGGAGCGAGCTCGACTGATAGAGAATGACCTGATGGCTACTCAGCAGCGATAGACTGCGAGTAGGAAGAGATTTGGGGGTGAGGCTTCTGGCAGTGGTTCCTCTGGGAAGAGGAGATTTATTTCTGGCTAAGGATCTGGAGACTCCAGGAGGAGCGGAGGGTCGTCTGGTACTGCTACCAGTACGACGAGTTCTGGATCAGTCAGTATGACACCTGTGTATCAGAACTGTGGACGACGACACTTTGGCCAGTGCTACAGGATGGCTGGTCTGTGCTTCCGATGTGGTCAGTCAGGACATCGGATTGCAGAGTGTCCACAGATGGGATTTGATCAGCGTTCTGAGTTTCGATCTGAGGGCTTTGTCAGACCTGCCGGTTCAGCAGCAAGGAGACCGAGGACTGTTCCTCCACGTCCTGAGGGATTTGCTGGCAGAGGTGGTGGAACTAGTTCTGGACCACGGAGACCACCTACGGTTCAGAGGGAGCAGAGTAGTTCTATTGCTTCAGCTCCTGCTCTAGTTCAGCCACGAGTTTACAGCTTGAGTCAGCATGAGGCTCGTGATGCTCCATATGTTGTGACAGGTACGATTTACATTTCTGATCAGCCCTGTCGTGTTTTGTTTAACTCTGGAGCGAGTCACTATTTTTTGTTCGAGCGCTGTTTTGAGGCTTTACGTTTGGATTCCATTTTACTTCCGATTTCGCTTTCCGTGATTTTACCGGCTGGAAGTCCTTTGATTGCTCGGCAGTTTTGTTTTTGTGAGATTGAGATTTCTGGCAAAAAGTGAAAATCAAGTTTGATTATGTTGCCGATTTCTTCATATGATGTGATTCTGGACATGTATTGGCTGAGTCTGTATGAAGCCCAGATTGACTGTCTGAAGAAGCACGTGAGTTTGTTTGTGGCTGGAGAGAGAGTTGTATTTCAGGGATTATGAGGTGTTCTCTCCAGTCTGATTTCTGTGTTGGAAGCGAGCAGAATGTGGAAGAAAGAATGTCCGGTATTTTTAGCTTCGGTGCGGGATCTGAACCTAGAGGTTGGTTCTGTTTCTGAGATCCCAGTGGTACGGGAGTTTGCTGATGTTTTTCCTGAGGAGTTGGTTGGTTTACCTCCGGATAGAGATGTGGAGTTCTCTATCAATTTTTTTTCGGGTACCGCTTCGATATCAAAAGCTCCGTACATGATGGCACCGACAGAACTTTCGGAGTTGAAAGTTCAGCTTCAGGAGTTGGTTGACAGAGGTTTTGTACGTCCTAGTGTTTCGCTCTGGGGAGCACCTGTTTTATTTGTGAAGAAGAAGGACGGTACACTCCGTATGTGTATTGATTACAGAGATTTGAACAAAGTCACAATCAAGAACAAGTATCATTTGCCTCGGATTGATGACTTGTTTGATCAGCTTTCCGGATCTTCAGTATTTTCAAAGATTGATTTGCGATCCGGATATTATCAGGTGAAGATGAAGGAAGCTGATGTGGTGAAGACAGCTTTCAGTACTCGGTACGGGCACTACGAGTTCTTGGTTATGCCTTTTGGGGTAACCAACGTGCCTGCTATTTTCATGGATCTGATGAACCGAGTATTCAGGGAATATTTGGATCAGTTTGTGATCGTCTTCATCGACGATATTCTGGTATATTCTGCATCTGAGGATGATCATGCCAGACATTTGAGGATTGTGTTGGAGACTTTGAGGAGGCATCAACTGTATGCCAAGTTCTCCAAGTGTGAATTCTGGTTGAAGAGCATTTCATTTCTGGGGCATGTGATTAGCGGAGAAGGCATTTATGTAGATCCCCAGAAGATTCAGGCAGTTGTTGATTGGCCAAGGCCGACTACGGTATTTGAGGTACGTAGTTTCTTGGGCATGGCCGGGTATTACAGGAAGTTTGTGAAAGGATTTTCACAAATTTCGACGCCTCTGACGAAACTGACGCAGAAGTCCGTTCCTTTTGTTTGGACACCGAAGTGTGAGGCGAGTTTTCAGAGATTGAAGGATTGTCTGACTTCAGCTCCGGTACTAGCACTTCCGTCAGGTACTGAAGGTTTTCAAGTGTTTAGTGATGCTTCACTGAAAGGACTGGGATGTATCCTGATGCAGCATGGTCAGATAATTACTTATGCATCTAGACAGTTGAAACCACATGAGAAGAATTACCCGACGCATGATTTGGAATTAGCTGCTGTTGTGTTTGCTTTGAAGATTTGGCGTCATTATCTGTATGGCGTCAGATGTGAGATTTTTACTGATCATAAGAGCCTGAAGTACATTTTTACTCAGAAGGATTTGAATATGAGACGGAGAAGATGGCTCGAGTTGATCAAGGACTATGATTTGACCATTCAGTACCAGCCTGGGAAGGCGAATGTGGTAGCGGACGCTCTGAGCAGGAAGTCTTCTGGATTATCAGGTATTCAGCTTACTTGTGATGACTTTCTGATTCGAGACATTGAGCGATTGCAGTTGGAGGTGATTTCCTCCAGTGGTTTGGAGTTAGCTCAGATGAGCATTCAGTCTTCTTTGGAGACAAGGATTCAAGAAGCCCAGAAATCAGATTCTGATTATTCGAAGTTGATTGCTCATATTGGATCTGGTAAGACTCTTGAACTTCGAATTTCTGATTCTGGTGCTATTTTCTGTAAGAACAGGTTGTGGGTACCTGTGTCTGGAGATTTGATGCAGGAGATTATGTACGAATCTCATCATTCAGGCTACACTGTTCATCCAGGCAATGGTAAGATGTATGCTGATATGAAGCTTTTGTTCTGGTGGCCTGGAATAAAGAAAGATGTGGTAAAGTTTGTGTCGAGATGCGAAGTCTGTCAGTTGGTGAAGGCAGAGCATCAGCGACCCGGTGGACTGTTGCAGTCGTTGTCTATCCCTGAGTGGAAATGGGAGGAGGTAACGATGGACTTTGCGATGGGTTTTCCTCGATCTAGACAAGGGCACGACGCTATTTGGGTGGTTATAGATCGATTGACGAAGTCTGCCCATTTTCTTCCGATCAGACAAACAGATTCATTTAATCGCTTGGCACAGGTTTATGTGAAGGAGATAGTCAGATTGCACGGTGTGCCTCGAGTGATTGTTTCTGATCGAGATGGATGTTTTACTTCCAGACTTTGGAAAGGCATTCAGCAAGGCTTGGGTACGAAACTGCATTTCAGTACAGCCTTTCATCCTCAGACAGATGGACAGTCGGAGAGGACTATTCAGGTGCTGGAAGACCTGTTGAGACTTTGTGTTCTGGACTTTGGCGGAAGCTGGGAGGATCATATTTCGCTGATTGAGTTTGCTTATAACAACAGTTTCCAGTCCAGTATCGGTATGGCACCGTACGAGGCTCTGTATGGAAGGAAGTGCCGTACTCATTTGACTCTGACGGAGGTCGGAGATAGACAGGCTTTGGGTGCCACTTTTGCTGATGAAACTGTTCAGAAGATCAGTTTGATAAAAGAAAGATTGAAAGCCGCTCAGGATCGACAGCAGAAGTATTACAATCAGAAGCACATGTTTGTCGAGTTTCAAGTTGGTGACTTTGTGTATGTCAAAGTCAGCCCGATGAAGGGTGTGAGCAGATTTGGTCAAGTGAGCAAGCTTAGTCCAAGGTATGTTGGACCTTTTGAAATTTTGGAAAGGATTGAAAAATCTGCTTACCGACTATTGCTTTCTGATTCGATGCCTAACGTGCATAATGTGTTTCACGTATCCACTCTGAGGAAGTGGGTATCCGACTCTGGGAAGAAGGTATCTGCTGATGAGGTTGAGATTCAGGAGAATCTGGCGTACAAGGAAGAGCCAGAGTTGATTTTGGCGTACGACGTCCGAAAGTTAATAAATAAACAGATTCTGATGGTTAAAGTCCAATGGAAGCACCAGACTGCACGGGAAACGACGTGTGAGAAGGAGTCTGACATGAGACGGTCGTACCTGTACTTGTTTTGACTGAGTTTGGATTGGATAATGTCGAGGACGACATTTTTCTGAGTTGGGGAGATTGTAATATCAAGATCTGCTCCAGGATCGTCCAGGACGATCTGGGATCGTCCTGGGACGATCAGTTGAGAAATTGCTCCAGAATTTGCCCAGATTTGTTCCAGGTGTTTTTTTGTAGGCATCGTCCAGGCCGATTGAGGCATCGGCCAGGCCGATTTGCACTGTTCAAAATATCGGCCGGAGCATAGCCCTGGGAGCCATCCAATACGATCAATTTGGTCGGATCGTCCAGGGACGATGTGGCGATCGGCCGGGCCGATCTGAAGATTACTTAAGGGAATTCAACCGATTTGAGGAGAGAGAAAAATCAGATTTTATAAAAATATCTCTTGAGGACAGAGAAAGTCGAAAAGCTCTTTGGAAAAGTTGATTTTCGGACGATGCGGAGCCGTTTTCGTTCAAAGAGACTGTTGATGATTTTGCTGTACGCAAGGTAAGGCACATTCCGCCTTTCTCAATTTTCAGAACCGTCGTGTTTGACGGTATTTTCTGTCCGGATTTTGTTTCCGTTAGCGATTTTTGTTCGTATCTTTTGATTGGTTCAGTTTTTACAGTGTAACTTTCTGTATATTATTGTCGTGCCGGGTGTGCACGTTTTGACTATATTTTGAAGATTTTTGTCCGGGTATTTTTGATTTGACTGTGTTTTTAGTCGATTGGATTTTTCTGTGAACTTGGAAATTCTCTGTGCAGTAGAATAAATATTCTGAAATGTTGATATCTATATTCTGTGCAAATTTGGTAAATTGTTATTTTCAAGAAAATTTGTGTAAATTATGTATATTGCCGTTGTACTGCCCGATTTTTAGGTAATTTTTGATTTGTCCGGAATTCTTCTGATTTGATATGCTATCTGTATATGCTATAAAAAGGGAGTTATAAGGGGCCTGGATCATATGAGATTCAGTTAGTGTCTTGGAAATCTGAAATGAGCTCAATATGAAATCTGATATCTGTTCTGTTCCGGATCCGAGGAAATCTGTTTAGGTGCTATAAGCACTATATATGTATTCTGGTGCTATATGCACATTTGTTCTGGTGCCGTGAGCACAAAGGGAGGCATAAGGGGCCTGGATCCTATGAGATTCAGTCAGTGTCAGGGAATTTAGCTATAAATTATATATTTGATATCTGATATCTGATTTGATATGATTTCTGACAGTTCTGATCTGATTCTGATTCTGTTGATCTGATATGTCTGATCTATTCTGTTTCTGATTTGATACGACTTCTTTTTCCGTACAGTTCTGTTTGATTTGATCTGTTCCGTTCTGATTTGTCCGAGCTGATAACTGTCCGATTCTGTTCTGATTTTCTGTACGGATTTGTCTGATGTGTTGGTTTTGAGATTCTGAGAATTTTGATTGGAGATTTTTTGCTTTGTTGAGCTGTTGAGCTCACCCTTGCTTTCTGGTGGTTTTCAGGTTCTGGGAAAGGGAAGGAAGTCCAGGATTAGATTGCAGAATCTGATCAGTATAGATATTGTTTTGTACCTTTTGATTTTTGTACAGTCATGGCTTTTCTGTTCTGTCTTTCTTTCTGTCTAAAAGCCATGTACTGTATTTGTAGATGATTGTTTTGAGGAAAAGAAAAGATAGATCATTTGTTCCGCTGCATTTGATGTTTTTAGTAGCTCTGTGTTTGTGTGTCTGTTTGAGTTAAATTATTTAGAAGATTCAGTTCCGAAGCAAATTCCAAAGCCAGATCCTGGTTAGTTTTTCTGTCGCGGCCTGGTACGAACGGGATTCGTCTCGTCTAGGGTCGGGTCGTGACAGGTGAATCTTGTCGATCACATCGATTTTGTTGAGTTGGTTGTCTCTCTCATTCTTGGATTTTACTAAAATGAAGATTATTTTTAACCTTAAAAAAAATCACCTTTGAGATGGTTCTCACATCTACTACTTAGCATCATTACTTCTTTCACCAAATTCAAAAGAATATATGTGACATAATTTTTCATCGCATAAAGGCAGATTAAAAACTCTCAATACTTACTGCTAATGAGGCAAGAACCAAGTGAATCATTTAGGAGCATCATCAATAAATTTTTGAAGGATATATTTGATTTGACTGATTCAGATCATGATGCCACCCAAGTGGCTTTCATTCATGGTCTCTGAGAGGGTCCTTATTTATATGCACTTGGCCTATAGTAGCTAAGTATTTTGGTTGAGTTGTATAACATAATATTATTTCTTTTTTACCTTGCATTGATTTTAATTGTAATATTTTAGCTATTTGTTGGGCTATCCCCTCATTACGTGGTTTTATATGATTTTAGGTAAATGTAAGAAACATGTGGTTTGAGGCTTAAGAATAATATTGTTTTGGTTTTATTTTAAGTTTTCCAATTATATGTATTATTTTTTAGCTAATGTGGCTATTATACATATTAGTTTAGATTGTTGAAAATAATAATGGGGGAAAAATATTTTTACATTAGATATTGATAAATAAATGCCGATGAATATAACATAAAGTCTGGAGCCTCTACTACAACCAATAAAAAGGAAATGAGCTATTTCAAAGCAAAATTTTGACATTTTTAGGGACTTAAAGAAGTCTCCATAAAGTCAGACAAATGAGAGGAGAAACTATCATGCTCAAAGAAGATATACCCAACATATGAGAACTCAACCCTATGATGGGCAAGTGTTCTATAAAAAATGATGTGATAATCGCCATGACAAGAGGCCACTATTGCTTCATATTCATCAAATGAAAACTATAATTCTAGTATGAGTCCCCATAATCAAGTTAGTTGAGACCATTCAAAATGGAACTTCTTCAAAAAGTTGATGCCCATAAGAACTAGTGTCACTTGCATGACCAATAATAGTACCACACTTACCATCATGGCCACAACCATGACACTAAGGATTATCAACACTTGTAAGCTTGGTGAAGGAGCTCATCAAAGTACGTAAACCTCTCTGAGAGGGTCCTTATTGATGTAAAAGAATGCTAGGTCAGGCGCCAATGGAGAAGATTTATAACAAACCAATCCTAGCATAGGTGATCTAGAACAATATTATTGATATCCATGGAGGAGTTAGTGAGGAGTTTCTCACCAATCAAGCCTTAAATGACTAAAGTCGTGAGAGGTAAATTGAGCAAGTAACTCTAGGACGCCTACTACTGATGTGCCATCATCCATCTTCATAGAAGTTGATCAATCTATAAATGGTAATACATATAAAGATGTGGTGATCATTACAACACTCATCATAAATTATATGATTATAATATATACACAAATCTCTATGAATATCATATTTAAGAGTGTCTATAAGAGGATAAACCTTAGCACTTCACGTACAACACCAACCTCTGCTCCTTTCATAATACTTTTTAGATAGCACAAAGAGATAAAGGGGTAATCGCCTTATTGATTACTTGGGGAGAAGGAGATAGCTAGCTCACTACCAGAATGGTCAATGCACTAACTACGTGTAATGTAAGCTTTGGACAACCACTATTAAATAATTTATAATAAGCCATCTCTACTTATCATGTCATTGAGAAGTTCTCGAAGAGTGGTCAAGTATTGAAAGTTAGGCGATACTTATCGTAATTAAGAATTTATGATGTCAAAGAAGTGGGAAATAACAAAGAAAAAAGCATCCAACTTAGATAAAAAATATTTTGCATTGGAGATAAATAAAAATAATGGAAGAAGTGTCGATATCTAAGGAAAATACAAATAGCACCAAATCAGTATAGCCTTTGATGAAGAGCAAAAGGCTGAGTTGATCACAACTCTCGTGACTAATGTAGAAGGTTATATGAAGATGAAAGGACCACAATCAGCCAATAGTGGTTGGATGACCACATGTAATATCAATAATCTGCTCCAGTATCGTCCAGGACGATCTGGGATCGTCCTGGGACGATCAGTGAAGATGAGCTCCAGAAATTGTCCAGAAGTGTTCCAGGTGATTTTCTGTATGCATCGTCCAGGCCGATTGGAGACATCAGCCAGGCCGATAGCTACTGTAGAAAATATCGGCCAGACAACAGCCCTGGGAGGATTCCAGGACGATCCTTTTGGTCGGATCGTCCCGGGACGATGTCGCGATCGGCCGGGCCGATCTGAAGATTATAAAGCTGATTTCAGCTCATTTGAAGAGAGAGAAAATCTTTTAAAAATATCTGATTTTTCTGAGGAGAGAGAAAGTCGAAGAAGAATTTGGAAAAGTTGATTTTCGGACGACGCGGAGCCGTTTTCGTCCGACGAGACTGTTCAGGAAATTGCTGTGCTCGAGGTAAGGCGCATTCCGCCTTTCTCAATTTTCAGTTCCGTCGCGTTTGGTGGTAATTTCTGTCCGGATTTCGTTTCCGTTACGGTTTTTCGTCCGTATCTTTTGATTGGTTCAGTTTTTATCGCGTAACTTTCCGTATATTGTTGACGTGCCGAGTGTGCACATTTTGGTTATTTTCCGAAGATTTTTGTCCGGGTATTTTTGATTCGGCAATGTTTTTCGTAGACTACAATTTTCTGTGAAATTGTAAATTCTCTGTGCAGTAGAATAAATGTTCTGGAATATGATTATTTATATTCTGTGCAAATTCGGTAAATTTTCTTTGCAGGAAATTTTGTGTAAATTCTGTATACTGCCGTTGTACTGCCCGATTTTTGGGTAATTTTTGATTTCTCCGGATTTCTTCTGAATTGAAATGCTATGTGTATAAGCTATAAAAAGGGAGTTATAAGGGGCCTGAATCCTATGAGATTCAGTTAGTGTCGGGGAAATCTGAAATGAGCTCAAATCTGAAATCTGGTATCTGTTCTGTTCCGGATCCGATGAATTCTGTTCTGGTGTTATAAGCACATCTGTTCTGGTGCCGTGAGCACAAAGGGAGGTATAAGGGGCCTGGATCCTATGAGATTCAGTCAGTGTCTGGGAAGGGAGGCATAAGGGGCCGGAATCCGTAGAGATTCCGTCAGTGTCAGGGCAAGCTATGAATGACATATGAATCTGTTCTGTTTTCTGTATCTGTTATGTACGCAATTGTGATTCTGATATGACATGATCTGCAAATTCTGATTTCTGTATAATTCTGACTCTGTTGATTTATTCTGTTCTGTGATCTGATTTGTACGACTCTGATTCTGATTTGATATATGTCCGTATAAGTTCTGATTTTCGATTCTGTTCTGATTTGAGATTCGATTCTGTTCCAATTTTTGATCTGATTTCTGTCTGATGAATTTAGTTTTGGTTTCTGAGAATTTAGATTGGTGGTTTGTTGCTTTGCTGAGCTGTTGAGCTCACCCTTACTTTCTGGTGATTTTCAGGTTCTGGGAAAGGGAAGGAAGTCCAGGACTAGAGTTCAGAGTCTGATCAGTATAGGTACTTTTGTACTTTTGATTTTTGTACAGTCATGGCTTTTCTGTTCTGTCTTTCTTTCTGTTGAAAGCCATGTACTGTTCTGTAGATGATTATTTTGAGGAAATGAAAAGATAGATGTTTTGTTTCGCTGTGTTTGATGATTTATAGTAGCTCTGTTGTTCTGTGTTTGTGTGTCTGTTGAGTTAAGTATTTGTAAGATCAGTTCAGCAACCAAACTCCAAAGCCAGATCCTGGATAAGAAGGTTTCGTCGCGATCCGGCTCGGGCGGGATCCGTCCCCGTCGGGTCGGGTCGTGACAAGCTTTTGGTGGTATCAGAGCACTGGTTTTGAAAACTGGTTGGATTGTAAAACAGAGCTCTAGGAAGTGATCAGTGAGTCTGTCAGGGGGTAGTTTTGGGTCGTTTGGCTTTTTATTGTGTTGTTTTTGTGTTGTTTTTGTGATAGTTTTCCGGATTTTCTGGATTTTTCTGTATGGATCAGCCAGACCCAGACATGACAGACGGGCAGAGTGCCGATCAGGCAGCACCAGTGGGGAGTACAGCCCCAGTGGTCGGTGCTGATACACTGTCTCAGTTTGCTTCACTTGTTGTTCAGATGATGAGCGAGACTCAGAGCAGAGCTTCTACTGTTAGATCTGAGGACATTGATCGACATCTGCAGTTATTTTTGAGGTTGAAGCCTCCGAGATTTGAGGGCGCTGTTGAGCCCAGAGCAGCTGAGGAGGTTGGAAAAGACTTTTGATGGAATGCAGTGTCCTGCAGATAGGAAGGTTCCGTTAGCTGTTTTTCTGTTAGACGGAGAGGCTGAGCACTGGTGGGATGGCCAGCAGGCAGCCAGATTTCAGGGCAGACTGAACTCTTTGATCACTTGGGAAGAGTTCACTGAGGTATTCAGAGACTGGTTTGTTCCTCCTTCTATACGACAGCAGATGCAGGAGAGTTTTCTGAGGCTTGTTCAGGGGAGCAATACGGTGATGCAGTACGAGGCTGAGTTTACTGCATTGGCCAGGTACGCTCCGCAGCTGGTCAGCACTTCTGCTGAGAGGTGCTACAGATTTCTGAGAGGATTACGAGACACTTTGAGGCAGCCTCTGATACCATTCAGGATCACTAACTTCGCTGAGCTTGTGGAGCGAGCTCGTCTGATTGAGAATGACATGACGGCTACTCAGCAGCGGTGGACTGCGAGTAGGAAGAGATTTGGAGGTGAGACTTCTGGCAGCGGTTCCTCTGGGAAGAGGAGATTTGTTCCTGGATCTGGATCTGGATATTCCAGAAGGAGCGGAGGATCGTCTGGTACTGTTACCAGTACGACTAGTTCTGGATCTGTCAGTACGGCACCTGTGTGCCAGAGTTGTGGACGACGACACCATGGCCAGTGCTACAGGATAGCTGGTCTTTGTTTCAGATGTGGTCAGCCGGGACATAGGATTGCAGAATGTCCACAGACTGGATTTGATCGGCGTTCTGAGTACCGATCTGAGGGTTTTGTCAGACCTGCCGGTTCAGCAGGAAGACCGAGGACTGTTCCTCCTCGCCCTGAGGGATTTTCTGGTAGAGGTGGTAGTACTAGTTCGGGACCACGGAGACCACCTACGACTCCCTCTGAGCATAGTAGTTCTATTGCTTCAGCTCCTGTTCCAGTTCAGCCAAGAGTTTACAGTCTGAGTCAGCAGGAGGCTCGCGATGCTCCGGATGTTGTGACATGTACGATTCACATTTCTGATCAGCCCTGTCGTATTTTGTTTGACTCTGGAGCTAGTCACTCGTTTCTTTCCGAGCATTGTTTTGACCGAATCCAGATGCCTTTGTTTTCTCTGCCGGTTTCTTTGTCTGTGATTTTACCGGCTGGAAGTAATTTGATTGCCCGCAAGTTTTGTTTGTGTGAGATTGACATTGCTGGCAAGAAGTGGAAATCTAGCTTGATTTTGTTGCCGATTTCTTTGTATGATGTGATTCTGGGAATGGATTGGCTGAGTCTGTATGAAGCCCAGATTGACTGTCTGAAGAAGCAAGTGAGTTTGCTTATGGCTGGAGAGAGAGTTGTATTTCAGGGATTACGAGGTGTTCTCTCCAGTCTGATTTCAGCGTTGGAGGTAAGCAGGATGTGGAAGAAAGGATGCCCAGTATTTTTGGCTTCGGTGCGGGATCTGAACCTGGAGGTTGGTTCTGTTTCTGAGATCCCTGTGGTACGGGAGTTTGCTGATGTTTTTCCTAATGAATTGGTTGGTTTACCTCCGGATAGAGATGTGGAGTTCTCTATCGATATTTTTCCGGGTACCGCTCCGATATCAAAAGCTCCGTACATGATGGCACCGAAAGAACTTTATGAGTTGAAAGTTCAGCTTCAGGAGTTGGTTGACAGAGGTTTTGTGCGTCCTAGTGTTTCACCCTGGGGAGCACCTATTTTATTTGTGAAGAAGAAGGACGGTACACTCCGTATGTGTATTGATTACAGAGATTTGAACAAGGTTACGATCAAGAACAAGTATCCTTTGCCTCGGATTGATAACTTGTTTGATCAACTTTCTGGATCTTCAGTATTTTCGAAGATTGACTTGCGATCCGGATATTATCAGGTGAAGGTGAAGGAGGCTGATGTGGTGAAGACTGCTTTCAGTACTCGGTACGGGCACTACGAGTTTTTGGTTATGCCTTTCGGGGTAATCAATGCGCCTGCGATTTTCATGGATTTGATGAACCGAGTGTTCAGGGAGTATTTGGATCAGTTTGTGATCGTCTTCATCGACGATATTCTGGTATATTCTGCATCTGAGGATGATCATGCCAGACATTTGAGGATTGTGTTGGAGACTTTGAGGAGGCATCAGCTGTATGCTAAGTTCTCCAAGTGTGAATTCTGGCTGAAGAGCATTTCTTTTCTGGGGCATGTGATTAGCGGAGAAGGCATTTCTGTAAATCCCCAGAAGATTCAGGCAGTTGCTGATTGGCCAAGGCCAACTACGGTATTTGAGGTACGTAGTTTCTTGGGCATGGCCGGATATTATAGGAAATTTGTGAAAGGATTTTCACAGATTTCGACTCCTCTGACGAGACTGACGCAGAAGTCAGTACCTTTTGTTTGGACACCGGAGTGTGAAGCTAGTTTTCAGAGATTGAAGGATTGTCTGACTTCAGCTCCAGTGTTGGCACTTCCGTCAAGTACGGAAGGTTTTCAGGTGTTCAGTGATGCTTCACTGAAAGGACTGGGTTGTGTCCTGATGCAGCATGGTCAGGTAATTGCTTATGCTTCGAGACAGTTGAAACCACATGAGAAGAATTACCTGACGCATGATCTGGAGTTAGCTGCAGTAGTTTTTGCTTTGAAGATTTGGCGTCATTACCTGTATGGCGTCAGATGTGAGATCTTTACTGATCATAAGAGCATGAAGTATATTTTTACTCAGAAGGATCTGAATTTGAGGCAAAGACGGTGGCTCGAGTTGATCAAGGACTATGATTTGACTATTCAGTATCAGCCTGGGAAGGCGAATGTGGTAGCGGACGCTCTGAGCAGGAAATCTTCTGGATTGTCAGGTTTGCAGCTTACCTGTGATGACTTCCTGATTCGTGATTTGGAGCGATTGCAGTTGGAGGTGATTTCCTCCAGTGGTTTGGAGTTAGCTCAGATGAGTATTCAGTCTTCTTTGGAAGCACGGATTCAAGAAGCCCAGAAGTCAGATTCTGATTATTCGAAGTTGATTGCACAGATTGGATCTGGTAAGACTCCTGAACTTCGAATTTCTGATTCTGGTGCTATTTTCTGTAAGAACAGGTTGTGGGTACCTGTGTTTGGAGATTTGAGGCAGGAGATTCTGTACGAATCTCATCATTCAGGCTACACTGTTCATCCAGGCAGTGGTAAGATGTATGCCGATATGAAGCTTTTGTTCTGGTGGCCTGGGATGAAGAAGGATGTGGCCGAGTTTGTGTCGAGATGCGAAGCCTGTCAGTTGATGAAGGCAGAGCATCAGCGACCAGGTGGACTGTTGCAGTCATTGCCTATCCCTGAGTGGAAATGGGAGGAGGTAACGATGGATTTTGCGATGGGTTTTCCTCGATCTAGACAAGGGCACGATGCTATTTGGGTAGTGGTAGATCGATTGACGAAGTCAGCCCATTTTCTTTCGATCAGACAGACGGATTCAGTTGAACGCTTGGCACAGATATATGTGAAGGAGATAGTCAGATTGCACGGTGTGCCTCGCGTGATTGTTTCTGATCGAGATGGACGTTTTACTTCCAGACTTTGGAAAGGCATTCAGCAAGGCTTGGGTACGAAACTGCATTTCAGTACAGCCTTTCATCCTCAGACCGACGGACAGTCTGAGAGGACTATTCAGGTACTGGAAGATCTGTTGAGACTTTGTGTTCTGGACTTTAGCGGAAGCTGGGAAGATCATATTCCGCTGATTGAGTTTGCTTATAACAACAGTTTTCAGTCCAGTATCGGTATGGCACCGTACGAGGCTCTGTATGGCATGAAGTGCCGTACTCCTTTGACTCTGACAGAGGTCGGAGATAGGCAGGCTTTGGGGGCCACTTTTGCTGATGAAACTGCTCAGAAGATCAATTTGATAAGAGAAAGATTGAAAGCGGCTCAAGATCGACAACAGAAGTATTACAATCAGAAGCACAGATTTGTTGAGTTTCAGGTTGGTGACTTTGTGTATGTCAAAGTCAGCCCGATGAAAGGTGTGAGCAGATTTGGTCAGGTAAGCAAGCTTAGTCCGAGATATGTTGGACCTTTTGAAGTTTTGGAAAGAATTGGAAAAGCTGCTTACAAGTTATTACTTTCTGATTCTATGCCTGATGTGCATAATGTGTTTCATGTATCCACTTTGAGGAAGTGGGTTTCAGACTCTGGGAAGAAAGTATCAGCTAATGAGGTTGAGATTCAGGAGAATCTGGCGTACAAGGAAGAGCCAGAGTTGATTTTGGCGTACGACGTCCGGAAGTTAAGAAATTAAGAGATTCCGATGGTTAAAGTCCAGTGGAAGCACCGGACTGCACGGGAAGCGACTTGGGAAAAGGAGTCTGACATGAGACGGTCGTACCCGTACTTGTTTTGACTGAGTTTGGATTGGATAATGTCGAGGACGACATTTTTCTGAGTTGGGGAGATTGTAATATCAATAATCTGCTCCAGTATCGTCCAGAACGATCTGGGATCGTCCTGGGACGATCAGTGAAGATGAGCTCCAGAAATTGTCCAGAAGTGTTCCAGGTGATTTTCTATATGCATCGTCCAGGCCGATTGGAGACATCGGCCAGGCCGATAGCTACTGTAGAAAATATCGGCCAGACAACAGCCCTGGGAGGATTCCAGGACGATCCTTTTGGTCGGATCGTCCCGGGACGATGTCGCGATCGGCCGGGCCGATCTGAAGATTATAAAGCTGATTTCAGCTCATTTGAAGAGAGAGAAAATCTTTTAAAAATATCTGATTTTTTCTGAGGAGAGAGAAAGTCGAAGAAGAATTTGGAAAAGTTGATTTTCGGACGACGCGGAGCCGTTTTCGTCCGACGAGACTGTTCAGGAAATTGCTGTGCTCGAGGTAAGGCACATTCCGCCTTTCTCAATTTTCAGTTCCGTCGCGTTTGGCGGTAATTTCTGTCCGGATTTCGTTTCCGTTACGGTTTTTCGTCCGTATCTTTTGATTGGTTCAGTTTTTACCGCGTAACTTTTCGTATATTGTTGACGTGCCGAGTGTGCACATTTTGGTTATTTTCCGAAGATTTTTGTCCGGGTATTTTTGATTCGGCAATATTTTTCGTAGACTGCAATTTTTTGTGAAATTGTAAATTCTCTGTGCAGTAGAATAAATGTTCTGAAATATGATTATCTATATTCTGTGCGAATTCGGTAAATTTTTTTTGCAGGAAATTTTGTGTAAATTCTGTATACTGCCGTTGTGCTGCCCGATTTTTGGGTAATTTCTGATTTCTCCGGATTTCTTCTGAATTGAAATGCTATGTGTATAAGCTATAAAAAGGGAGTTATAAGGGGCCTGAATCCTATGAGATTCAGTTAGTGTCGGGGAAATCTGAAATGAGCTCAAATCTGAAATCTGATATCTGTTCTGTTCCGGATCCGATGAATTCTGTTCTGGTGCTATAAGCACATCTGTTCTGGTGCCGTGAGCACAAAGGGAGGTATAAGGGGCCTGGATCCTATGAGATTCAGTCAGTGTCTGGGAAGGGAGGCATAAGGGGCCGGAATCCGTAGAGATTCCGTCAGTGTCAGGGCAAGCTATGAATGACATATGAATCTGTTCTGTTTTCTGTATCTGTTCTGTACGCAATTGTGATTCTGATATGACATGATCTGCAAATTCTGATTTCTGATTTTTGTATAATTCTGACTCTGTTGATTTATTCTGTTATGTGATCTGATTTGTACGACTCTGATTCTGATTTGATATATGTCCGTATAAGTTCTGATTTTCGATTCTGTTCTGATTCGAGATCCGATTCTGTTCCAATTTTTGATCTGATTTATGTCTGATGAATTTAGTTTTGGTTTCTGAGAATTTAGATTGGTGGTTTGTTGCTTTGCTGAGCTGTTGAGCTCACCCTTGCTTTCTGGTGGTTTTCAGGTTCTGGGAAAGGGAAAGAAGTCCAGGACTATAGTTCAGAGTCTGATCAGTATATGTACTTTTGTACTTTTGATTTTTGTACAGTCATGGCTTTTCTGTTATATCTTTCTTTCTGTTGAAAGCCATGTACTGTTCTGTAGATGATTATTTTGAGGAAATGAAAAGACAGATGTTTTGTTCCGCTGTGTTTGATGATTTATAGTAGCTCTGTTGTTCTGTGTTTGTGTGTCTGTTGAGTTAAGTATTTGTAAGATCAGTTCAGCAACCAAACTCTAAAGCCAGATCCTGGATAAGAAGGTTTCGTCGCGATCCGGCTCGGGCGGGATCCGTCCCCGTCGGGTCGGGTCGTGACACCTCAATTGAGTGATGAAGGTAAGAGAATTGTAGTTGGGCAATGATGGTCAGAGGAGCGTACTTAGATGGTGGCATCATGGAACTGTGGGCTATTAGAGGGAGCATTGCGGTGCTTTCACTTCTGTGTCGCACTACTATACCAATTATATATATATATATATATATATATATATATATGTGTGTGTGTGTGTGTGTGTGTGTGTGTGTGTGTGAGAGAGAGAGAGAGAGAGAGTGTGTGTGTGTGAGTGAGTGTGTGTGTGTGAGTGTGTGTGTGTGTGTGTGTGTGTGTGTTTCAACTATTCAAATCCATTCCACCCAATGAGGGCTCCAAAAATTTCCACCCCAGCCTCTCCGTGGAGCCCGTTTTTTCTTTTCGTTTTGGGTCATCGTGGGGAGTCTAAACATTTAAGTTATGAGGAAATTTTTCAGAAGGCATATTGGGTTTTGAATAAGACGTCGCCCAAAGATTCCATCCTCAATTTACTAGGACTTCATGATCTGAGTTCAGGTTTCCTATAGGCGCAAGCCCCTATTGTTAATTACCCCTCTTGATAACGAGAGATAACTTTTTATTAAGGTTAGTCATCAAATAGATACATAATATCCGATGTATAGTAGTAGCAGTGTTTAGATATTTGAAAATTTGATATTTAAAATTAAAAATTTACCACTGTACACTTAAAGCAGATGGTGGGGGAATGATGATAGGCTCGATCAAGATCCCATTATTTCATTTTCCCGGATCATTGTGGTCAATGGTCTACTTAGTCATATGAGGTAGTCAATCCAACCTCACAGAAGGATCCTTGGGAGCAGTTATGGGTTTCTCCATCCAATGGTATCTTATAGTCCTGGGATGAATATTTACCTGATATCACCTCCATTGGTCTCTAATCATCAAACCAAATTTGTTGGACCCAAACCCAACCCATAGGTTGACTTGGTTAACCAAATTAACCATACACTCAACTAATGATAAATTCAATATTCCAACCAACTTCAAGCCAAATTAACCTCTTAAAATCATTTAATTGACTTGATCAACCCAATTGGAGGGGTTAAAACCCACCACATTTCCATGCATTTGACCAAGACTTCAATCCTTTGGCTCCAAACACTTGGCTACTCACCCAAATAACCAAATACACTCCCTTGAATGTCGTGTCTGCTCCATTGACTATTTTGACTCGTAAAATGGTCGAATGAGCTTAAGCAGTATACTGCCTTTGCAATCCAAACCCTACACCAAACCTTTCATAATTTGTTCTAGATCAACTCATTCCCCTCCCAAAGAGATAGTGCAACCCCTAAGCCATGTTTAGGCTTTGGTTTAGCCAAATAAGGGAAAAGGGTGCACCCCCCCCCCACACACACACACACAACTTTCAATCCAACCACTTTCTACATAGGGAGTCTTCTTTAAAGTTGGAAATGACATCACCATGAGCAAAAGAAGTCCAAAATACATCCAATGGTTGGCAAGATATCTTCACTTTTAGCTCAAACTTCAATTTGAAACCACTCAAAAGCAACAAAGCATGAAGTCTCTAAACTCAAGACATTGAAAGATTAAGATAACATGAGTTTGTGTTTTAAATTTCGTAGAATTTCGTCAAGTAATTTGAAAGTTAAGCCCATTTGAATTTTTAGGTACAATTTGAACTAAAAAGCCCTTTTTCATATCAAAACCGTCCGATCATGATACATGTGTGATCGGATGGTCCAAAATAGATCGGGCGGCATGACTCAACCGACGAAATGAACAACGGATCGGAAGTCAGACCGCAGGAGGTGACGTGGCAGCATTTGGGCCATCCATCCAACTTGTAGTCGATCTAGCAGTCCAGTTCGACCACTGACTCACTTAAGAGAACTCAGATTACATGTCGTACATTAACTCTCTGTGTTGCCACATGCCCTACAACGCCGCTAAGCCACCACGTACGCCACATGGCAATTAACATGGATTAAAATTAAATTTTTATATAATTTTGAAAATAAAATATTATTAAAATTAAATTTAATTAATTTATAATCATTATATCAATTGCCAAGGGATAAAAGTCCAAAAACCCCTCAATGAACAAACTGTGGATAGGTGTTTTGGTCATTTTCCCATAAGATTCTCTTATTGTCATCTACCACCACCGCTGCACCAACTCTGGCTTTCAGTAAGTAACAAGGGTCGGGTAATGCATTTTAGTCACTATTTAATCTTTATTTAGGAATTAAACCCTTATAAATATAATAACGAAAAGGATTACGCGGCAATTAACTGGACGCGACAAAAAAATCTAGGCTGTTTCTTGACTTCCTTCCCCAAGCTCTTTATCTAAGGCGGACTTTTCTCTATAAACCCCCACCTTTTTCAGTTTATTTGTCTTTTACCCTTCTTATCCAAGATATATGAAGTAATACTTTTTTGTGGTAGTGGCCCCCTTTGACTTGAATTTTTAAAAAATTATTTATTTTTAAATGAAATTGATATTATCTATATTCATTAATATACTTTTTTTTTTGGCAGGGAGTGTCGGCCTTTGGCCACTAATCTCCCTGGTCGACCTTGCGTGCAACCCACGCCATCTACACGGGCCAACACTTAGGGCTTTCACGAGGCGCCGAGGGGATTCGAACTTGGGACCTGGCCTTTGGCCAGCCAAGTCTCCACCACCAGGCCACCCCGTGTTGGGTTTCATTAATATACTTTACTAATCACAAGAAATCATAGTTAAATTATTTCAATTATAATATTTGTCTAGCTAATTATAAATTTCAATTATTTTTATAAAAATTATCATCATTTTTTTTTTGAATTAATGAAAATAAAATGAAAAATTAATCACTATTACGTTACTAATTTGAGATCCTCCAAGAAAGAATTAATATGATTATTCGTGAGCTATGATCGGCCTATGTTTCGACAATATTAGAAAAGCATTATAACTTTTTAAATTAGAAATTTTGTTAATAAACTTTATTTTTATATATTTATAATCAAGATAGTGCAATTCGATAAGACAACAAATTATATTAATTAAGGCATTGTTTGAAACATCTTTTCTTACTGCTTTTTAAAACAGCTTTCTAGTTAAAAAATTTTATGCATAAACACTACTTTATAAAAGTAGTAAGAAAGCTGTCTCAAACGAAGCCTAAAAATGATGTTTATATTAGTTGCCGGGTCAACCCGAACCCGACCCGTTTTTTCAAACGGGTCGGTTTTTCGAACCCGAACCCGACCCGCCTCGGATTCGGGTCAACCCAAACCCGAAAATTCTGGGTCGGGTTCGGATCGGGTTTTCGGGTCGGATCAAATATTGACAGGTCTAGATTAAATGTTATCATTATTCTATAATGTATAGTCAAAATGAGTGTCTTGTTGAGATGAATTCGATAAACCGAGATAACTTAATTATGACATCATAAACATTAAAATATTCAAAAAGTATCAAATGATCAAAATGAGTCAATTCGGACTTTCTTATGAAATGTCTGATTTATAATATAAATGAAGATAATACACCCTTCATAAATTCATAAATAAATCGGGTAGTCGCCCAACCTCTAACATTCCTTATCAATCATCTCATGATGTCTTAACAACTCCACTTCTCATAGGCTCTGTTTGTGATAGATTTCTTACTGTTTTTTAAAACAACATTTTAGTATAAATTTTCAACTTTTTTTTTTGCACTAAAAAGCGACTTAAAAAACATTAAGAAAGCTGTTCCAAACGAAGCATTAATGGCCGAGCGTTCAACTAAAAGTAGTTCAATTGAGTGATACCCATTATTTTTTAAAAAAATTAGTTTTCAATTAAAAAAATTATTTTCTACAAGTTGCTCTCAACTTATGTGTGCGCGAAATTTTCATTCAATACTACGATGATAAACTCTCCTTCTATCATTATGAAATTTTTTGTGGGAACGGGGTATCTACCCACTGCCACTATAAAGACAGCGTAATTAATCCCTCGGTGAAATCTAGCGAGGCAACCCACCGGCATCAGGACCACATTTGCTTTGCCCCACTGAAGAAGATATGACATAGTAGAGGGGATTTGAACCCGGGATGGGTGTTCCCAACCGTGCTCGCTCACTAACCATGGTAACCCGTTCTCATGATTGAGAACGCGGGATGGGGGTTCCCAACCATCATGACTATTTTAATAAAATATAATTATTTTAAAAAAGTTATTATAGTCCATATTATGCAGTAGTCAACAAATTAAAATAAAAATTGCATATAAATTATTAAAAGATGAAAAAACAAATATAGTCAATATTTTATTGAATTTTTTGTTAGATATTGAAAATTCTATGAGAAAACTCTACTTGTCTGGCTTATCCCGCCAGCCTCTCTACCATTCCGCGTATCCTTCTCTTTTGCCGTATTTGAACCCGCAATGCCAAGCAATCAACATCTTTCTTTGACAGCGTTGACTTTTAAAACAAAATATTATAAAATTATAAAAAAAATGGTATATAATTATAACAATAAAATTTACTAAGAAGGTTGTTTGGTCTAAAGTTTTGTTTTTGTTTTTTTTTTTTTTAAATTTTTTTTTGAATGAGGTATTTATCCTTTGTCATTCTAAAGTGAGCGCTTGACAGTGTAACTAATCATTCGACAGAACCTAACGGGGCCACCCAACGGCATCAGACCGACACTTGCTTTGCCCCACTAAAATAGTGAGGCCGTAGTAGAGGGGATTCGAATTTTGGTCTAAAGTAAAAGAGTTCAATTTTGATATATTTGAAAAATTATAAGTTTTGATTGATTTTTAAAATATTATGTAAATTCTCTATTATTGATGTCGTTAACTACGAACAATCATTGGCATGCATCACTATCGTCCCTCGCCGCTTGCCACTGTCAGCCTCCACAGCTGCCAAACACCACACGCCATATACGGCCAGTTGTTGTTAATGCCTCTACAGTTGGCCACCGCCCACCACCACCCACAACTCCATCATCTGAATTTTACGATGCATTCACCTTTAAGCCAAACAAAAAAATAACCTGCTTCATTTATTTTACATGCATCCAAATAACTTGTAACATTTTACATACATTTCATTCCTATTGCACAACATGCAATTTTGTTTTACATTTCTTTTTTTAATAAATCAAATAATCCTTAAATGAATAAAAAATTACTAGATAGTCACTAAATTTTATTACTAGATGAAACCTATTTCAAATAAAATTATTTAATTCAAGGTTAATTTGACCATACCATTGGACAAAAAAAAAAAATTTATAAGATCACTATCATACATTAAAAAAAAAAAATCAACAATGAAGAATGCAAAAGTGACAAGAAATTGAGGCTCTACCACAAGTCTCAATTGATACATAATTTGAGACATTTTCAAATTGTTTCCTTGTGGGGTTGCATCTTGGTTAAGAAATGCATGATTATCTCACTTATTTAATTAATTTATGAGATATATGAAGTATGTCATTATTCATTAAGTCCTAAGTTCTCACTTGGCTTCATTTTTCCTATGTAGGGCGCATAAGAGTTTTGTCCCCTTTTATGATATATAAATATAAATATATATAGGAATATGATTATTTTTATATTATTGTACGGGCTAGAAATTACGCGGCGATAGAGATTTTATTCTACGTCTTAGTATTGTACGTATAACTAGCACACACATAGAACACAAGATTTTTTACGTGGAAAACCCTTAAAAGGGAAAAAACCACGAGGCCTAGCCCAGTTGAAAATGGTTCCACTAGACTTTGAGTTTGTTAAAAATAAATTATTAACTTTTAGTATTATAACTATTTAAATTGTAAATGTTATATATGTAATTGATTATATGAATATTATTGGCATCATAGATAAATATGAGGGGAAGATTGTTTCCATGAATATTGCGCTTCTTTATTTGAAGCACGTGCAGGAGCAGATCCACGATGGGTCCCGCCGTCCCGGCCCCCACTGGATCGGCAATATATTTATTAACTTTAATTAATTTAAAAATGCTATAATTTTAAAATTATAGTGGGAAGAACATTTTTTAAATTGTTTATTTAAAAATGCTATAATTTTAAAAGTTATTTGAAAAAAAGTTATTTATTATGCCTTATTTTACCTTATTTTAAATTAAGAGCATTCGATGTGTTAAATATTATACTTCTAAAATAAATTTGTGAGACAAATATATTAAATGTATCAAAATATTTTAGGGGCTTTATATAAATATCATATACATCACCTAATTATTTACATTTATTTATGTTACACCTTAAATTTAAAATGACATCAAAATATTTAAGGCTATCAAAAAGCTTTTCATTTGCTAATAACTCTTGCTCATATTACACAAATAGAGCTTTGTTTTATATTATATGACTAGGCGTGTCAATTTTTGACATGTCCCGAAACCCGACCCGAACCCTAGGGCTGCAAGTGAACCAAACGTTCGACGAGCTACTCGTTGTTCGGTTCGATTAAAGCTCGTTTGTGATCGTTTAATTAACTAAACAAACAAACTTGAACAATATTTTAAATACTCGATTCTTAAATAAACAAACTTGAACACTAATGCGTTCAGCTCATTTATGTTCGCGAACAACATCATTTGAAGTTCGTGAACAAGCTCGACATTAAGCTCGATAAAATCTCGATTCGTGTTCGATTTTGAACTCGTGAATAAGCTCGATAAAAATAATTAATATTTGACTATAAAATTAATAAATATAAATAATCTTTGCCTTTGTTACATAGACAATTGCTTTTATTATAAATATGTTTGTTCATAGATATGTTCATGAACGTGTTTGTTTGATAGTTAAAAAAATTCATTTAATATGTTCTCGAACAAGCTCGATAAGCACTAAACGAACGAACATGAACTGAACAAGAACCGAACATGAACACTCATAAATTTAAATGAACCAAACATGAACACAAACAATAAAGCTCGAACAAACATGAACCAAACTTGAACAAGCTGATATTAAATGAACACAAACATGAACACTCACATACTCAGCTCGGCTCGGTTCGTTTGCAGCCCTATCGAACCCGACCTGAAAAATTTCGGGTTCGGGTCAACTCGTATAGCATATGGGTCGGGTTCGGGTTCAAAAATCTGACCCGATTTGAGTTTAAGGGTCGGGTTCGGGTTGACACGAAAATCCAAAATCGACCCAAATTTGACACTGAAATTGCTCTGCATGTATGTGCTGCCCAGCGTGCTCGCCCTGCCCGCGAAATGACCCGATGCTGCGAGCCTGCGACGCGTCAAGTCGCTCCGTCAGGCGTCCGTGACTCACGCGGTCCGGCCGCAAAATGACCCGTCGACCGTCGCCGGCTCGCTGTTGCTGCCCGAGAGCCTGACCACGGCAAGGCAGCCTGGCCGCCCTCTGCTATTCCCTGCTGTGCTGCTGCTCACGCGGTCACGCCAGGTCTTCCTCCTTTAGCGACTCCTCCGACGATGTTCTTTCCTCTAAAATAGGAAGTCGGGAAAGCCGGCCAGCTCGCCGCGGCGTCGCTCATCGGAATTGGACATAGCGACGGGAGCTTGACACGTTCCTTGATGGGAAAATCGAAAAATTCGTGTCGGGTCGGGTTGAATCGAACCCGAAGCAGTTCGGGTTTGGGTCCGAAAACTTGACCCGTTTTAAACACGGGTCGGGTTCGGGTTGACCCGAATAGTGCCGGGTCAGTTCCGGATTCACGGTAAAAACATAGATGAATTTGTAATGCCGATCTTAAGAGATATTATTGCAAGGCCAACAATACAAAGGAAGTGCGATTATGATGTAGGTATTAAATGACATGATTGTATTATAGCCTCTAATTTTATGCTCGTTAAGTAGTGATTCACGGTAAATAATGCTATGCCAAACTTTTTTTTTTTTCTATTAAATTAATTATTCATATTTTGTTATTGACATAAATCATCACTCCATATAATTGATTCCATGCACCCATAATATTTAAAGTTTCCAAATTTACTATTAAAATTTATAAGCTTTAAACAAATAATCTACTAAATAAATTGTAATTATAATCACAAAAACTTGCTGTAGTAGTTGTATCAAATGCTCCTCTCCTTTAAAAGCCGGCTCAATTTCTCACCTAGATTCCCTCCATTTCACGTTAGATCATTCTAGCTAACCAGTGCGGGATTTGCAGAGCTAGGGTTTTGCAATCCCCACTTAGGGGACGAAGTACGCGCGAGGAGATAGCAATGGAGAGTGCCCTCGCTAACGCGGTCTCCATCGGGGACCAGAAGCAGAAGATCGAGCAATACAGGCTTATCATCTCCTCCATCATCTCCTCCCCATCCAACGTCGTCTACCAGGCCAAGCGTTTCATCGATCACTGTAAAACCCTGAACTGAAACTACCATTTGCGAAGGTTTTGATTCATCTATGCTATAGCTCGTTGTTTGTAGTTCTGATTGATTTTGTCATCTTGTTTGTTCAGTGCTCTCGGATGATGTGGCTCTGTTCATATCAAGGCAGTTGTTCTTGATTTTGGCGCAGGAACTTCGTCCCCTACCCCACGATGCTCAGAAGGACATCGCTCACTATGCCCTAACCCAGGTCCAGCCTCGCGTGGTGTCTTTTGAAGACCAGGTTGCTTATTCTCTCCCCCGTTTATTTTGATGTGATGTATTATGATGGAAAATTCATTAATTGGAGAGTTTGATTGTTTGAAGGGGCTGTTAGGTTAATTGGCATTTTGAATATAATGTTATATAGAGAGCTGTGTTATTTGTATGCCATTGCATTGTTGAACTTGTTTTTTGTTTTAGATTATATCAACTAAAGCAAATACTAGTAGTTCTAGTGAATAGGTATTTGAATTATGATTAATCCAGTCTGCATTTAAGTTGCAGATTTGAAATTAGGATGCAGGCAACCTCGTGATCCATAATTTGATTGGATTTAGGGAGATTGGACAAATAGGATTAACTAATTAGATTTCCCAATCTAGCAATCTAACTTGCAAAATAAGAGAAAATGTATTGTTCAGCTGAATTGAACAGCAATTCATATTAAATCCTAAAGACAATATCAAACCAATACTAAAGAAAGGTTGTAGCCTTGTCTGAAAAGATCGATGTGATTCTTTCTCTTTATATTCTTGATTCATTTATGATTTACCGTTGTCATAGCAGATAGCAGATAGTTAAACCAAAAATCTCAATTTTTCAGTAAACCAAACTGGTAATACATGTTATGAAGATATCAATAAACTGTCATTAGATAAAAAAATCCCTTAAAGGTGATTGTTGTTACCAAACTTGCTAGGCCTCACGAATCAAGTGGACATGTCTAGTCAAAGACAACTTTTTGGACAATGGACGCTGAAAGGTACCATTTCAGATGCGTTTTTTGATGTTTCCTTTTTATTTTGTTCCAAAAGATATTCCAACACCTCTTGGGAATTGAAATTTCTCCACGTTTCTTGCACACACCTTAATTTTTGTAGACATATTGCAAATAAACTATGTCACTCTATTTATAATCGCCCCGGTTTGTCATATTTGATTTATAACTTGCATAAAGGCTATGAACGTGCAACTGTGGCTCTAGGATTGAGCATCATGGTAGCAGGGGAGGCCCTGGCCGTTGCTACCACACCAATCATGCCCTTGATGCTTGGCCAAAACAATGACACCAAAGGAGGCCGATTTTCTGAGTTCCACTACTTTCACTTGGATTTGAAATGGAGAAAGCTTTCCCAAAATTTTTATTACATAGAATCTAAAAGCATATTACAGCATTTTACCTTAAAATGCAAATGCTGTGTCCTTGGTTGTCTATTTCATTGGTCCAAATTTTGGTTACATGGATTTACTACGTGAAAAGCTAATCTATTGGTTATATGTATTAGAATCCAAATAATTTTTTTTTTTTCAGCATTAGTGATTTCTCATTTTACCTTTTTATATGTGCTAATGATGCATGACCTTTTGAATCTTTTTTTTAATACTCCTATAATCCAAACATTGCAGGTCTTAGCCTTCAGGGAGAAGCTTGCTGACTTGTATGAATCGGAGAAGCAGTGGTCTAAAGCGGCACAGATGCTAAGTGGCATTGATTTGGATTCAGGAATTAGGTAGAAAAGGATGTGGTTTCTCAGAAGTGTTCTGAATTCTTTTTAATGTGCTTTTGAACAATTAGATATATGCTATCAATCATTGTATATTTTACACCTTTTTAGGATCGATGATGCTAAGAAGTTGTCCAAATGCGTCAAAATTGCTACTCTGTATCTTGAGGTTTGTTAATTTCTTGCTGTATAATCAAAAAGGTGTTGTAAAACATCTTATGTGTAACTTATTTACGTTCTTAAGTCATGTTTTAGGATGATGATGCTGTTAATGCTGAAGCTTTTATAAACAAGGCTTCCTTTTTGGTTGGGAATAGTCAACAAGAATCTGTTAGTTTACAGTACAAGGTGAAACACGTTATCATGATATCATCAACAGCTATATTTGAGATGAAATTCTAAAGTCTTGAGATGCTTTCGTTGGTCTTACCTGTTTCATCGTTTTATTGTCAGATGTGCTATGCAAGGATTTTAGATTTAAAGCGGAAGTTTTTGGAAGCTGCACTTCGTTATTATGACATTTTTCAGATTGAGAAACACCATATTGATGATCAGTAAGCTCAACTATTTTTTCATTTATTTCAGGCTCAAACTTTTCTAAGCATATATTGGAAGTTTTCTTGTGTTATTGAGATTCTTTGTAATTTTGTAAAACATTATATTTGGTTCAAACATCCTTTTGTTAAAAAAAATGGATTTCTAAATTTGTGTGCTCTTTGGAGTTTCTCTTTTGCTATATAAATATATGATTTGCAATGAAATTTGTGTTTGTGTTGTTATTTTGGGAGGGGGGATTTGAGAGCCTAAGCTCAATTCCATTAACTATAAAAGATGTGCTATATGAAGCTAAAAAAAGGCTTGAAAAAAAGGTCTGATAGTCACGATGAATGTTACAAAAACAAAAGACATTACCAAAAGAGGAAAAGGGAGAGGAGAAGATCTCGCCAATGTGCATTCTCGGTCCCCGGTTTACTAAAAATCCATCTAGGAGGGTGGTTAGTTCATTAGATGAGGCAACAACCAGAGCCCCATTTAGATTATAAGCAGTCAGCCAGGGAAAAAACATACTCATCATTATCTTGCAAAATCTTGAAAGCTAAATTGGGTCCTAATTTAGATAAGAATGCTTAGAGCTCTGTGACTGTCTTCCTATTAGGAACTTCCCTTTGTATAACCTAGCTAATTTTATGGATGATGTTAGTGTAACTTGTAGAAATATTTCCAAATCGTCTATCATTTCTCTTACTTAGCGTAACTTGCAAAAATATTTCCAAATCGTCTATCATTTCTCTTACATCAGATATGATTAACCAAGCAACATTTGAGAAGGTAGTACTGATTTTTAATTATATCAGAGATCTCTATCATCTCATGGATGCAATATAGAACTCATAGTAAGTTGGGTCTAAGCAAAGAACATGTAGTTTTTTTTTTTGCATGAAAATTGTAGAAGTTGCATTTGTTGAACCTCAATATTACGGGTATGAAGGGCATACATTGTTTTAAGCCCATCAACCATGCAAAAGAAGATAATTTTGAAGCATAATGTTTGTGCCAAGTAAAAGAATGCCAATCCACCTTTTGACATATTGGACTAAAAATAATTTGCGAAGTCTTTGAAGGTATTGCCATTCCAATAAGCAGAGTTTGTACCACTGGGGTAGATTGAGTTATTATCAATGGACTTCAGGACAGCAGGGTCATAAATAGCAACCAAATTTCATTTGGAGTTATTGATAAGCATGCTGAGAAGAGAATTTATGGGGAATGGGAAAGAGGAGAAACTTGTTGAACAAAAGTATCCTCCCATGATTTGCTATAGGGCTAGGGATCCCAAAATAATATAGTTTTATGATCATTAGATATAGCATAAGAAAGATTTGGCTTCATCAAATAAGCAACTACCATAAGCTTCTTGCATAATGGAGAGGTGCTGCTCATACAAGATTTGTACAAAGAGTAGAATTTGGCTTTCCACCAATTAGACAAAAGCCGAGAGGAATTGAGGAGCCTATGCATACTTAAGAGCAGAGGTAATGTGGAGCCCAAGCCCCCATTGAGTATGGGCTTACAAGTCTTATTCCAAGAGACTAGGTGGAGCTTCTCAGTATTAATATTGATATGATATAAGAATGTTGAATAGAGGTTGCTTATGAGTTTATGGCAGGTATTAGGAATACAGAGAGATCTTATCCATTAACCAATTGAATACCATATAAAAATTTTATCATATTGAATTTGCCAGCAAATGATAAGGTGCTAGCCTTCCACCCTTCAAGTAATTGTAGAGTTTTATGAAGCAGTCTTGGATGTTTATGAGATGGAGTTGCTTGGTGGAAATGGGAATCCCAAGGCATGAAAGTTTGCTGTCAGACAGAGGTATGTTAAGTGGGAGTTGGAAACCCTCGCAGAGAAAAAAAATTGAACTTTTATAATGATTAATGTTGAGCCTAAAATAACACTGTAGTCGGATAGGAGGGCATTTAGAGTTTGCCGAGGTTGTTGGGGTAGCCTTGCCAAAAACAAGGAAGTCATAGCATAAAGAAGGTGAGAAAAGTGCTGCTAGTCTAGGACAACCCCATCATAAGGTTTTTTTATGATATTGTGATCAAAGAGATTTGAGAGAGTATCTATGGCATTGCTAAAGAGATGAGGAGATTGGGGGAAAAGAAGCCTAATAAGGAGCCATTAATGGATATAGAGTAATAAATATCTTCAATGCAAACCTTGATATATTCGATAACAAGCGGAGCCTTTTTACCTCATCTAGAGAAGGAACAAAATTCTGTTAATAGTGTCGTAATCATTTTTAATATTAAGTTTAGCACAAAAAGACCTATGCTCCTGCTATGATTGAATTCATGCAGGATTTCATTGGCTAGGATCATGTTACGTGTAAAGTTCTTGTGCTGTAGAAAATCAGCTTGGCTAGGGTGAAAAATGAAGGGCAGCACCAATTTTTTACAGTTAACAAGAATTTTAGCAATGATTTTGTAGAATGTATTGCATAGGAAAATAGGTCTAAATATAAGAAACATTTGGCATGGGAGTTTTTGGAAATAAGCACAATCTTAGTATCTTGGCATTACGGGGAAGTCTAAGAATTTGAATATCTTAATGTGCAAATGAATAATGTAAGTACACAAGCAGGGTGTTCCTTCTGATGATCTGCTTAGGTTGTTTCCTTGGTTTGAGTACTAAAGTTAATGTACTATTCTATTATGTCTGTGTTAATGATCCATGTAGCTAGACCCCATCGTGCATTATTTATATTATTTGATCAAATTTTTTTTGTCGCACTTCACTTCAGGGAGGTTAATGCAGATGCTCTTGAAGTAACTCTAAGTGCTGCTGTGACGTGCACTATATTGGCTGCTGCTGGCCCTCAACGATCACGTGTTCTTGCCACCTTATACAAGGTATGTTTTGATGCCATTAATGAAGTTTATATGCTGTTAATATGTATGCTAGCTAATTGAAAATCAACATGTTGTTAGCTTTGCATGCATCAGATCATTTTTTAACATCAAGATTCTTATGTTTCATTCATTGTATATTTACATATCGGGTGTGTGCTTGAGATTCAACATGTTAGTTCCAAAACTATCTCTTTTGTTATTTTTTGGGAATTTTGTACCTATTTTCCCTAACAAAAAGGGAAGAAGTCCTATGACTTGCAGATATTCAAGAAGATATTTGTTGATAAGCTAAAATTGGTTCAATATATGCTTAATTGAGAATAGGATGTTCGATGGTTAATAATGTAGGTTGACATCATGATGCAAATTGGAATTTGATGGGTTTGGCCCTTTGTGGAATATTGTCTTTTGCTTCTGGGAGATTACAATATAAGTTTGGTTCAGTGTAATTAGGGGGTGGGAGATGAGGGGGTGCATGCCCGCTCAAAAATTTAAGATGTTTTATTATATAATATATATTTTTGTTTGTGTAAATATAATTTTCATAAAAATATTTACATATGCCCCACCAAAATTTTAGGGTTTAGGGTTATAGCTTTTTATTAAAAAACGTTGATGATATTGTTGAAATGGTTAATTTAAGCCCTTGTCAAGAAAAATATTGGCTTGCATTTACCCTAGGCTGTTATTTAGGTAGCTATGTTGTTCATGTTGCAGTGCTCTTTGTCAATTGCCGTGTCTTCTAATTACTTTTGTCTTAGCTAAATAATCCAATGCTATTGAGAATGATAAACAGTTGTTACAACCTTTCATTTTTATCTCTTTTCATTTGATGTTCAAGATTAAGGAAATCTTGATGGGAATTCAATTGGCAGATATCTGGATTACTTAATCCTGGCCTCCTAATATTAGTTAAGGAATCCATTGAGCAAGCCAAGACTTAAGGATATGGCATTGACATAAACATGATATGCTCACAGGGAAAAATAATTATTAAAAAATATATAGAATTTTAATATGAATTTATGTGCTTTAGATTACCCCAAAAAAATCACTTTAAAGTTGCCAATTCCTTATATTTGTAGGATTAAAATATTAATTTTATGTTAGGAATTCCAAGTAAAATATGATGAATCATAAATCTCATAATTACAGGCTTAGTTTGTGACTTTGTGTGTAATATCTACTGTAGGTTTTTGCGATATGCTATTTGTCGCCCAAGATGATTCAATATCTTGATATTGTATTCTAGAATGTTCTAGTTTCCAAGTACCTGAGTCAATTTTGAACATGACATTGTGACTCTTTATATATACATGTGCTTCGGAACATCAAAGAAAGAAGTGAGCCAAACACTCACTCATCCCTATCCCCTCTTTGAGATTCACATCATAAAGTTGTGGAGGTTGAAGCACTTCTATTTTGTCAAATTCTTTTTGATTCACAATGCTGAACTTTTAGTAATTTCTTTTGTATTTTTGTACAAAGCAACAAAAAAGAATTCTATTTTGGCTTTGTTATGTTTTAAAAAACTTGTGCGTTTTGAAAGTAGTTCTTGTAATAGTATAACACGGTAGTCTATTTGTATGGCCGTTACGTGGGGTAATAAAATTTACCTTAATCAAGGACTCTAAAAGGCATTGTGTTGAGGAAGACTTGTTTGATTATAGCTAGGATGGAGGACAAACATTACGGAAAAAAAGAAAAGGAAAAATGGCTAAGGATGTGACTAGCTTGCACCTTTCTTCTGATGTCTTTCTCAATTTGAGATGAGATGATGATTTGTAAGGAGCCTGGGCTCTGGTACCATGAGAAACAAATACATTGCATTATGTAATACTACAATAAACATACTAATAGATAGAATAAAGAAGGCTATAAAGAAGTCCATAGCAGCAATCAAACTTTCCACATCTCCCCTTATTTTTGTTTGCAGTGAGCATTAATATAAATATCAAGAAGAAATGGAAACCCGTTACTAAGGAAAAAATCAGATTTAATTATGCAAAAGGCATCTCTACAAAACAGAGGAAGTTGTTGAAAGTTTGGAGAAGTGCGGCAGCTGCAGTGCAAACGGAAAAATAACTTATCACGTCTGCTTATCAATTGGACACTCTATGTGGTTAGCATCAATTATTATGAGTTTGTAGAACTATAGTGATTTTGGAAGAAATGCAACAAGACGTCGAGCAGATAAAAATAATGTGAAAGACAAGAAGAAAAAGTGTTAGACCATATGTAACTTGATTGAAACTTGTAAAAATTAAGTCTTCCAAATAATATTATATATCCAACATTCAACACCTGACAAAGAATATAAATTGAAATTAAGAATTAAATGAGTTGACTATGAATTGTTGAGATTAGGCTAATGATTATGATTATATGATGCTATATCTATACTTTTATTTTTGTACTAATTTAAGCACTATTATCTAAAGGTTTTACTAGATTATTTGAATGATTTTTTTTTTCATATCTATTCAATTGTATGATCAAAAACCAATTATAATGTTATTATATTTAAAACTCATCTAAATCCAAGGTTTTTAAATATGCTAAAACTTTGAGACAATATTTATGTTTAACTGTTCAAAGCTCTTATTGACTTAACCAGTTTGTCTCAAGTGAGCTTTATCACGTAGATAACATTTATCTACAAAATTTAAAATTATTTTAGCATTAAACATATGAATTTGAAGTGAATCTAAATATTCATTCGTTACAACCAATATAATTTGCGATAAAAAATACCACGGTGTTGCCCAAATTCATTGGGAAATATTATGAAAAAATGTTGGGAATCAAACCTAGACAAAAAGCCTGAGATGAACGAGATTGTCAAACTTTTGGATGCTATTGACATAAGCAAAGAGGGTGGAATTAGCCTTGAAGATCAGTTTCAAGGTACAGCTCGTGGTCCTTAGTATTCTATTTTAATATGCTTTCTAAAGCTGGAGAGTAATTAGGATGTGCCATATTTATAAACATTGTAGTTTCTGAAGCTTAATCTTACATTTATTGGTCATTTATTTGCCCCCTTTTGTTATTGAATCATATTCTGCTTATTTGGGGGCTTAGAATTATTTTTGTATTTTCTAATTTTATAGATTGTTTATAACAGATTTGTTGGAAATAATATTCATTGATTTATCACATGGATTGGGTTGTTATTGATAATGTGTGAAGCCAATTTGTGTACAGTTCTCTAAACTTGTTTGGATTGTTAAGCTATTTTCTTACAAGGTGGTCACGATGTTGTTCTAGTTTAAAAGTTCTACTATATTATATTATTCATTTTCTCTTTCACTCAGTATTATCTCATTCTCAAGCTCTCTTCCAGTTTACAGTGATCAAAATCTCTCTTTGATTTAAAGTAATATAAAACTCACAAATGCTGATGATTGGGATGTCAACAAAGAGGTTTGCAAATGTGTGCTAAGGTGTCCCTTTTATAATAGTTACATCTCTCTCTCTCTCTCTCTCTCTCTCTCTCTCTCTCTCTCTCTCTCTCTCTCTCTCTCTATGACAAAGAGGAAGAAGTGAATTCATGACAGGCAATGAGAGTTATAAGACAATTACCAATCAATTGTGTAGCATTTATGATTTTTTTTTGTGTGCTTGTTGTGATGCTTAAAAAAACCATTAACGCTGACCTTGAATTTCTCAAAAGCTGACCCACATATAGTTTTATATGTTAATTGTTCTACTAAAGAGGATAGGAATAGAGGTGGGTGCACTTACTCTTGTTGCAGCTTTCTTTCTAAACATTAATGTGGGTAGGCAATTCTGATTCTTTAAACGTATGGACACCACAGAGAAGAGTAACTATTCCCCTTCTCACTTGCAGTTCGCTATCCCTTAAATCCTTGATAGCTAAATACCAGTAATTAGTCTGAACGAATCATCTGGCAGAATACCTTCACTTCAATAAATCATGTTTGAACATTCCATTGATCAATGGTAGTAGAGAATTCTGTTCTAAATGTGCTGTACCTTCTCTTTCTCATGGAAAAAAGAATTTCTGCAAATAACTTTACTTTCATCTTATGCGATTAGGATGAGAGGTGTACAAAATTGAAGATCTACCCTATTCTGCAGAAGGTATTTTGAAATATTTGGATTTTTTTCTTCATTCCTTCATGAAGTTTAATTAGCTCAACTTCCTATCTGGAACATAGTTTTATTTTAACTGAGTTCCGACAGGTTTATTTGGAGAGGATACTGAGAAAGCCAGAAATTGATGCCTTCGCAAATGAGTTAAGACCGCACCAGGTACTACAGTTTTGACGGTTGATATTGTGATTTCTTTTTTGTTTACTTATTTTCTTTTGTTATTATTGTATAATTATGTAATTTCTGCTCACTCATTCCAACAGAAAGCTCTTTTACCTGATAATTTCACCGTGCTGGATCGAGCAATGATTGAACACAATCTTTTAAGTGCTAGCAAGCTATATACAAACATAAGGTTGTGGTAGATAAAATTTGGATTTTCATATGAATTACCAGCTCTATTTTCATCTTCAACTGATACATAATTCTCTTTTGTTGAAACAGCTTTGAAGAATTGGGCGCCTTATTAGGTATTGCTCCTCAGAAGGTATATTCTTCTCAGTTAGCTTAGCAAAATATTTCTTTTTTTATCTCACTCCCTCTATCTCACAGACCCGCAGCATTCAATTATTGCTTATACAATTTATAAAGCTTTATTAAACTTTTTATTTCATGCTTAAAAATGGTTCTAATTGCACTTGGTGTGAATTTGACCATTAGTTTTTCTCAAGGTTCAGAGGAACTTTCGTTCTTTCTTCTTTAATGCTGTATATGTGATTGTAGTTGTAATGAAATATTTCTGTTTCTTTCATTATTTATAGTTTCTAGAACTTAATGTTTGTTTGGCATATATATTATACAGAAGTGGATGAATATAGAGAATGATGTATCGGTAGGATTAAAGCTTGGGGATCTAGATGGATCAGAATACTATGTTGTTAGAAGATAGCACTAGGAGAATGCCCCTTGGAAACTTTACAGGAAGGTTTTATGAGCAACGCTTTACATTCCCATGTGTTTAGCAACCGCAAACAAACAAAGAAGTTAAAACTAGATTTTTTCTTTTTTTTTTTTGAGTGAGATGTTAAGTAGGATATGTGGTAAAAGGATGTTTGGAATGATCTTATTAGGTAAGTTTGTGGGACTAAAATTTGTTGAGGACATTGGTGATGGAAAATAAATATGATTTTTGCTGCATGTTGAACTGTGAGCTCAAAAAGAGGTAGAATTATTTTAAAATTGCATGGAGAAAATCCGTTGTAGCTGACCAATTATGATTACAGGTTACCCGAAAGGAATTGGGTTGGCTATTGTTAAAAGTCAAAGTGACTTGTCTACTCATGTGAATATTGAAGTAAATCAGTGACTTGTCTACTCATGTGAATATTGAAGTGGGATTTACCAATGAGCCTCCGCTTGGAGAAATTATTAGGTGCGGGCACTGGACGGTCCGGTTTTCTCTCTATCTACAATAAAAATACAGTCAAAGCGCAGTTGCTACAGTAATTGTGCTTTTACTGTAGACAGAGAGAAATCCGGACGGTTCTCTCCGTCCGGTGTCCGCACCTAATAATATGTGCTCCACTTGAGGATTAAAGATGATGGCAATGATGATTACAATGATGGCTGCAACTTTCATACATTAGTTTTCTTAAAAGCTGCCATCTAGATTGCCTCTCTAAATGTGTTAGCTTGTCTTTAAATTTGAAAATTCTTGGTACGGATGTTTCAGTTATTGATTCATTCATAAATTTGATTTCATTTTCTTCTGGAATAGAACCTCCCTTTATTGGAAACAAACAAAAGTGGAAAGGAAATTCTATCCTGGCACCTCAAATCTCTTTGTTTAACTCTTTATTTCTTTTGCGTGTAATGTTATCCTATAATATGACAATCTACGTTATTGTCCAAACTCAATTATCTAATTCTTGTGTGTATAATATTATCCTATATGGTGACTGCGTGCCTTAATGTTCAAAATAAATTCAGATAAGGTTTTAAAACTCTACTTATGCCTCGTTTGTTTTGGCTTTTTTTCCCTTTTCTGTTTAGAAACAGTGAAAATATATTTTTGCCGTTGTTTGGATGGGAAGCTATAAAAATGCTTTTTAGGGAACTTCATTTTTCTACTTTTTGAGAAGTTTTTTGATATTTGCTTCTCCATTAGAAAACTTCATTTCTTTAACCAATGTTTCTAAAACTATTTTTTACAAAAGAAGAGGAAGAACCAAACAAAGCCTTAATAATAATTATCAAGCATTGTGAAGCCGTACTACCAGTCTACCACTAGTTTACATAATAATTTTAAACTTGCTTTCCTGATTCACTTCATCTATTCTTCTAGATTGAATGAATATTGCAAAAATTCTGTATTTTTACTAATCTGACCTCCATAACTATGTTTAGGCTTGTTAATTTTCAAATATTTTGTTCTGGTATCTTCTTTGCCGGGAGGTTAACCACAGCCTCCTATCATGAGGACCATGGCCTATCAATATGTTATTTAACTACTTGGCTTATTCTGTGAATATTAGATTCTTATGACAAATGTTGGGCGTATTCTGATATACAGGCCGAGAAGATAGCTTCAAGGATGATCTATGAGGATAGAATGAGGGGATCTATTGATCAGGTTAGATTCACCTCGGCATTTATATTAATTATGTGATTGTAATTAGTGGTTTCACTTCTATTCTGCATGACCTTAGTTCACATTAAATGTTATTTTGATTGATTTTCTAATCAAATATGAAGCACGGAGCAGTCAGTAATCTATCAGTAGAAACTCGAGCATTTTCTACGAAGTAGCTTGTCCGGTATTACACTTTTGGCGGGCCTAGTAGTTTAGGCCTCGTTTGTTTCGGCGTTTTTTTATATTTTCTGTTTAGAAACAGTAAAATTATTTTTTTGTCGCTGTTTGGATGGGACGTTTCTATAGAAATGCTTTTTAGGCAACTTCATTTTTCTACTGTTTTGAAAGCTTTTTGATATTTATTTATTCGTTAGAAAGCTCCATTCGCTTAATCAATGTTTCTAAAACTATCTTTTACAAACGGTGAGGAAGAGATTCCTTGTTTAAATGCAAGAAAGGTCATCAAGAAAATTTGAGGATTCTTTTTCTGATGCTTTATGCCAATTTGTGTGTGATTTATCTCTCTTGATAGGCCCTTTTCGGCTGAATGCAACTTGCTATTAGACTTTGCAGGACGTTGTTATGTCTATTGCTATTTGACTCACTCAAAATAGGACTTGTCCTTGAGTTTGCTATGTGTAGTGCTAAAGAACAAGCTCAGAATTGATTTTTTTTTTTGGTCCAAATGGCGATTGACCGTCTCAAAATTTCATATTTTTAATCTTCAGAAGTCGATCAGTTTCTCATTTTCTTAGTATATGGCTTATTAACGTTCTTCTGTTGTTCATTTTTTAATCCAGGTTGAAGCAGTCATTCATTTTGATGATGATACCGAGGAGTTGCAGCAATGGGATCAGCAGGTGAGTCTTACTGTCACTGCCTGTTTTAGTAACAGGATCTTTATCATTCAATCTTCATTCCCTCTACTGATATTATTACCTGTTTAAAATATATTATTCTTTCTATTTCTTCTTTTTGCATCTTATTAGCCAGATATATTATTTTAATTTAAAAAAAACAGTTAGTATAATAAGAACCAAATATGTTAATTATTATGTGCGGACTCCGAACGCCATCCAAAGCCCAACCATAATGTGTTACGTCACCTCTTCGATGTGTACCGCAGCTTGGTACTGCTTGATTGCTGCACTTGATTCGACTCTGGACGTAGAGCTGCGTCCAGCCTCCACATAGAATAATTTCTACCCTTTGTAACGGGTGAAATTATTTTGTGCGGACGTCGAACGCCGTCCGGAGACCAACCAGAATGCGTCACGTCGCCCTCTGCTCGGTACCGCTCGGTACTGAGCTCAGTACCCACTGATGTGGTGCATTATGGTTGGTCTTTGGACGGTGAACTGTGTTCCGCCTCCGCACATAATAATCTCTCATGTAATCGTACTCTATTTGTAATATTGGAGATAAAACACCTGGAAGACATTAGCAGTCTGATACTCGATTCCACCTGATCTGCAGATTGTGGGTCTATGCCAAGCACTGAATGACATCCTGGACAGCATGGCAAGACGAGGCATATCTATACCTGTCTAATTGGCAACCTGTTACATTATTTTTAAATGTAAGGAATTGTGTGCATATAAAGTCACCGTAGTGTATTTTCTTCAGCTGAAACATTTCACAACTACTGGAATTTAGAGGGGGAGCCGACCTCGTTCAAGAATTTCAACTCTTCTGACAGTTTTGTATGTGTTTGTGGCCTATTTTTTGGGGCAAATTATTGCATTCTGTCGTCAGACGTGGATATAAGTCCGGATATTAATAAAATATTATTTTAAATTAAGCGTATAAAAAGCGTAGGTCAAAAGCGCACCTAAAGCGCAGGTGATTTGGCATGTTTTATTGGATGTCTTAAGTAACCTATTCTGCGCGTCCGATGACCTGATGCAATAATTTGTCATTTTTTGTGGTATTTCTTAGTCATTTTGGATTGACTGTTATTAGCCATTGCAATTATTACTAATACAATTAATATGTGCAATAAAATAATATATCCATAGCAGCTTTAGAATTAACAACATGCTATTCAATTAAGGCTTTGCTTGTGACTGTTTTTTAATTATTTTTTAAAATATTTTTTTGCTATAAAATTTTTTCAATTCATGAAATTTTTGTATTAAAAATAATATTTTAGAAAATAGTAAGAAAGTTGAGTCAAATGAAGGCCAAGTTTTAGGGTCTTTTTGGGATGGTGCAATTTTTTATAAAGATGGTTGTAAAGTTACTGTGAAAAAAAGTAAAATTTTTTAAATTTATTGCAAAAAATTTCATGATAAAAAAATATTGAAATCAGTGGCAAAAAAAAAATGTGGTTACCATTTGAAAAATAAAATAGCAAAAAAGATGTGCCAGATGAAGTCCTTGGTTTTGTTTGGGACGATTTTCTGACTGCTTTGTGAAGTGGTTTTTTTTTTTTTTTTATAAATTTTTTATTAAAAAGTCACTTTAAAAGCACAAAGAAAGCCCTCTCAAATGAAGTCCTAATCTTGCATGTGAGTGGTTTTGATGTAGGTAACACCTGCAAGGAAAGAAAACAGAGGAACAAGCCAAAACGAATTGTAGTAAAAGGTTTCTCTTTTGTGTATTGAGTAAAAACTGCTATTACAGCTTTCCAACCTCCTTCTACCTTCAGCCGTTACTAAGAAAAGGGCTGAATCGTAAAGGCTATGCTAGTAGGAAATAACTAATTCCAGAAACAAGAGTAGTGGGCACATGCTCTATAACAGACTAAGTGATAATAACAAACTAAATGCTAATAAGCTAATACTTAGTTAATTAGTGAGGATAACTAATACTTAGCTAATTAATGATGCTCTGCATCAGATTTAAAATTAAAGCACACTTAAATTGTCCTTTTAAAGTATGATAAATGCTATGCTGCCCAACTTATTGAAAGTTAATGCTTCATGATTGGTTGAACCCTGTTGAATTTGTGGTTCTAGATAATTTTGATATTGATATAAGTGAATTATGTAATATGGACTTTAAGTAGGGTCATTTTCGTGATACACTTTTTATGGACTAGTTTATTGCATTTGCACTAAGTGCATACTAATATAATTAAAATGGAGTTAGGTCAATCCTGCGGTTGGGAACCTCCTAATATGGAATAATTATTAGGTCCGGACATCTGACGTAGCTCTACATCCGTACGTCAATAACATGTCGCCATGTGCTCTTACTCTTTACCGTGCGGCCCGATGACCCGACCCGGATCGGAACCTGGTATTGCTATGTTCACGTATTGCTAGGTATTGCTCGGTATTGCTATGTATTGTTTGATATTGCTAGGTATTGCTTGACAATAACGAGAAATACCGCTCTGTCAAGACCAATGCCTAGCAATACCTAGCAATCCTAGCAAAACCGGGGTATTGCTAGGTATTGCTTGGTATTGCTAGGTCTTGGTCTTGACATAATGGTATTTCTCGTTACCGAGCAATACCTAGCAATACCCTGATATGCACAAATCAGCTAATAAATAGCAATACCGGGTTCCGGTCATCGGGCCGCGCGGTAAATAGTAAGAGCATGTGGCGACACGTTATTGGCGTCCGGATGTAGAGCTACGTCAGGTGTCCGGACCTAATAAAAATTCCCTAATCAGTGCTCGATTCCTCTTGAGTGGCAACGCCTCTTAAGTGGGGTCTAATCAAGTGTGGGCCATCAGATTTTTAGGGTATGTGCCTCTTTTAGGTTAGCTAAGGATTAGTCACGCCGCTAAGCACCCTTTCGGAGGTGACAGTGGGTGAATACCCCGTTCCCACAAAAAAAAAAAAAAAGAGTTAGATAATATCATTCAAATGGTTATTTGAATTATTACATAAAATTTAAATTATTATTTTCCATTTAGTTATGTGATTTATAATATAGAAAGTATGATAACTTTTATATTTGCATTTAAGACTAAATATGTAATATTATCTAGAAATTTATAAATTATTTAATAATTTTATTATTGCATAAGACTTTGATAAGAAAAAAAGATAAGAAATTAGGAAAAAAATATATAATTTAATAACTTTTATTGTATTGGTTATATATGAATCAAATGATTGTTAAAATAAATAATTGAAGTGCTTTGAATTCGTGATTCAATTGTTTGAATATTTCATTATCACACTAAATAATATATGTTATTAAGATTTCTTTATTTATGAAGGATGATAAATTTTAGTCAAACAAAATTGAAGCTTTCGCTAATATAACCTACTCTCCCTTTGTTTAGGATAAATTTTTTTACTGTTTTCTAATAATTTTCAAATTAAAAAATTTTAAGTTAATTTTTTTATTTAAAAATTATACTATGTAAAAAAGCGGCCCCAAATGAAAACTCAATCTCTTATTTAACTCTCTTTTTTTTTTTACCCTAAACAATCTTTATTTACTTCTTTATCTTACCCATACATTTATAGCTCGAAACACGAGCATCCATGCAATAATATGAGCTTACTTAAATCTTGTAAGGTTTTGTTTGGGACGACTTTCTTATTGCTTCTTAAAACAATTTTTTATATAAAAATTAATTTTTTTTATTAGAAAAATGTTATAAGAAACATTAAAAAAGTCATCCCAAATGAAACCTAAGGCTTCGTTTGGGACAGTTTTCCGAGTGCTTCTTAAAATAACTTCTTAGTACAAAAGTTTAAATTTTTATACTAGGAAGCCGCTTTAAGAAGCAATAAAAAAGTCATCCCAAACGAAGCCCAAGTCTAAACAAAACATTTAGAGGAATGTGAGCACTTAAATAGCTCTACATTAACAATTAGAGCATTACAAGAACAACTTAAATGCCATCAAATTAATTGGCTACGGGGATTGTGACTTTGGGCGATCAAGTCATTAATAAGAGTACACGTTTTAGATATCTTGGATCTATTGTTCATGGTGATGGTGAAATAGATGGGAATATTATCAGCAGAATTCAAGTTGGATGGTTGAAGTGGAGGAATGCATCGGGCTTGTTATGTGATAGAAATGTACCCCTCAAACTTAAGGGAAAATTCTATAAGATGGTAGTGAGGCCTGCAATGCTTTATGGTGCCGAATGTTGGCCTTTAAAAGAGAAGCATAATACTAAGTTAAGTGTGGCAGAGATGAGGATGCTCAAGTGGATGAGTGGCTTTACCCTTAGAGATAGGATACGAAATGAGCATATACGTGAAAAGGTTGGAGTAGCTCCAGTAGAAGATAAGATAGAGAAAGTCGCCTTAGATGGTTTGATCACATAAAACGGCGGCCTTGCGATGACCTGGTTAGGAGAGTAGATGTATTAGATTTGACTTATGTTAAGAAAGATAGGGGTAGACCTAAAAAGACTTGGTTAGAAAATATTAGGAATGACATTTCTTTATTAGATTTAAACGTGAATTTAACTTTTAATAGGACACAGTGGAGAAAAAGGATTCATGTAGCCGACCCCACGTAGTGGGATAAAGGCTTGATGTTGTTGTTGTTGTTGGTGTTTCTGTACAATGGCATAATCTCTATTAAGAGGAACACATAAAGAGTTAATCATAGAGCATTTGGATTTGTTTGAGGTTCATTACTGAGTGACACAGCATTTTGATCTCTTAACAATCTTTGAAATATTCTAAATAGCAATCACAGTAATATCACCACAATTATCCAATCAACCTCATTACAATATAAGCATGTAATTCATTACATTGCAAATAGGAGATTATAACAAAATAAAAATTGCAAATATTTCATTTTGGTTAGATAAAAATGCTTAAATTGAAGGTATACATGTAAATATTAAAATCAATACTTAAGAAAAGCAAGATAATGAAGCCAAAATGACTAATTTAGAATCAAACAAAAATGACCATTAAAAATCAAATTACATAAGCTCAGTCCACATTAAAATACAGGAATATAAGATCAAATTCATCATTTGTGATTAAATGAAGAATTAGGATTTTATTTGACAAAAACAGATTAATAAAGAAAGTAGCAAACGCAACTCACTTTGATCGGTTGGTTGGGAGTTTTGACTATCAATCAAGAGGTCTTTGGTTCGAAGCTTGCCTATGTGTTTTATGTATGAATTTGTCTTAATTGACCTAAATGTCCCCCTCTGAAAAAATAAAGTAGCGACACAACGGCTAAGTTCATTACAAAGAAAACGGCTACATTTGGTTTTCACTTCTCAACGAGCTTCTGAAATCCATACCAACTAAGCATCAAAGATTAGTTGTTTAGCAGCTGAAAGAATTTTGTGCGTTTCAGAAGCAATTCTGTTCAATGATATTTCAACTGGCACATTATTAAAAGCCTCAACTGCCTCTTTTGCTGTAGCAACACCTACTGCAGCACTTTGCAGGATATCCAAACCAGAACAAAGAGAAGAAAGTATTCCACCAACTAAGCAATCACCAGCTCCAGTGAGGCTCACCACTGAAGCAGCTGGTGCTGGAAGATGAAAAGCAAAAGAACCTGAACTCATCTGTACAAATCTCAGGAAATTTTCATGGTGGTGAGGACAATTTTTCTTGATAACTTTCAATAGTTGTCTATTGTGATCAACTTCTTCTTTGTTCTTCATAGTAATGTCTTTCAGGAAGTCAGCAACATCTCTGAAGCATACAAATACACCATCAGAACCAATGGTCACAATGAGCAATTTGATTCCTCTTTCCAGCAAAAGAAGTATTGCTGGTTTCAAGAGATCGAACAATGATTGCACCGACGGAAGCCATTTTTCTGTATTTGTGTGCCGTTGCACAAAACTAAACCTTTGTTGGGAAGACAAGGCATTTGCCATGGCAATGAGCTCGTTTTCATTAGGAGATGCACATGTTATCTGCAAAATTAATAAGGCCAAATAAAGAAATAACCTGAAATCTAATATAGTTAGAATGTCAAAAAGCTTGTTGTTTACAAACAGTTCACATTAGACTCATTAAGAAACTCATGTTCTGTTTGATCTTTAAGGAAGCGATTTGATATTGAATGATTGCGTAGAGCTCATTTTCATAACAAGCTGAACACAATTAAAAATGACCTTTTTTCTAGATCTAAATGAGAATTTGATTCTTAATAGATACAAGGGAGAAAAAAAATTCATGTGACCGATGCTACTTAGTGGGATAAAGGTTTATTGTTGTCGTTATGTACATATTATAATTTTTTTTTTTTCAGATTTATTAATTGGTTAGTAGACATACAGAATGATTCTATCATGTTTGGCTGATTTATACCTTTAAATGTAATGAGTAACACAGTATCATCATCAAAGTAAATTAAAGTGAAATTTGTGTTCTAGTACTCACATAATCTACAATAGATGCTATTCTTGCAGATTTTGTCACTGAAACAGGTTCAAACCACACTGGAGTGCGGTATTTAGCTGCTACTGGAGAAGATAATTAAACAATGCATCAGATGAATATGAAAGAAATTAATATATGAAAAACAAAGATATTATCAAGATAGGCCACTCATCCACATCTTTTGGAATGGTCATGATTTGAATGACTACTTAGGCTTCGTTTGAGACAACTTTATAGTAAAAAAACTTCTAAAAGTTATTTTAGAAAGCAGCAAAGAAGCTGTCCCAAATGAAGCCTTACACTCAACAACAAATTATGCTGTCCAAAAGCTCTTCTTCAATATACCCATCCACGCACACTAATTAAAGCAGATATGAATTAGCTTAGGAATTGCATGAAAGTTTAACTGGGCATTCTGTGGATTGTTCGTCCATTTATTTACTTTTTCGTGCTAGAAAGATTTCTTTAAATCCAATCTATAAATTATTTAATATATATTAGCTCTTAATTAATATCATGCTCAAAGGGAATCTAATCAGTTCAAAAACATCTTCATTAGAAATGCCATCAAAATTAAGTGAATTAAATTCCAAAAAAAAAGGAAATGTGGGCAAGAACAAACAAATAGAGAAGCATATTCTCTCTCTCGGATACTTCCTCATGGGAAGTTTCATTTTGCTATACCTTCAATTTCTTCATTTCTTTGGCATAACTATGGAGATAAGAAATGCATATATGAACTGAGGATGACAGGACTTAGTCAGGTTTGAAGGAGGAAGCCTAAAGCCATTTTCAGATGACCGCTTTGATGGAAATCTAAAGTTTTATATCTGTAGTAAATACAGGATGCGAGATTTAAGATGAACACTTTGACAAGTTTTGTTGTTCTAACATTTTATTTTCTTATTTTTAATTTATTTTTGAATGTAAGAGATCTATGATGTTATGAAAAAGATTTCACATGCTTTGCTTGAAGTCATCTGTTGGACATGGTCTCTATTTTGCCGCATCTGCTTCTCTCTTGCCTTCCTTGCGTACTCAGTCCTCTGGAAAGGTGCGGCTGATTTGCTGATCCTTGTAATGCACTGTTCATGAACATGAAAGCTGCAGGATTTGCATTATACTACAACAAACAACAACATCAAGCCTTTATCCCACAATGTGGGATCGGCTACATGAATCATTTTTCTCCGTCCTGTTAAGAGTCAAATTTTCAATTAAATCTAGTAAAGAAATGTCATTTATAATATTTTCCAACCAAGTCTTTTTAGGTCTACCTCTATCTTTTTTAACATAAATCAAATCTAATACATCTATTTTCCTAACCAAGTTATCAGAAGGCCGCCATTTTATGTGACCAAACCATCTAAGGCGACTCTCTCTAATCTTATCTTCCACTGGAGCTACTCTAACCTTTTTCACAGATATATGCCCATTTCATATCCTATCTTTAAGAGTAAAGCCACTAATCCACATGAGCATCCTAATCTCTGCAACACTTAATAATATGTTTCTCTTTTAATGGCCAACATTCTGCACCATAAAGCAGGATTTGCGTTATAGTGAAACCAAAAAAACAACAGTTTGCCATGTAGCTAAATTGGAAACACTTCAATTAGATTTTGACCAATTTCGAGAAAACTACTAATTTTTTGTCAATTTAGTTTATAAATAAGATGCCAAAGGCATAATATATTATTTTATACATTATTAAACATAAAATCCTAATTTCCCCTAAGACTCGTGTGTGGCGCAAGTCTTGATAACATCTTTTGCTCAAAGAAGACAAATGATGGAGGTGTTAAGTTATATGGGGTTTACTGCTTGATGACTGATGTTCCTTCTACTCATCTTCCATCATTACTTTGCACCATTGGTTGACTTGGCCATCTCCCTCCCAACAAACTTTGAGAATTTGTTCTTGGCTTCTCATATGTATTAAAATTTGATTGTCATGTATATAAGCTAGGCAAATGCCATCGTATGTCCCTCCCCTCCACCACTAGTTGTTGCTCTCATCCATTTGAACTGATTCTCAAAGACATTTAAGATTTTGGCCCAATCCTTACTCACCTAGGCTCAATTACCTCCCCCATAATTTTAATATATAACACATTAACTTAGTTCCTCTATGATACACACTCTTGTGCATCATCTCTATTCTTAAAAATAAGAATCAACATACTCCTTTACTCATCTGACATCTTTTTAGACTTCAAAATCAAATCAATCAAGAATGTGCAAATGCATTAAGGCATACAAAAATAGCTGGATAAAAACAGCCTTACTTTGACAAGCAGCTTCAAGTGACTCAGGGTGTAGATTTGCATCAACCATTAAAATTGGTGCTGAATATATGTAATGCTTAAACTTCCAAATCCAGTCTGGACTAAGAAAATTTTCCTGGTTCAATCATAGAAACTTCAGAGAAAAAGCTTGTATTTAAGTTAATAAGCCGAAGCAATTAATTATTCAATTTAATAAGCAGCCAAAAAGAAAAGAAAAGAAACTTACAACAGCATGAACGCTTGCTACACCTGCAAATAACTCCCCTTTGCAGTCAAATATGTTTGATACGACAGGAGTAGAGATACCTTTCAGCTTCAGCAGTCCTGCAACATGCATCTAGAAACAAATTGATTAACTACATTTTCGTATACTTGGAAAAGAACATTGCTAGAAAATATAGCTTGCTTCTCAGTAGAACTGGCTTTACTTTAGATAGCAAAGGGTTTAACATCATAGTATGCAACAAGATTTCAAGAAGCATCCGCTGAAAAAGATGGATCAAAGCTGTCAGTTCTTAAAAGAGAAAATATAAGAAAATCTAACATATCATTGGAAGTAAAACAAGAATGGAGACAAATTCATATAAGATAAAGGCTTTTGGTATCATTAGGACTGATTTTTATATAAGATTAAGGCTCTATTTGGGACTGTTTTTTTATTACTTCTTAAAGCAGCTTTTTAGTATAAAAATTTGAATTTTTGTACTAAAAAGCTACTTTAAGAAGCAGAAAGAAAGCCGTCCCAAACGGAGCCTAAGCAACACGTCAAAAGTAGCATCCTTATTTAGGATGAAGTAAAGATGATAAAATTTCAAAAGGAAATATAAAAAAGGGCATATCCAGCGCATGAAAAATAAGATAATAGGATAAATTTATGATAAAAAAGATATTAGGTGATACAATTGAGATGAAAAAAAAAATAATGGAAAGAAATATAGATAACATAGAGCCTTTTGAGAATTAATACAATATCACTCAGGGAGTAACACAGAAGTAAGCTCTTATTACTCACTTTAGGGAGCTTTTCAATTCTCCTAATCCCCCTTTGGAAAATTCTTATGACATTCCTGTTGGGAATAAGATTCCGATCCATCTTATTCCCTCCCTTACCAATCCGGTTACTAATGATGAGATTAGGAAGGTGGTTTTTGAGGGGAAATCCACTTCTGCTCCTGGTCCTGATGGCTTTTCTTTTGGTTTTTACCAAAAGACGTGGCATATTATTGGTTATCACCTGTGCAGAGCAGTCAAGCATTTTTTCACTACTGGTATTTTGCCAAAAGGGACTAAAGCTACGGCCATCTCCTTGATTCCTAAGGGCTCCCATTCTAATTGCATTTTTTATTATAGGCCGATCTCCCTTTGTAATGTGTTTTACAAGATTGTGGCAAAAATCATTGCTAATAGAATGAAACCTATTCTTCCTCTGATTATTAATGAGAGTCAATCTGGTTTTATTTCTAGTAGATGCTCGACTGACAACATTATTTTAGCTTCTGAAGTTTTAAGGGAGTTCAAAGATAAACATAAGCATTTCTGTGCGAAGCTTGATATTAAGAAAGCATTTGACTCGGTTTCACGTACTTTCCTGCTGAATAGAATGAAACAAAAAGGTTTTCCGGATGGGTTTATCAATTGGATTAAGGGGTGTATTTCGGATGTGCACTTCTCTATTTGTCTCAATGGTGCTTTGGAGGGCTTCTTCCCCTCTTCTTCTGGCTTGAGACAGAGATGCCCGCTATCACCTCTTCTTTTTTGCATTATCATGGATGCCTTATCTGTTATGCTTGATGCCCCTAATGCATTTAATGGATTTAAAGTTCATACTCGCAATCTTAATCACATGATGTATGCAGATGACCTTCTTGTTTTTGGCCAAGCTTCTATGGATAATGCTAATTCCCTTATGGGAATTCTTAAGTATTTTGGGGAGGTTTTTGGACTGCATATTAATACCTCCAAGAGTGTTTTACTCTTCTCCAAACGTTTGGCTGATGATAATGGTGGTGATGGCATCTCTGCTTGTCTTGGTATTTCTCGGGTGGAAGACTTTCTTACCTACTCGGGCCTTCCCATTTCCACTTCCAGACTTAATTTTACTCACTTCCAACTCCTACTGAGTAGAATTTCTACTCTACTTGCGGGTTGGAAAGTTAAATTTCTCTCTTTTGCAGGAAGACTACAATTTCTTAAGTTCACTATTGCTAATACCATAGTCTACTGGATTCGTGGGGCTGTCATACCAAAAAATTGTCAGAAAGCCATTAATAGAATCTGCTCCAAATTCCTTTTCTTTGGCAATATTTTGGATAAAAAGCTTCATCTTATTTCTTGGAATGTTGTGACCCTTCCCAAATTAAAAGGTGGTCTAGGGATACCTTCCTTTGACTATCTTTACCATAAAATGGCTACATCCTTTCTTTTCAGGATGTTCAACAATAACAATTTGATTGGTATTTGGTATAGAGAGAAATTTGAGTCGCCTTGGAAACATCCTCCTACTAGTGCTTCTAAGTTTTGGAAGGTTTTTTGTAGTGTGGCTAACTCCATCCTTCCTGCCATTTCTTTATCTGTTCAGGCTAATAGCAACCTTTCCTTTTTATGAGATCCATGGTGTAATAATACAGTTTTGGCTGATTTTGATTGCTTCTCCAACATGTCTCATATCAAAGTTAATCGTTTTATTCGGGATGGCCTTTGGGCAGTTCCTGCGGATTTTCCTGAGGAGATTTGTTCTGTTATTGCTAACATTCCTATTGGTTTTGAGGAGCAAAATGTTATCACCTGGAATGGCTCGCCCAGTCTCAATTCGAATAAAGTTTTGGCTCTTTTTTATAATGAGATTGATAATGTGAACTGGTATAAGTATATTTGGCACAAGGGTCATTCTCTTAGGTACTCTTGCTATGCTTGGATGGCTTTAATTGGGAAGTTAAAAACTGCTGATAACCTAATTATTAGAGGTATTGTTGTTCCACCTTTATGTTCCTTCTGTGAAAGTAATTTGGAGAACCACTCTCACATTTTCTTTGAATGCGACTATACCTTCACCATCCTAACTGATTTGCTGCCTATTGCTTCTAAGTTCTATCTTAGACCGAATATGTTACAATTTTTTGATTATTTGGATAATTTTAAAGATTTTGGGAAGAAGGATAAACATTTCTGTTTCCTTTCTCTGGCTATGCTTATTTACTTTACTTGGAGGGAAAGGAATAATAGAAGGTTTATGAATTCTTGGAAATCCCCCTATGTGTTAAAACATGATATCCTCATTGCTATTCAGGCTAAAACTATGTGCTGGAATGATCATAAAAGGCTTAAAGAGAAATTCTACTGGATTCTGGGTTGATCTCTGTGATCTTGTTTTTGGACTGTTGTTATATGCCCAGGAGGGGTTGCTGTGTGGTAGTGTTTACTGGAAGAGCTTACGTTACTACCAGGTCTCTGTTTTTGTACCTGTGGCTGATGATGGTTATGATTTTGAGGCTATTGCTGGTTATATTTTACAGTTTGGTCAGGACCAACTTTTTAATGCCTTGATGGAGAATGGGATTTTTGGGACGATGATGACCAAGAACTACATTAATCCGGTATCCTTGGATGGTCTTCGGGCAACCAGGTCTATGTGGGAGGTGATTCTTTGCACTGTAAGGGTCGGTGACTATTCTGTGCTGGCAACCAGTGCTTTTGCCGGATTTTGGCTTTTCTTAAGCCGGGCATTGATGCCGTCTGATGTAGTTCTTCAATCCTGAGTCCATTTTGTGGTCTCTTTTTTCCTTACTGTTTGATTTTTATTTCTGTTATTAAGGTTTTGGGGTGGTATAGGTTTTTTTCTATACTTACTTGTAATTGTTTTCTTTTGTAATTTTCTTTGATTAATATATGGGCTTTGCCCCTAATTTTCCCAAAAAAAAATTTACTTACAAGAAAGCTGTTGATATGAATAATATGCACATATTTTTATCATCAAACAATTGGCTCAATACTGTGCTTTACCTTCAGTGGGAAGTTCAGCAGATTCCCATAACTTCAAGAGCAATTCTCCTATATTTCAACAGAAAAAATTCAAATCAAATTACATGAACAATAATGATGGCAATGGATTTGACAAAAACCTGCCATGTCGAATCCCACAACACTTATCATGAAAGGCTTGCTTCCAAGCTTTGTCATACATTCAACAACATTTCTTGCCACTCCTCCGCTCACATACTCAATCTGGAAGCATTCGATTCAAATTTTTTAAACACTTTTAAATAAGAAAAAGGACGAACATGGAAGAGAAGAAACGTACATTGCCGGGGGTGGTAGTTGCAGGATATGGGTGTGTATCAGGCTTCGCAACAATATCTAAAACCATGCCCCCGATAACAACGGGAAAAGGTGAAGATTTTGGTGGCTTTTGAAAAGCTAGAAGCATATTCTGAATAGTCAAAACGATAAGTTTGTATCGATTAAGAAATTTGCCAGAATAACCCAAACCGCAAATTCCGGTTTTGAGTAAAGAGTAATGATAAAGGTCAGATGGATACCGAATCGATTCCATGAACGAAGGAGTTTTCGGGTTGGAAGATATGGCAGGAGATTGATTTTAATCGTCGCTGCGCCGCATCCATGATTAAACCGCAAGCTCAGAATTTGCACTGCGATGTGATAGGGCCTTTCCCGGCGGCGTCGCACCGACGACGTAGGGTTTTGAGAGGCGAGGTTGGGCTGCCTATAGGGTTTCAAGAAGAGGTGTGCCAGCAAGTGAAGGAGGGCTTCTCTGCTCCGTTGAGGAGAATCCGCAGGGCGGCGATGCGGCGGAGAAGTCAGCAAGGGAAAAAAATTTAAAATAATCATAGTCTCCCAATTATCATCGAATTTTTTTTTTTGAAATAATTAAATATTATCAAAATAGTCTCACCTAATTTGATAATTTATTTATCATAAAACTATAATAAATGAAAATTTTATTTTAAAATAGAGATTAATTTGAGTGCCATCTTTATTTTTAATAGAAATTATTGCTCAAATTTATATCATTAATTCAAAATTTTATTTTAATAAATTATCATTATCTTTTGTGCACGAGTAATCGTACGATCAATCATAATAATTATTCATGATTTGATTACCTGATATCACGAGATTAATTAACAAAGATTTTAATTAGGGCATAATGTATGAATAAATCGTATTGTATGATTAGTACAAAATTAGTATCTTTCTTAACCTCTGGCGGCTAGGGTTTTGACAGAGCACAACGCTTCGTATAGTACGAGTTAAAATTGTACAGTACGAATTACTTTGTACAGTACGAAATCAAAATCATACAGTAAGAATTATTTAATAAAAAAATCTCTCAAAAATATTTGTCTCTCTCCCCATATGTGTGTGCAATGTTACTCAGTAATGAGATCCACCCAATTACATGATACAACTCAAGAAAGGAGAAAATATAAAAAAAGGAGAAAATATAGAATAAAATGAAAATCGACTGTAACCCTAGTCTACCCAGTCTTGAGCTGATTAGAATTGCAAATGAAAGATAAACTAAATTTCTGAAACGTTAGTACACACAACAAAAATAAACCAAAAAAACATGAGAAAGTAGAAACAGACACAATAATTACACTTGAGGAAACCTCTAAAAGTTACTTTTGAAAAATAAAATATGCATATGTTCTAATTGGCCGGCGGTGGTGCTTGGGAAGAACTTTAGGATCTTTGAAGCCTCAGAGCTCTTTCCATTTTCTAGCCCCAAGAGTTCAAGCACCAGCACCCTTTCATGAAGATAGCATGGGTCTATTTATAGATTTTTATGAGTGATCTGCTTGGTAAATATTGAGAAGATCCATGACAAAATCGGAGTGGTTAATCAGATGGCTCATAACGATTCTCTCGATCATAAAGATTCATCAAGCATTTAAGCCCCATAATGATGAAAAAATTAAGTGATTTTAGGCTCGTTTGATTCATCTTGTCGAGCCGGTTGATTCTATTATTATCATGCTATATTTGAATATTATTTAGTCATCCAATTTATGCTTTAAGTATTTCAAATATATTTTGGTATCTTGATTTGGACTGATTTGAGTTTGGATCAGATCAATTTTGATGTTGTTGGGTTAGTCTCACTGAATCGCTCAATTTGACTAGAAATTTTTTGAAATTGAAATTCAAATGTTCTCAAATTTAATTTTGAAAATTTCCAACTTGAAAATGCCACAAGATTTTTGTTTGATCAAGACAATTTTTTTGATTACATATCAAAATTTAAATAAAAAGTTTACTCTTAATAAGATATAATGAAAAAAAATAAAAAAAAATCAGGTCATCAATCTTAGCTTTCCTCTCTTAATAAGATATAATGAAAAAAAGTTTACCCTAGCTTTTTACTAGACAAAAAACATTTTTTTTTTTAATTTCCACTCTTAGCTTTCCTCCAATTATAATTCGGGTTTTGGCCGCCGACCGGGTCAGTGTTGCGGCGGCCGTCGGGAGTGAACGGAAAGATCTCCTCCCATATATCAGCAAACGCTTTGACAATGGTAAGATGATGATGATGAGAATTTAGAGAGAGAAAGCAATGAAGAAGTTGTTCCAACTCGGCAACCTTATAAATCCCCTTCTGCACCACCATCTCCCCCATCGATCGCCGGAAATCCGCCCTCGGATTATCCGACCTTTTAACAACCGCCAAGCTCTCCATCGACTCCAACATGGAGTAACTACTACTCCACGGAATTTCGCTGCCGGCAGAGTCGATTTTGGAGCGAGGGGAGGCGCCGGCACTTCTTGGGTAGGAAAGAGAGTGCCACATGTCGTCCTTGGACCAGCGGACTGGAAAGAGATCTTCGTCGGCGGCGTTAACGGCGTGGTTGAATCTGGCGAAGGGAAGGTTGTATTGGTGGCGGAGGGAGTGGAAGTCGATGTCGCCGGATTTGAGTTTGACCAGCGAAAAGACAGCATCTTTGTTGGAACAGCAGGATTCGAGGAACCGGGGGTAGAAGAGTTTCATCTCGGCGGCGGAAGAAGGCGGTTGGTGATGGAAGCTAAGAGATGGGCTACTACTATTTAAAGAAGGGATTTCGGAGTTGATGAAGATTGGGGATTGTTAAGAGAATTTGGGAGCCACTATTTATAGTGGATTTGAAAGAATATGACGCCTACGAGCAGAGGAGTTTGGAGTGATTTCTTAGGCATCTCCAAATCAAAATTTCATTTTTCACTCCAAAATATAGTGAATTCAAAAAGTATCGTGATTCATCTCCAACTGAACGTTATTTTGCCCCATAACAGTCGCACTCTTCTTTCGTGCCTTTTGACAAGTTCGGTAGAGATCAAAAAATGGCACAGATGAACAGTGCGACCCCAATATTGGTGTCGCACTGTTCATCCGCGATTAAATGGCAGAAGAAAAGGTGTTCGGTTGCAACGTTTGAGGGCCTCCATTCGATTGTTTGCCGAACGGTTGGAGATGATCTTAGTTCCAGCAGAAATTATTTAATGCGGCATTCGGAATCGTTCAAATATATGAGTGTATTCTGGATGTGGTCGTGGAGGAGTTTCTTCCCTTCAATCATTCTCTTCTTCTTTCTCTTCTTCTTGCTTCTAGCATGCTTGGGTCCCCTCTCAGGAGAAATGAGGGGCCTATTTATAAATATTATGGGGTGACATGACTTGTAAATAGGTGAGAGATCAATGGTAAGTAGGGAGTGGTTGGATGGACGGTCGATATTGAATCCCTTGAATGTACACCGTTCGTCAGACATTTGAAGATCTTAATGGTGTCAGAATTTAGCGATCTTGGACTCGTTGGATTTGTCCAGTCGAGCCGCTCGATTTGATTATAAGAAAGTCATATTGGGAAACCGTTTGATAACTCAAGTTATAGTTTGAACTTTCCAACAGCGATTCAGGTGCTTGATTTTGGCTTATTTGATCTCGGATCGAGTTGAATTTGGTGTTGTTGGGTTCATATTTCCGAGATGCTCAGTTTGACTGTAAGCTTGTTGGGATCAGAGTTCAGGTGATCCTGAATTTAGTTTTTGAAGTTTTCAGCTTGATTTTGATGCAGCTCCCATTAGTACCGGCTCCTGCGGAACATCTTACCGGCATAACAAACTCTGACAGTTATCCCTATCTAGTTTTCTATTTCTGCTTACAGCACTACCGTTTTCTTTTTAGTTGCTTAACTAATTTTAGTATTGGGAAATAGAGAAAGGTTACATATAGCTGAAACTAAAAGATGTACACAGTTCTTGCTTATTATCCAATATACCAGTACCGAAACTACACTGCCCTGTAGTTTCTTCTATCATTTCTTTGCTTACGATTCCTTCCAGGTCTTGTCCGATCCAGCAGCTTGCTATCATCTGGTATCAGAGCCAGCTACCGGAAGGAAGAGGATGACCGATCGTGGTAAAGAACCGGCAACCGAGGAGGCCCGGAGTTTAGAGACGTTGTGGGCAAACCAATCCAATATCGTCCGTCAGCTGGACGATTTGGCCGCCGAGATACATAGGCTGTCCATTGAAATGCGCCGCGAGTTCAATCTCATACGGGCAAGACAACAACCGCAGCGGAATGAAGTTCCAACCAATCGCACAGTGCAGCGAAGAGGAGTGGTAATTGGCAGACAAGCCCGCAGAGATGCAGGAGCTACACAGGAGACTTCAGATTCGGAGGAGGAGTCGCCAATATATCCAGGAGCAGAAGTATTTGATTCAGGAGTTGAAGAGGGAGGAAGGCCACACCACTTGGAACATCTGAGGTACCGCCGCCCTACTCATTACTGTTGACCTCGATTTTGCCCAGAATTGGGCTTGGAGGGTTGACTTGGTCAAATTGACCAAGTCAGACCCCAAGACCCTCTCCAATAGGTTCAGTGAGTCAAACTGAGTCTGTCGAGCCCGGGCCTAGGCCTTGGGTCAACCTGGTTGACCAGGTCAACCCGGGTTGACCCAAGTTGACCTAAAGAGCTCAAATCAGTTTTTGAATAATTTCAAACCCTTTCATGACTTGATCCGCATCCTCTTTGACCTAATTGACTTGTTTGACCAAGTCAAACCCTGACTTGGTCAAACCAAGTCATAATTTGGTCAAAATCACCTATTTATTTGGATTTAAGGCCCATTTAATGCCCCCAATCAATTCCCTTCGTTTTAAATTCAAAATCACGGCCTAAACCGACCTATTTCCCTCCCAATTAGCTGAGGATTAAATCTAGGCCGTCCACCTTAGGTCTAGGGGCTTTTTGTTCATACTCTCTCTCCAGACCACATTAGGCTCTGGGATTTTGGGTGAGCACTCCCACGTTTTCCCTCAACCTTCCCCCATCGAATCCCGACGGTCAAAGCTCGCCGGCGGCGAGATTCCGGCGATCCAAAGGCTTGAACGTTCGAAGTTTCGATCCAGCCGATCCGTAGCTCGTTTGATCGAGGATTCAAGAAGGAAAACTTACGAGGACAGTCTACAAGCTCAACCGTGTCGAGAATTCGAAGATCGGACGGTAAAATCTCGCGCAATCCCTTAGAATAGCTTAAACACTTAGATTAAAATAGATCTTTGTAGAGTTAATAATTATTAAAAGTAATAGTCCCCCAAAATTTCTGTTCATGTATAGGACTTGTGTTTTAAATTTCATGAATTTTAGTTGAGAATCGAGGGAGAACGAGACTTTTTTTGCATTTAGGGTTTCGGTCCGGTCCCGCCTTCAGGCTGAGCGAGTCTCAGCCGTCGATTTTCGGACGGACGGCGTAGATCTCGCCCGTCCGCGGTCTGGATTGACCGCGGGCCATCTCCCGCGGTTGCCGCGTGCCACGTGGCACGATACTCGCCCTCCATCTGAGCCGCGCAGATCCGACGGCGGGCAGCTGGCGCTGACGTGGTTAAGTACCACTGATTGCGGCATCAATCCGCAATCATTGGCGGTGGCGGCGCTAATGATTGGCGCGATTCCGCAGTCCAACCCGCAGCCGCCACGTGGCACCTCAGCCGCCGCCGACATATTTTATTTAAAATAATGATTTTTAATTGTATTTTAAAGCTATTTTTACTCAAAAATTCATAAAAAAATCCATTTTTTGTCCGTTTTCGACGTATAATATATCGTTTTGCTCGTATTCCCGAGCTCTTTATTTTAAAATTATTTTTATTTAAAAATGATAAGTATATTTTAAATAATTAATAAAACAATAAAAATAAGCTTTTATAATTATTTATTTAAATGGTATTTAATAGTAATTTTTAATGTATAATTATTTTTAAGTATATTTATAGTGGTTATTACATTTTTTTATTATTTGTTACTGTTTTTAGGATTATTATTATTATTATTATTTAGTTATTTTGAGCTTATTTTAATTATTTATTTCTATTTCCTACAATTATCTATTTTAACTACTCTTTAATAGTGTTTAATTAACAAACTAATTTAACTATATAATATCTCAATGAATAAATCATTATTTTATTTCATAATTTCAGAAGTTTCATTACTTTAAATTAGTCTTATTTTATAATTATTTTAAAAAACATATATACATATATATTATTATTTTGAAAACTATTGCAAAATTTACCCTTTATTTGTTGTAAATTTCCAAAATTCATAACTTCTTCCTTTTAAGCCCGATTTTAACGCACAACCTCTTGTTTTGATCGTATTTTGATTCTGCACACCTTAGAGTTGGTTTCACTCAAAAAGTTTTGATCTTTCTGCAGTTATTTTCAAAACAGCTAGCTGTACTATTTTAAAATTATCTAATTATCGTATTTGAACTTTGAAATTACATAACTTTGTCGTTTTAAGTCCGTTGTTGACGCACAGCACCTTGTTTTGTATGTACTGTGAATTCTGCATAGTTTGAAACTGTTTTCAGACAAACATTTTGTCTGCATTTTCTTTCATTTCAAAAACAGTGAAACTGCACTATTTTAAAATAATATTTTTATTATATTTAAACTTCGGAAATTCGTATCTTCGCCGTTTTAAGTCGGATTTTGACGTGTAACCCCTCGTTCTTTTCAGAAAAGCGAGCTTTGTATTTTGAAACTATTTCCAGCCCCTGATTTTGGCTGTTTTGACAGATTTCTATTTTTTGGGGCATTATTTGATTATTTAATTATTATTTACTCAATTAGTATAATAATTACTTTCAGGATACAAATTATTTTTAAATCGTTTTGATACCGTGTGAGAGTAGTCAGCGGGTCTCCCATATATCTATTATAAATGGATTTATTTTAAATTATCTATTTTCCTAAAAATTTATTTAGTTTTAAGTATTTTTAAAGTATTTTAAAACTATATATACTTTAAATCCTAATTCCGGAAGACCCGCTATTTCACGAAATTTTAGGCATGGATTCTATGGATGAAGAGCAATCATGGGGGAGAGGATTAGTGGGTGATTGGGTCCCAATCATTCACTAATCCCTTCATTGATTAGGTATTTGTACTTTCTTGTCGTTCGTAGATTGCATGTGTAGGTCGCACCACGAGCACTTAGCTTAGGCTCTCCTAGATCTAAGGACATGGTGTGTTTATTTCATTACTGTACTCCCATGCATTTATTATCCCGAGGGTTAGTGTAAACATCACTTTAAACTCCTACAACGTAGTGACACCCTAAGGACAAAAATTAAGGACCTGTCTAGCGAACTTAGAAGTTTTCTAGGAGCTAGGATAGATCATTGATTGACACCAAAACTCCAACATTTAAACTCAGTGACATCATAAACCACCCTGAATTTTCTAGGATTTTCTAGGAGCTTTTAGAGCCCTTAGCTAACCAACCATAATTAACCTGCTAATTAAGGCCCCGAGACCTTCCGAAAAATACAATAAATACATACTAGGTCAGAAAATTACCCATAATAGCTTGATTTGTTCAGAATCTGATCCTTGACCTTAGATAAATAGGGCTCCCTAGTTTGACTTCAGGATGACCCCTAATTTGACCATAGGTGGAAATTACCATTTTGCTCATAATAAATTATTAAAAATTCCAAATTTTCTCCAAACACTTGGGAACACTTTCTTAGGTCATCCCTGATCTTTGGGAGTGATTCCAATCAGTTTGGAGCTTGTTTGGAGCAAAACATGAAAATTGGCCCTTTCCTAGTTAATTTAGAAAATTCCCTTAAATACCCGATCTTTAGAAATCCATAAATAATTGTAGAAAATTCCAAATTAGGAAAACTCACTTGCAATGGACTCCAATTAGGGCCTAGTATTTATTGAAAATCTTAGGATTCCAGAAATTGGCTTAGATTAGAAAGTCAACTTTTTGGTCAACCGTAGTTCATTTAGGGCCCGAAACTTAGAAAATTCATAACTTTGGATAGAGAACTCCGATTCCAGCCTACTACCTGTCTAACTACTCGTATTGAGGTCTAGTATTTTCCTAGGGTGTTAGGAATCCCAAACCTAGCCTATTCCCTATAGTGATCTTTTGGACCCTTAGCTTAGTTCCTAGGAGGACCCAGGACTTTCCAAAATTGGCTAATATAACTTTAACTTCAAATATCATCACCCTAAGTTCCTAAAATTGATCAACAAACTATATTAACTAAAATGCACCTCAATTCATTAATATTTGAATTTCAACAAAAATTTCCTTTTCTGGCCTTCAACAGACTTGAACTTTAGACAATTTTAACTAACTACCCACATTAGGATTTATCCAAACCACACTAGCCTTACACACACATAGAATAGTTTGCTAGGGCACCACTTCTAGATCTAGGTTAGGCCGCTGGGTTTTATTTTTCTGCTGTGTGCCGGAGCTTTCCGTGGTTTTCATTGCATGCTGTTTGAAAAATGATTGGTGTGTTTGCTTACTTTCTCTGCACTCTGGATGTGAGCGCTAGATTTACCCCTAGGTTAGGAACGCCATATATATACTGTTCTTCCGTGCAGGTGGCCATGCTCAAGCTAATAAAAAAGGGGGGAGCATTATGATTATTTCTAATAATATTTTATGCAGGTGCTTGCTCAGCTCCCCCTAAATAAAAATAAGGGCTAAATTAATTATAACTGCACAGATGGAGCTGCTTAGCCCTCAAAATTAAGAGCATGGCTTGGCACAGGGTCAATGATGTTAGCATTTTTATTTTTTTATATAAACTGCTTGGGATGATTTTTATTAGGATAACCATGCAGGTCCTTTTAGATTTTTCTGCTTTTCAATTAATGTAATATCTGTAATAATCGTTAAGAGTTGTGAAAACAACTTCGAGTTGGGATATTCTTATCCAACTCGGATTCCAAAAGAAGAAGGCATCCCTAAGGGGAGAGTCTTCTTCCATTTGGAAGATCGAGTTGGATGGTTTTAGATATCTAAAGAGAAAAGGCAATACACCCCATGTTGGGGAGAATTATCTCTTCGTTTGGATATTCAAGCCACGACGGATCCAAGGAGTCCAAGGAGGAGTGATCCAAGGAGTCCAAGGAGAAGATACCCAGGAGACTGAAGATATTGAAGATTTGAAGACCCAATATCCCACTCAAAGTTGTTGACGTCTGTCATAGGCTTAGAAATCCGGGTTGTTGGCAGTGGTGCCCGGCCACTTTACTTTTATGCATACCCTGGGTTGTAATTAAAGGGCAGTTGGCCTATGGACATTTACTTGATTAGTTTGATTTATATTGATGTGTTTACCTGATTGTGCAGTAGAAATACCTGCTTTTCTAAGTTTATTCATTGCATGCCGATCTTTGTTTTCGCCTGGATATCGTTAGGCTCTTTAAGGATTATAAAAATTTTTATACTCATAACTAATTTTCTAATATTTTAAGGCTTTAAATAACATAGAAACTTAACGAACCTAGGAAATTGCCGGAATCGTCCGGGGTCGCATGCATATTACTGCATCTTCTCTCTCCTTCTAATAAGACATCTCCCTGCCTGCGGGTAGAGTCCGGATAATCTGGCATATGAGGATGAAGTGCCGGACCTAGGGAGACTCAGTCTTTTCTAAAAATTATTTTATATTAAGCCTGTTTTTAAAATTCAAAGCATTCATGAGCTGACATTTCAACTAGCATGCATTGCATTAGTAACCAACTAATTAAAATTTAATTGCATTAGCTAGGGGCATTCACCCAACATAAGTTCAGGACAACTTAGGAAATTCTCTAGATGTCGGTCCTCTTTCCAATAAACTGTACCTCCCACCCATCTTTCATAATTGACCTGATAGCATGGTTTTGAAGCGATTAGGTGGTTAGCTGGCTCCCCCATCCAGGCCGGGATAAGTCCAGATTTTTGCATCGCATTAGCTAGGACACGGGTCTTAGTGTGTGTCGAACACTAAGTCCAACCTAGATTTAGGATTCAAAGCTACTACATTCGGTCTCGTAGTATGCCTTAAATAGTAGGTATGTCCCTTCCTTTCGGGGACTATAAATCTTACTTATCCGCGTCACAGGATGACGCCACCTCCATCCCTTCTCTCACGCATGTGATTGAGTGTTTGGTTTTAATTTCTCCAGTTTCTTTTTAGTACCCTAGAGCCTCCGAATGCTAGTTTGAGCCACACATGTTGATTCAGCCTCTTCGGACCTTTCTTCCCTTTGAGTAGGATTTCATAGTCTATACCCTTGTGCCGATCCCACTTTAAGAGAGGATAATGTATGATCCTTAATCGAGAGTTTTCTCAGGCTCCGGCCTGGGATGTAATTAACCACGGGGGCTTGCGCCCGTGGGAAACTTGGTCCCCACAATCTACTAAACCCCATTCGAGCTCTTACATCGGGTGGGGGAAACCCGTGATTTGGTCATGTATATTACTACCCATCGAGGTGTGTTGGCGTCAGCCTCTATCCTCAATGGTCAGTCGTATGCGCGATCCAATCTGTCCCTTCCAATCGACCCGTTCGCGCGGTGCTCTTTCGGAGGTCCACAGGTTTCTGGCGTCAGCCTCTATCCTCAATGGTCAGTCGTATGCGCAATTGAAAACTTTCAAAAATCCTAGTCCATACAAAATCACATGGGTCAAAAAAGGTATTGAGATTGGTGTTACTGACTCATGCAGAGTCACTTTTTCCATTGGAAAGTAATATGTGTGCGAGGTTGTGTGCGACGTCTTGGAGATGGATGTTTGCCACCTCATATTGGGAAGACCGTGGCAGTTTGATTCCGGTGCTGTCTATGATTGTCGGGCCAACGTCTACTCCTTCGATTGGAAGGGTCGCCGTCTTAGACTATTGCCCAACTCCCCAGACAACAAGTCCTTACAGTCGGGAACAACGAAACAGCCGGCCTTGCACATAGTCTCTGGATCTACATTGCTTCATTGCTGGCGTGAGCCCGCCCCATTGTTTGCTCTATTACTGGCAGAGCCGAACCCCTGCTCAAATCCAGAGACCCTGCATTGTGATCTCCAACGCCTGCTACAGCAATTTCCGGAGCTTACACCAGGAGACCTACCAGCGGAACTTCCTCCTCTCCGTGACATCCAACATCACATAGATCTTATTCCGGGTGCGAGCCTTCCCAACTTGCCACATTATAGACTCAACCCGAAGGAGCAGCGAATCCTTCAGGACTTGGTCGACAATCTGCTAGAGAAGCAATTTATACAAGTAAGCATGAGTCCCTGCGCGGTCCCGGCATTGTTAGTTCCGAAGAAAGATGGAAATTGGCGGATGTGTGTAGACAGTCGGGCCATTAATAAGATCACCGTGAAGTATAGATTTCTGGTGCCTCGCATTGAAGAGTTACTTGACCACTTATCGGGATCTTCCATTTTCTCAAAGTTAGACTTACGCAGTGGCTACCACCAGATCCGCATTCGTCCCGGGGACGAGTGGAAGACCGCCTTTAAGACACCTCAAGGCCTGTATGAATGGAAGGTCATGCCGTTTGGGCTTTGCAATGCCCCCTCCACTTTCATGAGGATGATGAATGAAGTATTGAAGGCGTTCCTAGGGAAGTTCTGTATTGTTTATTTTGACGACATACTAGTCTTCAGCACCTCATGGCAACTTCATTTGGATCATTTGACAACTCTGTTTAATGTTCTAAAACAGCAAAAATTATTTCTTAATTTATCTAAGTGTGAGCTTGGAGTTTCCACCGTATCATTTCTTGGCTTCATTGTTTCCGAAGAAGGCATTAAAATGGATCCAGTGAAGATAGCAGCCATCACAGATTGGCCTACTCCACAAACATTCACTGAGGTGCGGAGTTTCCACGGCCTGGCGAACTTCTATCGTAAGTTCATTAAAAATTTTAGTATTATTATGGCGCCTGTGACGGATTGTCTCAAATCTAAGATTTTTATGTGGACGGAGGAACAACAAAACAGTTTTGATGAAATTAAAAGAGCTCTCTGCTCAGCTCCGGTCCTAGCTTTACCCAGCTTCGAAAAATTGTTTACTGTTGATACGGATGCGTCGTCCACAGGAGTAGGCGCTGTCCTCTCACAATCGGATAAGCCTGTAGCTTTTTTTAGTGAGAAATTGTGTCCGTCTCGTCAAAAATGGACGGCTTATGAGCAAGAACTATATGCTATTATTCGGGCATTGAAGCAGTGGGAACAATATCTCCTCCACCAGGAGTTTATACTTTGCAGCGATAATAAGGCCCTCTCCTACATCAATAGTCAAAAGACAGTTAACCGTATGCATGCGAGGTGGCTGATGTTCTTACAAAGATTCACTTTCACCATTAAGCACAAACCCGGCGTTGCCAATCGAGTCGCCGACGCTCTAAGCCGGAAGCGTCTTCTGTTAGTACAATTACAGACTCAAATTACAGGCTTGGAGTGCTTAAGGGACTTATATGCGGAAGATCCAAATTTGGAAGCAATGCGAAGTACAACAGCATGTGGAAGATTATTCCATTCGCCATGGCTACCTTTTCAAACGAAACCTTCTTTGCATTCCTGTATCATCGTGGCGCCAGCAATTGGTGAGGGAAACACATGCTGGAGCACTTGCAGCACACGTAGGGCGGGACAATACCCTTCGCCAACTTCAAGCTCGGTTTTTCTGGCCACGACTGCGACGAGATGTATTTCGTCTCGTAGAAAGCTGCCCAGTCTGTCAAAATTATAAAGGGGGAGCCCAAAATACAGGCCTATACATGCCGCTTCCGGTCCCAGATTCAATTTGGGAGGACCTCAGCTTAGATTTCGTTTTGGGGCTGCCGCGAACCAAGCGAGGGAATGATTCTATCATGGTGGTCGTCGACAGATTCTCCAAAATGGCGCACTTTATCTCTTGTAAGAAAACTTCTAATGCCTTAAGCATTGCTCACCTTTTCTTTGATGAAGTTGTTCGTTTGCATGGGCTTCCGAGGAGCCTCACATCCGATCGCGATGTCAAATTTATAAGCCACTTTTGGCGCGAGCTTTGGAAGAGGTTGGGAACTGAACTACGACTCAGCTCCGCATATCATCCACAATCTGACGGACAGACGGAGGTCGTCAACCGGACTTTGGGTAGCATGCTACGTTGTTTAGTCCAGGAGAATCCGCGGCAATGGGAGGACGTACTGAGTAAGGCCGAATTCGCTTATAACTCCATGACGAACCGATCCACAGGTAAAACTCCTTTTAGTATTGTTTATACTAAGTCACCTAATCTTGCTCTCGACATCGCCGTCCTACCGAAGTGCAAGTCGTCATCTGCTGCCACCTTTGCTGATACTTACAAAGAGATGTTGGATAATGTCCGTCAGCAAATCCTTAGCTCCAATCAGCGTTATAAGGATGCAGTTGATGCTCACCGAAGGCAAAGTTTGTTCAATGTCGGAGATTTGGTGATGGTTCGTCTAAGGCGAGAACGCTTCCCAGTGGGGACTTACTCCAAGCTTTCCCGCCGCAAGATAGGACCTGTTCCTATCATAGCCAAAATCAACGATAACGCATATACTGTAGCGTTACCTGCTGACTGCAATACTTCCCCGACTTTTAATGTCTCTGACATTTGGGCGTATAAACCACCAGACGACGGCATCATATCAGTCAGCTCGTCGGAGTCGAGCTCTTCTGAACCCGGGGAGGACTGATGCAGCTCCCATTAGTACCGGCTCCTGCGGAACATCTTACCGGCATAACAAACTCTGACAGTTATCCCTATCTAGTTTTCTATTTCTGCTTACAGCACTACCGTTTTCTTTTTAGTTGCTTAACTAATTTTAGTATTGGGAAATAGAGAAAGGTTACATATAGCTGAAACTAAAAGATGTACACAGTTCTTGCTTATTATCCAATATACCAGTACCGAAACTACACTGCCCTGTAGTTTCTTCTATCATTTCTTTGCTTACGATTCCTTCCAGGTCTTGTCCGATCCAGTAGCTTGCTATCAATTTTGTCTTGAGATTAGTGCCCGATCAAGATAATTTTTTGAGGATATATCAATAATAATTATATTTACATGCTTATTATTTTATAAAAAAATTTACCCTTTTATTTAAAGTTTAAATTATTAACTTGTCTCTCCTTCCACGAAGCAATTCAACTTTTCTATTAATTATGATGGTGAAATTTTCAAAAGGCCAAATCAATGGTTGAAAGAAGAGTTATTTAAAGAAAATTTATAATACTAAAAAAATTAATTTGAAAGATCTTAGAGTAGAGGTGTCAAAAGAGGTCAACGGGTTGGATTGGGTCCTACCCAAAATTGACTCGACTTATTTATTAAACAAATTAAAGAGGTGGATCCGAACCTGACCTGCTAGCAACCTAAACCTGACATGATAACTCATTGTAATAAAAAATAAAATTTTTATTAATTTTGAACTATATATTTAAATTAATTGATTAAGAATGATAAGATTATACTAACAAATAAAAGAATTAAAACAAACATGTCATTTTTGAATAAAAATTTAGTTGGTGGGTAAACCAAACCCAAGCAGTTTAACAAAATGGGTAGAAATACACGATCCGTCGGATCCGAACACGACTCATTTATTAAATAGGTTAACATAAACCTAAAATTTTTAGATCAAATTGGCATGTCATGTAACTTTATTGACACCCTTATCTTAGAGCTAGAATTCTGCGAAGTATATATAATGATGTATTATGTTAATAAGATATAATGCTTTTGTTTGATTATGGTGTAGTGATGATTCGTGTTGTGAAGGATTCATGACACGAATAGAAAAATTCAGGTTATTGAGCAGGTATTGACCGTCAGCAGTTCCCTGTGCTAACTGTACCCGATATTAACCATTCATTCTAGCTTTTACCGTGTTCGCACCTGCTCATCGTAAAATTCATGACGCAAGAGGGTAATTTCAGTGGGTGGCAGCTATTTCATTTCTTTATAATTTGGTCATGCTCATTCATAAATTTAATATATTAATGGGCTCACAATCAAATGATCTCTCGCTAGATTTATATCATTAATATGCTCGATTTAATTATCTTATATAGAGATTGCTTGGATGGCTTTTTTACTGTTTTAAGAAATAGTAAAAAAAGCTAACCCAAAAGAACCCTTGCTTTGTTTGGGACATATTTTTTACTGCTTTTTAAATTAACTTTTTAGTACAAAAAAATTTTTTTTTGCACTAAAAAGCTGCTTTAAGAAGTAGCGAAAAAGCCATCCCAAACAAAGCCTTAGTTTTTCAACCAATCACCCAAATTTTATAATCACGCTTCAATTACTTGATTTGGAATAATTTGAGCTTGAATTTGATCTTTTTTTTGTATCATTAGGTTCGTCTTATTGAGACGTTCAATTTAGTTATAAATTTGTTGAAATGGAGTTTAGGCGATCTTGTATTTTTTTCCGGAGGCTTCTAAGTTTTCATATATGTAATGCGTTGAGATTCTTATCGCTCTTCTCAATTTTCTGATTATCACTATCTAATAAGACTTCTTTTGAAACAACTTTCTTAATGCTATCATTAAGGTAGTTAGAAATTTTCCTTAGTGGGGACTTATAATTTTTCTTCTTCTCTAAAAGATGAAGAAAATTACGATAAAGTCACGAAGAGAAAAATTTAATCGGGTGGCGGACGATGATGTGGATGGAGAAGGGGCAGCGATCGATGACTTAGATGGTTTGGCGACGATGATGCTCTCCACATGAGTGATGTGGCTAAACATTTAGCTATAGAATATTGTCATATTTTCTTAGTGATGTGATTAAATATTGTATTATTTATAGTATACTCCTAAATTTGTTGTAAAAGAAGTCAAATTTATTTATTAATGTGAATAAAGATTTTTATTATCTGCCTTATTGGTAAAAAAAAAAATGAAAATATTAATTTGGCCAATTTATAAAACTCTAAAGATGATATCAGCCCAAATAAATTCATTATATATAAGAGATAAAAATCAAATTTATTTATTTTTTAATTATATAATTATAAGTCAAAATTACTTTATATATTGGGTGAATAAGGTCACACTCACATGACATAATATGATAGGAGATTTAATTAGTTTAATTGTTTTGGCTTTCATTTGTATCTTCTTATAATACTTTAATTATTGGTTTATCATAATTAGTGAAAGGTAATATATTTATTTATTTGGAATATTTTAATCTTTCCATGTCAAGACCCTAATTAAACATTATGTGATTCATGGTGTGCATAATAGGAGACATATATAGATAGTTTACTTTGGACAAAGTTATTACAAATGAGACTAAAAAAATATTGTATTTATGGGTTACTAAATGGTTTAAATGATTTGAAAGTGGTTGAATCGGTTCAAATTCAAAATTTTAAAGTTCGATCGAGTGCGTCAGCATGTGAAGGAGAAGAGTTGTTCATGAGATCGAGGAGCTCGTTGCGGGCATAAGTGGGAGTTTATATTAAGCTCAAAATCAATGGTTGAATTTAGGTTCTTTGAGATCGAAAATTTACATTAAAATTCATTCCAATTAGATGAATTTTTTGGAGATAAATAAATAAATTGTCCCCTTAATTTGAAAGTCAAAATCAATGATTCTTAATAAACTTTTTTGCATGTAAAATTTGAGAAATTATTATTATTGTATGTGAATTATAATGTATGTTCACTTCCTTGATATCAACATAGATGCCCACCTAAGGTCACACAAGCAAATTTTCTTCTATTCTTTCTCCAAAAATGAGGTTGACTATCTTCTTTAATGCCTTAGATGCGAGGAGATGCGTTTGATATTCATAATTATGATAAGAAGGTTTTGGTCTTTATATGAAGATTCACATAAAGACCGAAGCCTTCTTATAGAAAATTATGAACCACATAAAGATGTCTGAGGTTTTTAGAAAACTATATTCATATTGAACAACATGAAAATCTGTATGTCAAGATGTATTTGAGATAAAATTTTCACATTTATATTTACATATTATTGTCACATTTTATTTGAGGTAGATATTTCTTATTAATATTTCATAAATTTTTATGATGAGAAAGAGATTTTCATAACAAGACTGAGGGTAGCTCATACATAGCTAATTTTATAGAAAGTTTCTATTATTTCAAATCATCTTTTAGGCTTCGTTTGAGATAATTTTGTCTATTATTTTACTGATTAAAAAAAATTAATACTAAAAAATTATTTAAAAAATAATAATAATAAAAAAAAAAGCTATCTCAAGCCAAGCCGTAGTCAATAAATAAGACTAAATTTGTCCATATGCCCAATTCAATGAGAAGTCCATTGAACATTCAGTTCACTAAAGATTTTCGTTTGGGTCTAATTTAAAGAATCGGCTCAAATGGCCTTAAACAAATCCCACTAATATCTAAAACCCATTTTGGAGTTATATGGGCCAGTAGAAGTTGAAAGCACACTGAATCCAATAGTGGCCCAGAAGATTTCTTGGAGTCTCATTGTTCATGGGCCTGAGCAGCTAACTGTAAAATGAATTAGAACAATCGAGGGAGGCTCTATTAGTCTTTCCCAATGCTGAATTGAGTTAGAATTAAGCTTTGTTTTTCCTTCCCCAAGAGCTGCTCCCTCTCTCCCTCTCTCCCTCTCTCCCTCTGATCCAAGAAAGAGCAAGAAGCTCTCCTCCTCAAGAATCCCAATAGGAGGCATGAGGCAGAACAATTATTAAGTCCGGACACCGGACTTTGCTCTACATCGGAAGATCAATAACATGTCGCCAAGTGCTCTTACTCTTTACCGTGCGGACCGATGACCCGACCGGTACCAAAACCCGGTATTGCTATGTTCGTGTATTGCTAGGTATTGCTCGGTATTGCTAGGTATTGGTTGACAATAACGATAAATACCGCTCTGTCAAAATCAATACTTAGCAATACTGAGCAATACATAGCAATACCAAGCAATACTTAGCAAAACTGGGGTATTGCTAGGTATTGGTCTTGACAGAATTGTATTTCTCGATATTGCCAAGCAATATCGAGCAATACCTAGCAATACCCCGGTCTGCACAAATAAGCCAATACATAGCAATCCCGGGTCCGGTCTGAGTCGGGTCGTCGGGCCGCACGGTAAAGAGTAAGAGCACGTGGCACAATTTTACTGGTGTCCGAACGTAGAGCTACGTCAGGACCCCGGACCTAATAAAAATTCCATGAGGTGGGGGCAACTTGAACAAAATAGACTAAAAACTAAGGCTTCATTTGGGATGACTTTCTGGTTGCTTCTTTTATATACTAAAAAATTATTTTAAGAAGAAAAAAAAAGCTTAAAAAGAAAAAAAGCAATTAAAAAAACTGTCTCAAACGAAACCCAAGGCTGTGTTAGTAAAGTCAGGTTGTCACGATGATATGTGGTAGTTCAAAGCGGGCTAGCAAATTTCTGCATGATATGTAGAGTTTGCGGCTATAAATTTTCACCAAAGAGGTTAGATACCCCTTATAAGTTGATGCCAAATGTCGAATAATTGTCTATTTGTTAAACTTATTAATATTACCATACCATAATGCCAAGAAATGTTGAGTTGATAATAGGCTATAGATCATCAAAGATATATGATCATAACTGATTGCTTTGGTGCATCACATCAACATGTCACATAGATAACTATAATTTTGTGAAAACTTAGGCTATCAAAACTTTCCTTATCATTTCAAATTTTATAAGTGGATGAATGGCTAAGTTTTGTGTGAATAACTAAGCAAGTAAGAAAGCCAACACTTTTTATTTATAGTTAGATTGAGGTGAGTAAAAAAACACGTAATATTTTTTTGCTATGTTATTTTTTGTAAAAAAATTAAGTCAATGATATATATCATGTAAATAGAGACCTTCACGTCACAAACTAATAGAGGCATCTATCTTAGAAATTAGTACTAAGAAAAAAAAAAGGGCATAATTGAAAGGATTGATTTAGAGAGCTGCAAATATCCCAAAGAAATTTTACTTTAGGGCATCTCCAACCGAAAAACTCATTTTCCACACCAAATTGCAGCAAAACTTCACAATGCAGTAATGGATCTCCAATCGAATAACATTTTTTATCTTCTTTCGCGCCCTTCCTGCGAATGTAAACATTTTCTCCTCTTTCCCGCACTTTTTCCCACTTTCGCATGCTTCTTCGGTAAATCTCGCAGCTCAATTTTTTGACGTAGGTGAACAGTCTGACGCCAATATTTGTGTCGCACTATTCACCTATCGAACATTGGCGTGAGATTTGGAGTACGAATGGACCGAACAGTCTGACGGCATACGGTGGTATGCAGCTCGGTTAGAGATGATCTTAGGTAATGTTTGGCTTTGCTAATGTAATATAAATTATTTTGATGGATTTTAGACATGTAATATTGCAGCGTATATATAAACATGTAATATTTTATTGAGATGTTATTTTCTGCAAATAGTTAAAAAAAATGATTGCATTGAATCTATAGTTTAGCTAAACTTTTGGTCATATACTTAGAGGCCTCCAAGTCTTAAATTATTAGAGGCCTCTAACTTGCAAATTAGTCTAAGCAAACAAATTGACATAATTGAAAGGATTGATTTAGACTTCATTTACGATAACTTTTGTACAGCTTTATAAACAACTTTTTAATACAAAATTTTCTTAAAAAAAAGAAAATTTTGTACTAAAATGATGTTTTAAAAATCAGTAAAAAAATTGTCCAAAGGAAGCTATACAGAGCTCTAAAAAACTCAAAGAAAATGGACTTTAGGCATTGTTTGGCCTCTCTATAACTAAAAAAAAAAAATTTGAGGGTTTTGAGAATCCTCAAAAAGATTGATCTCCTTAAGATCATCCTTTTATTGAATATATTGAAGGAAATTTAATCTATAAATGTTATAAGAAGATCGAAACTGCAACCCATGAAGAAAATTCAAAACTAAGACCAATTAATAAATGAAACATCTCACATGCGCAGCTCAAAGGAAGGAACTTCTGCCTATTTTCTTTGACCATCTTCTCCTATAATATATCTATCTATTTATATTATCTCTCTCTTCAAGTCTTCACTACAAGTCTTCTAACAGTGACAAAACCATCAGTCCATTTCTTTAGCTTACAAATCCTCTTTCTCCTCCACTCATTTATAGCAAAATAATAACATATAAGAAATCTAAAAGGGGCAAAAGGAGGAACTCCAAATTTTTTCAAGAGGGTTACCGCTCGAATTTTGATTTCTTTTGGAATGGTTTTCTTACTGCTTATTAAAGTAACTTAATTTTTAGTATCTTAAAACAGCTTTTTAATTTTGTACTAAAAAACTGCTCTAAGAAATAATAAAAAAGCCGTCCCAAACTAGCCATAGACCATTCTAATTGCTCAGGCGATATTGACCATAGTGGCATGCATGAAATTATTTCTCGTATAAAAAAACTTAATTTATTTTATTTACTAATAATAAAAACTCTATTTTTCATTAAACTTCAAAATTTAAAAAAAAAAATAAATATATTTTAATTTCTCAACTAATTTTATACAGTCACACACAGTTAGCAGCTGTACCAAAGGAAGCCTTTGAAAAAATTCAAACAGTTCTTAATTCAACAGTTAATATTTGTAATTTATCATTGGGATCCAAACTTAGGGATTCATAATTATTTATATTTGTGCTAATTACAATATATTAATAAAAATTAGATTTATAATTAAGGATAATTATGAGTTGGTCATTGGTCAGTTTATAAGTCAAAGACCTGTAGCTTTTTCTTGATAAGTCCAAAAGTTACAGCAACTGTCTCCTAACTTAATGATTAATTAGCTGGCTTTTTGTCGCGCTGCAATTTAGAACAAAAACTGCACATGCATCAACATTAATTTTTTGATTGTGCATTGATTATAAAAAAAAAATGAACTAAAATAAATGTATAATATTATCATTTTTACTCACCGAGGCTTAGGGTGGTTGGTGGGCAAGTATGATTGAGAATATGCCATCTCGGATTTGAATCCCCTCTACTATGGTCTTGCCTCTTTAGTGGGGCAAAACAAGTGTGGGTCCAATGCCGGTGGGTGGCCTCGCTAGGTTCTACTAATGGATTAGTTACGCCGCCAAGCACTCTCTTTGAACTGGTAGCGGGTAGATACCCCCGTTTTAAAAAAATATATTTTTTTCTGGTCCCAAATACTGAAAGAGAAATTTGAGAGTTGTATTTAATAGTCTACAATCAACATAAAAGTTATGTGACAATTATAATATGAGTCAATTAATACATTGTGTTAATTATTACAAGAGATAATAAAAAAGCTGATTTTTAAGAGTGACATGCCTCGTAAATGTAATCAAAATCCATAACACTCCATCAGATGACTCGTATTGATTCATTCAACTATAAACCACTATTCCATCATATAAATATCTAATGATATTAAAATTAAACAATATGATATTTATCCAAATAAAATTAGAAGCTCTGGTATTAGTTATTAGAAAAAAAAATGATATTTCTCCAAATAAAAGATCTAGGTCTATGCGGTTTTACTTCTGTTCTGCCACCATCCAATATGGTGTGACATGTATTTATGGGTCATATTGGATTGGGTTGTGACAACCACAACGCTACGATTGGAGCTAGGCAATTTTCATTCTTATTTTTCATGCTTAACTCGAAAAATAAAACAAGGCGAGAGTGTAAGAGAAGAGATTTGTATAGTTTCTTTCAAATTTGAATAATAAATTTCTTGATGTGATATTGCTCCATAGTTTTTTCAGATTCCGTTGCGTGATTTGTTTCCCAAAAAGCTTTACACTCTTCTTCATTAAAAAAATAAAATAAAAAGATAATATATTTTTTAATTGTACTAAAATATGAATTTAGATGCAATAATTAGTCCTAGATTATTAATAAAATGTGTGTGTCATAATAGTTGACTTGTATTCTGTCCGGACCATTCCAAAATAGAGACTTTCTAAGCAACATATATTACAAAATATTTTATTCGAAGGTGGCTGAGTGAGAACCGCACATTTTCCCATTTCAAAATTTGTTAATTTATTTCCGAAGGACCAATAAATATCTAAGTTTGAATTTCAAAGCTTGAAAATTCAGCAGAATAATAAGAAAGGTATTTTTATTTGAGAAGGAATTTGTTGTAAAAAATAATAAATTTACACCCTAAACTCAAAGTGAATAATGAGATCGATTCATCTAATAAAAATAAAGGATTAATAAACTATTTTGAAATCTATACATTTTTTTCTTCTTTTTTAAGTTTTTGTAAAGCAGAATTAAAACGATTAAAATTGAATTTAAAATATTAATTTACTTAAACAAAAGTGTATCGCTTCATACATTAGTTTTTTTTTTTTTTCGAAATTGTAAATTGAAAATTACGTTTGAAAAAAGAAAAAGAAAACTAAATTATGTGGCCTAATTCTATCATCATAGTTCATTTGTTGGAGGGTTATAATCGGGCAACAATGATTATGTGACTCTAATATGATAGTGTTTGAAAGACTGAGTGACGATGAAAACAAGGAGTATAGTTATGAGAAGATTGTTAAGATATCTTAGTCAAGCAAAGTGAGTGAAGGATGTTGTTAGGTGATGGTGTTTGGAGGATGGTAGTGAAGCGATGATGATGAGATTATCATATTTGATTGATGGTGATTAGGATATATCTTAGTCTAAGGTGTGTCAAAATGGATTTATAGGTCGAATTCGTGTTAAACACGGAATTGATCCAGTATCATCTTGCCTAACCTGAGAATTTGACCCGATTAGATAAACTGGTCATAAACTTGGATATGAATCCCACCAAGGTATTACCCAACTTGACATGACCGACCCATCGACTTGGGCGAGCGTAATTGAGTGAATGTTGAGCTAGAGTGCGAGATGGGCAAGTGCGACTGTGCGAGGTGGGGGTGACAGGGGAGGGCGAGCGTGAGGGAGAGGGGGATCCCGAAGTTGAACGATGACGCAGATGCGAGCTTCGGGACGGGGGATGCAGGTCGAACTTGGGTAAATTCCGAGTAATCAGCTGACCTGAACACGACTTGATTTTAAAACATGTTGAGAATTAGGATCCAAACCTGGCCCAATTGTTAAATAGGTTAATTGACCGAACCTGGATTTTCTGGTCAAGATCTGGTCGACGTTTCGGTCGTTTCATTTATTGGCACCCCAAATTAGTTTGGTTAGTTATGTTACGCATCTTAGTCAGCGATAATGGTGCGATGGTAAAATTCTGATGATGTGATACAGTGGTGGTCTGATTGTGCTGATTGGGAAGTCGTTTGATGATTGTGTTTGGACTATTGGTTAATGGCAATGCTATAGCAGTCTTTCAAAACTATTAAAAATTTAAAACATCATAGCTCCCTTAATCTTAGGATAAAGTCTAGCCACTTTCATGTTGAAAGTATGCGTCTAGTTGTAATTTTTTTTAGAGTTGCATCCCTTGTAAATATGGCTCAAATCTTGAGAACTTATTCAAATGATGAAAGTCAATTGGTGCCTTAATAATGTAAAGTTCGGGTTAGGCAGCTGAAACAGGGTCAATCCTGGCTTGGACTCGAACCTAATCCTAAAACCCATTTTGACACCCCTAATGATAAGCATAACTGAACATGAGAAAAAAAAAATCCATCGACTCAAAATTAGTCCTAAATTAATTATTATATCTAAATATTTATTATCATGTGATTAATATGAATATTATTTTTTGCATTCTTGTCATCTAAATAAATACTTTTAAATTATTCAATTTATGTTTCAACCTACAAATTAATTTTTTAAATTTTCTTAATGTTTATTTAAGAGATATAATTAATTTATCATATTTGCAATAATTAATCAAGACAAAAGAGCTATTCAAAGCACGATGATAAATATAATAAATATGATTTCTTATTTTTTTTAATCTAAACTCATTTTGCAGATTAATTATAGGTAGGGCACCTTTGTTACAGTCACCGAAGGTGAAATGACAATCACTGACCCCTCATCAGTTGAAAACTTTGGTCAATAATTACTGATGAGTCAATCTCGTTGATCCAATAATCAAATCTGAGTTAATCTCGACTAAATTCGTTTATTTCGATATTTTTAAGAAATTAATATTAAAATATGCTTAAATATATATTAAGATTCAGGAATTTGAGTATAAAGTTATTACAAAAATTTAAAAACTAATTTCTTGTTTAGTCATTTTGTTATATTAAGTGATTTATTTTTATATATCAATAAAAAATTATCTTGATTGGGAACGAATATCAAGGCAAAATCAAGTTGGAAATTTCAAAAATTAAATTTGGAACCATCTGAACTTTGATTTCAGCAAACTTATAGTCGAGCTAAACGTTTAAAAAATACGAACACAACGACACCAAATTCGACTCAATTCAAGATAAAATGGGTCTAAATTAAAGACTCAAAGCATCTTTGGAAGGTTCAAACCATAATTTGGAATTTCAAATGGTTTCAAAACGTGACATGTTTATAGTCGAATCGAGCAGATCGACGAGACAAATCCAACGAACCCAATAACATCGAATTTTGATATCATTAAGACATTCAAATGTTCAACAAACAGTCTATGGTCGGGGAATCAACATCGGCCATCCATTCAAATCACTCCAAATATTGCCTTGATCTTATCCTTATTTACTGACCATGCAACTATTAGAAAACTACAAATAAACCCCTCACTAATTCTTCATTGGGGGGAAGAAGGGGCCCGAGGAAGAAGAGAAGGAAGAGAAAGAAGAGCCCTCTTGCCACCAGCTCCTCATCAACTACAGTCGAACTTCAACCTGACAGCCGACCGGCGTCGAATTTCTGCCCGACTGCAGATCGATGCAAGAGTGTTGCATGCCCGACTGCCAACTAAAGACTGATTTCTACCGGGCCACCAGACTTCCGTCATACTTCCATCCAACAAGGGACTTCTGTCCATCACCAGACTTCTAACCGACTACGGTTCTTTCGACCTCGATCCGTCGCTAGACAATGGTTCTTCCGACCACCGTCACCTGATTACAGTCTTTCCGACTGTCATCGCCCACCGACTATATTCCTTCTGAACAAAAGAACACGTCAACAATAATTATTTGTAATCAGGTGAGTTGACTCGTGAGTCAGTTCAAATTCGTAGAATTAAACTCGAGTTTAAGCTCCGACTCAATTAATTAGTAAAGCTTGAGCTTAGACTTCGTTTGGGAATGTTTTTTTTTATTGTTTCTTAAAACAGCTTTTTAATATAATTTTTTATTATTAAAAAGTTATTTTAAGAAGAAATAAAATAAATGTCATAAACTAAGACTTTAGTTTGATAAGCTATTTATTACTTTGTTTTTATTATTTGACTATTAATTTTTTTTACTATTTTAAGAAGTTTTTTTAGGGCTATAAAGCCACTTTTTATCACAACTTTTACAAAAATTATTATTTTTATACTAATTTGATAAACATTTTTATAAAAAGTTGCAATCATCTCAAACCAAACCTAATTAGAATCCACACGATAAATTATTACGTGGGGAATTTGCACGCATAATAGTGACTCTAATAAAATCATGCCATGTTATTTGTACACACCATATGTATAACTTCTATATAAAATATATAATAAATATCTTGTGTATAAATCACAATATGGCTTGATTTCATTGGAGTAAGAACTCCACATATAATAATTTATCACTCCACGGGATTAATTATTTTATGCGGACGCCTAATGTTGTCCGCAGACCAACCAGAATGCGTCAAAGTTAACGCCGCTCACTGCTCGATACTGCAGCTTGATACTGCTGACGTGATACATTCTGGTTGGTCTCCGTATCACGTTCTGTGTTAGGTCTCTGCACAAAATAATTTATCACTCCACGGACACCTCTTAGTCCACAGGCCGTCCCACGTGCCGACTTATCTCGCTCGTGCGAGAGGTGCGACAATCAAGCTCAAGTTATATATATACATGCTTATTTCCTCTTCCCCCTCCGCGAAGTTCTTCAACCCATGACACTCTGCTCTGTCATTCAATCTCCTCCATACAATCAGAATCACCACACACACACACGCTCTCTCTCTCTCTCTCTCTCTCTCTCTCTCTCTTCCAAGGTTTCTTTCTTTCTCTATAGACAGCTTAACTTAGTGATAGAGAAAACAAAAGATAACTTTAGAGATAGAAAGAGAATACAGAGATGGGAGAAGCTAACAAAGAAGCTAAACTAGTGTCCGAGGAAGCAACCCTTCCCAATCGGCGCAACACCAGATTCGCCTCCGCCTGCGCCGTCCTTGCTTCCATGACTTCCATTCTCCTGGGCTACGGTAATTATCTCTCCATTTCTTCTTATTTTCACAATTTTTTTTCTAAATTTAATGGTCATTTATTCCTCTATGATTGCTTCTAAGGTTCTTTAATCATATTAATTTATGGATTATTAAATTTTATTTTATTTTTCATTTTAATGCACAGCACAGACGTCATGATTTTTTTTTTTTTTTTGAATTGCAAGATAATGTTTTTATGCTATTGGAAACATTTATTTTAATTATCTTTATTTTTGTCCTATAAAATAGAAAGAGATGTTTCATAATTTTATATAAATTTTATTTAAATCAATAACAAGTGTGCTGTATTTTATGCAAAAAAAAAATTTGGATTTACTCATCCAAATTATTTTTTTACATTAGCTATTTGAAATTAGAGAAATTTGCATAAATAATAATATATTTTTATTTTATCTATATATCTAATATCTATGGTTTTGTTTGATAAATAATATTATTTAAGAAGCAATAAAAAAGATATTTCAAACCAAGTTTAAATATTTATTTTTATTTATATGACTTAATGATATTGATAAATAAATTAAACTTAATTAAAAATTTTAGATGGTTTATAAATAAATATTAAAAGCAAAATTGAGGATTTATTTGGAGCAATTTTTTTATTATTATTTTACTTTTTGATGGTAATTATATTTTTATTTGACTATTATGTTATGATAAAAATTAGTTTTTAATATAAAAAATTTATATTTTTGGCAGATCCACTTAGAAATAAAGTAAATATCTGATAAAAATTTAATTTTTAATAATTTCATTACAGATATTGGCGTTATGAGTGGCGCCGCCATCTTCATCCAAAAAGACCTCCACATCAGCGACGTCCAAGTGGAGGTCCTTCTCGGAATCATAAACCTTTACTCCCTCGTCGGCTCCTTCGCCGCCGGACGGACTTCAGACTGGATCGGCCGGCGATACACAATAGTCGTCGCAGCCGGAATATTCTTCGTCGGAGCCCTCCTGATGGGCTTTGCAACCAACTACATCTTTCTAATGTGCGGCCGCTTCGTCGCCGGAATCGGCGTCGGCTACGCCCTCATGATTGCGCCGGTTTACACGGCGGAGGTCTCTCCAGCCTCCTCCCGTGGTTTCCTGACTTCCTTCCCCGAGGTCTTTATAAATTCCGGCATTCTTCTCGGCTATGTGTCCAACTTCGCATTCTCTCACCTCTCTCTGCATATGGGATGGCGGCTTATGCTCGGCGTCGGCGCGGTTCCGTCGGTATTTCTTGCTCTTGGTGTGCTTGCTATGCCGGAGTCTCCCAGATGGCTTGTTCTACAGGTATTAAGCCGCGTGTAAACGAGAAATTTTTTTGCAGTTACTCGGCTTCGTTCAAAAAAAAAAAAAAAAAAAAACAAATCGGCTTCGTTCATTAAGCAAATAAACAAATTTCTGCTTCGATTTGAGCTCCTTAACTTATTAAGCTGAATTAACAAATATAAAAATACAAATTTGGTTGCAGGGCCGCCTCGCAGACGCCGCCTACGTCCTAGACCGCATCTCCGACACGCCGGAAGAAGCCCGCCTCCGCCTCGACGAAATGAAATCCGCCGCCGGAATCCCATCTGACACTCCCACAGCCAACAACATCCCTATCTCCCGAACCAACCGCGGCGGCTCCGGCGTTTGGAGGGACCTCTACCTCCACCCTACCCCCGCCGTCCGCCGCGTTCTCATCTCCGCCATCGGCATCCACTTCTTCCAACAAGCCTCCGGCATTGACTCAGTCGTCCTCTACAGCCCTCATGTCTTCAAAAAAGCTGGAATCTCCGGCGACAACGCTCTCCTCGGCATGACCGTCGCCGTCGGCTTCACCAAAACAATCTTTATACTAGTCGCCACTTTCCTCCTCGATCGAATCGGCCGGCGGCCGCTCCTCCTGACGTCGGTCGGCGGGATGATATTTTCGCTGATGTGGTTAGGAATTGGATTGACGGCTGCGGATCACCATGAGGGGAAGTTAATGTGGGCGGTGGGGCTGTGTTTCTCATCGATATTGGCTTACGTAGCGTTTTTTTCGATAGGGTTGGGGCCGGTGACGTGGGTCTATAGTTCTGAGATATTTCCGATGAGGTTAAGAGCGCAGGGGGCGGCGGCGGGGGTGGTGGTAAACAGAGTGACGAGTGGGATTTTAACGATGACATTTATATCTTTGTATAAGGCGATAAGTATTGGCGGGAGCTTCTTTTTGTATGCGGGAGTGGCGGCGGTGGCGTGGGTGTTTTTCTATGGGTATTTGAGGGAGACGAGGGGGAAGACGTTGGAGGAGATGGGGAAATTGTTTGGGTTTAGTAAGGAGGAGATGGAGGAGGAAGATGAGATTGTGAAGACGAAAGAGATGACGACGAAGAACGGAACAGGGGAGGCGGCGGCAGCGGCGCCGGTGGCTCTGTAACTGGATTGGGGTGGGTGGAATATGCGCAAGTTGTTGGGGTATTTTAGAACTATTTTTACATATGTGGAAGCTTATATGATACTTGATGGAAACTAATGAATACAAGTATGGGGAATTAAATCCGGTTCACGTAAAGTTTGGATGAACCGGATCTAATGATGCGTTGAATATTAACAAACATTGCTCGAGTTGGAGTTTGTGCATGTTTAATTGGAGAATATGTTAAATTAGTTAAGAGGCATTTACTGTCTTCCAATGTGTTACGCTTCATCATCTATATTGGAAGAATGTCTTTCATTTTAATCATTTAACTAGAACTTATCAATTTCTTATAAACAATAAAACAAGAACAAACACTATTGATGGTTATTAAAATAGATGCTTACATGAGCTATAATAATATGAAGAAGGTGTAGGGATCATATTTAGAGATTATGAAAAAAAAAAAAAAAAATCTCCAAAAATACCATATGTTGCCGACCTTCGATAGGTGTTTTAATGTAATCAACTAATGCAAAGAAATAATTGTTGCCTAATGTCCTTTAACATTATTTGATTTGAGACAACAACTAAGACTTTTTATATTTTTTCTTACAAAATATAATTAATTGAAGACTGTGGACCTCCGAAAGAGCACCGCGCGAACGGGCCGATTGGAAGGGACAGATTGGATCGTGCATACGACTAACCATTGAGGATAGAGGCTTTCACCAACACACCTCGATGGGTAGTAATATACATGACCAAATCACGGGTTTCCCCCATCCGATGCAAGAGCTCGAATGGGGTTTAGTAGATGTGGGACCGAGTTTCCCACGGGCGCAAGCCCCCGTGGTTAATTACATCCCAGGCCGGAGCCTGAGAAAACTCTCGATTAAGGATTATACATTATCCTCTTCTAAAGTGGAATCGGCACAAGGGTATAGACTAGGAAATCCTACTCAAAGGGAAGAAAGGTCCGAAGGGGCTGAATCAACATGCGTGGCTCATACCAGCACTCGGAGGCTCTAGGGTACTAAAGAGAAACTGGAGAAAATCAAAGTCAAACATCCGATCACATGCGTGAGAGAAGGATGGAGGTGGCGTCATCCTGTGACGAAGATAAGTAGGATTTAGGGTCCCTGAAAAGAAAGGACCTACCTACTATTTAAGGCCTACTACGAGACCGAATGTAGTAGCCTCGAATCCTAAATCTAGGTTGGACTTAGTGTTCGACACACACTAAGACCAGTGTCCTAGCTAATGCAATGCAAAATCTGGACTTATCTCAGCCTGGATGGGGGAGCCAGCTAACCACCTAGTCGCTTTAAAACCATGCAATCAGGTCAATTATGAAAGATGGGTGGGAGGTACAGTTATTGGAAGTAGGACCAACATCTAGAGAATTTCCTAAGTGGTCCTGGACTTATGTTGGGTGAATGCCCCTAACTAATGCAATTAAATGTTAATTAAATTGATTTCTAATGCAATGCATGCTAGTTGAAATGTCAGCTCATGAATGCTTTGGATTTTAAAAACAAGCTTAATATAAAATAATTTTTAGAAAAGACTGAGTCTCCCTAGGTCCGGCACTTCATCCTCATAGGCCAGATTATCCGGACTCTACCCGCAGGCAGGGAGATGTCTTATTAGAAGGAGAGAGAAGATGCAGTAATATGCATGCGACCCCGGACGATTCCGGCAATTCCCTAGGTTCGTTAAGTTTCTATGTTATTTAAAACTTAAATTTTCAAATATTAATTACGAGTAGAAGAATTTTATAGTCCTTAATGAGCCTAATACGATCCAGGCGAAAACAGAAACGACATGCAAGAAAGAAACCTAGAAAAAGCAGATATTTCTAAGCGCAATAAGGTAAACACATCAATATAAATCCACAAACTAATCAAATAAATGTCCATAGGCCAACTGCCCTTTAATTACAACCCAGGGTATGCAGAAAAGTAAAGTGGCCGGGCACCACTGCCAACAACCCGAATTTTCTAAGCCTATGACAGACGCCAACAACTTTGGGTGGGATATTGGGTCTTCAAATCTTTAATATCTTCAGTCTCCTGGGTATCCTCTCCTTGGACTCCTTGGATCACTCCTCCTTGGACTCCTTGGATCCGTCGTGGCTTGAATATCCAAACGAAGAGACAATTCCCCCAGTAGGGGTGTATTACCTTTTCTCTTTGGATATCTAAAGCCATCCAGCTCGATCTTCCAAATGGAAGAAGACTCTCCCCTTGGGGATGCCTTCTTCTTCTAGAATTCGAGCTGGATAAGAATATCCCAACTCAATAGTTGTTTTCACAACTCTTAACAATTATTACATACAAATTTTTACATTAATTGAAAAACAATAAATCTAAGAATCCCTGCAAGGTTATCCTAATGAAAATCATCCCAAGCAGTTTATATAAAAATAAAAATGCTAACACCATTGACCCTGTGCCAAGCCATGCTCTTAATTATGAGGGCTAAGCAGCTCCATCTGTACAGTTATAATTATTAATTTTAACCCTCATTTTTATTTAGGGGGAGCTGAGCAAGCACCTGCATAAAATATTATTAGAAATAATCATAATGCTCCCCCCTTTTTTATCAGCTTGAGCATGGCCACCTGCACGGAAGAACAGTATATATATGTCGTTCCTAACCTAGGGGTAAATCTAGCGCTCACATCCAGAGTGCAGAGAAAGTAAGCAAACACACCAATCATTTTTCAAACAGCATGCAATGAAAACCACGGAAAGCTCCGGCACACAGCAGAAAAATAAAACCCAGCGGCCTAACCTAGATCTAGAAGTGGTGCCCTAACAAACCATTATATGTGTGTGTAAGGCTAGTGTGGTTTGGATAAATCCTAATATGGGTAGTTAGTTAAAATTGTCTAAAGTTCAAGTCTGTCGAAGGCCAGAAAAGGAAATTTTTGTTGAAATTTAAATATTAGTGAATTGGAGTGCGTTTTAGTTAATATAGTTTGTTGATCAATTTTAGGAACTTAGGGTGATGATATTTGAAATTAAAGTTATATTAGCCAATTTTGGAAAGTCCTGGGTCTTCCTAGGAACTAGACTAAGGGTCCAAAAGGTCACTATGGTAAAAAGGATAAGTCTGGATGTCATGTCACCTTAGGAAAATACTAGACCTTAATACGAGTAGTTAGATAGGTAGTAGGCTGAAATCCGAGTTCTCTAGGCAAAGTTACGAATTTTCTAAGTTTCGGGCCCTAAACTATAGGCTAAGGTTGACCAAAACGTTGACTTTCTAATCTAGGCCAATTTCTGGAAACCTAAGATTTTTAACAAATACTAGACCCTATTTGGAGTCTAATGCAAGTGAGTTTGCCTAATTTGGAATTTTCTAAAATTAGTTATGAATTTTCTAAGATTGGGTAATTAAGGGAATTTTCTAAATTAACTAGGAAAGGGCCAATTTTACTGTTTTGATCCAAACGAGCTCCAAACTGATTGGAATCACTCCCAAAGATCAAGGATGACCTAAGAAAGTGTTCCCAAGTGTTTGGAGAAAATTTGGGATTTTTAATAATTTTTAATAATTTATTAGGGGCAAAACGATAATTTCCACCTATGGTCAAATTAAGGGTCAACCTAGAGTCAAACTGAGGAGCCCTATTTATCTAAAGTCAAGGGTCATATTCTGGTCAATTTGAGGTATCACGGCTAATTTTCTGACCTAATATGTAATTATTGTATTTTTCGGAAGGTCTCGGGGCCTTATTTAACAGATTAATTAGGATTGGTTAATTAAGGGCTCTAACAAGCCCTAAAAAATCCTAGAAAATTCAGGGAGGTTTATGATGTCACTAAGTTTAAATGTTGAGGTTTTGGTGTCAATCAGTGATCTATCCTAGCTCCTAGAAAACTTCTAAGTTCGCTAGACGGGTCCTTAATTATTGTCCTTAAGGTGTCACTACGTTATATGGGTTTAAACTGAAGATCATACTAACCCTCAAGGTAGTAAATGCATGGGAGTACAAAAAGTGAAATAAACACACCATATCCTTAGATTCTAGGAGAACCTAAGCTAAGTGCCCGTGGTACGACCTACACATGCAATCTACGAAAAATAAAAGGGACAGACACCTAATGAAGGGATTAGTGAATGATTGGAACTCAATCACCCACTAATCCTCTCCCCCATGATTGTTATTCACACATAAGATCCATGTCTAAAATTTCATGCAATGGTGGGTCTCCCAAAATTAGAGGATTTAATTTATAAGTAATTTTAAAAATAATTTGGAAATACTTATAAATATAGATAGATATTTTTTTTTTTTTTTGAAAATAAAGTAATTAAATATAAATCAATTCATAGTACATAAATATAGGGGAGACCCACTGAACATCCAACCGAGGTTTCAAAAAGGTTTGAAAATATTTTTTTTTTTTTAATTTTAAAATAATAATAGTAGTAAATATGTAATTAATAATAATAAAAAAAATACTTAAAATAGAAATTTAAAATAGAACTCTTATCCAAACAGCAAGAGTTAGGTCCTAAACATAATTTTAAAATAAAGTGGGCAATTTTCTGAAAAATTCAAGGGGTTATACGTCAAAATCCGATCTAAAACGAATTAGATACGGATTTTACAAGCTTAAAAATAATAAAATAATATTTTAAAATAAACCAGTTTTACTGTTTTTGAAATAACAGAAAATATAAATAGAATTTTTATCTGAAAATAGTTTTAAACAATGCAGAATTCAAAATACATCCAAAACAAGGTGCTGTGCGTCGACAGCGGGCTTAAAACGACGAAGTTATGTAATTTCAAAGTTTTCTGTCACACTAGATCGTACTCTACGAAATAAATTCGTACAGTACGATGAACAGAAAGATAAAACACACAAAAAAAGTGTTTTTATTCTTTCTTGTTACAATATATCGTACTGTACGAAAAAATTTCGTACAGTACGACTATATCGTACGGTACGAAATATTTCGTACAGTACGATGAACAGAAACTTCATCTTCCTCTGCGCATGCACAGGGAACCGAAACCCTAAAAAGAAAATTATCTCGTTCTCTCAATTGGATGGACGAAATTGCACGAAATTTTAAACACGTACTCTAGGGATGAATAGAAATCATGGGGGTGATTTGATTTGGATTAAAACGAGCTTTTCAAAAAGCTATTTAGATCTATGGGGTGTAAGCTATTCTAAGAGTTTTAAGGAGATTTCACCGTGGGATCTCTGAGATTTTGACACGGTTGAGCTTGTAGACTGTCCTCATAAGTTTCTCCTCTTGAATCCTTGATCAAACGAGCTCCGGATCGAGTGGATCGAAACTTTGACCGTCCAAGCCTTCGGGTTGCCGGGATCTCGCCGCCGGCGAGCGTTTTCCGTCGGGATCTACTTGGGAAGTGCAGAGGAGGGTTCTCTCAAGCTCTCCACGAAAAATCTCGGGCTTAGGGGAAATAGATTGCAAGATCCCTTAATTGGAACCCTAAAATCAATATTTAAAGGCTTGAATTGAATCTCAACGGCCACGATTCGATCCACCGTCCATCACCAGGCTAGATCAAGTGATTTGGGCGGGATTTGGAGTTTTAAAACGTTTGGAGGGGTTAAGGGCATTAATTGGGACTTAATTGGGCTCTAAATAGGTCATTTAAACCTATTTAAGACTTGGTTTGACCAAGTCAACGATTGACTTGGTCAAATCAGTCAAGGGAGTCAAGAGGGTGGGGCCCGAGCTCAAGAAACCATGAAAAATAAATTAAAAAAATGATTTTAGGCTTAAAGGGTCCCATTTGGTCAATTCTGGTTGACCTGGTCAACCGGGTTGACCCAGGGTTTAAGCTCGGGCTTGACAGACTCGACTCGACCCACTGAACCCAGTGGGGAGGGCCATAGGGCCTGGCTTGGTCAATTTGACCAAGTCAACTCTTTAGGCTCGGGTCTGGGCAAAATCGAGGTCAATAAACGGACCCCCAACAGGAGTGGCGAACAACTAGTGAACCGCTCGTGTTGGCGTTGACCGACTAAGCCACCGAAAAGAGAGTAAAGAGTACAAGAGTGTAAGGGTACCAAAAAAAGGTGAAAGAAAGGTAGAAAACTCTTATCCTGGCCTTATCCTACAGCGAGGGCAGAGCCTAGGAAAGGAGAAAGAGCAGCAGTGCACAAGTCCAGAATCACCAAAATGTTGAGCTGATAGTAGGTTCTTCTCCCGGCCTTATCCTTTGACAAGGGTAGAGCCTAGGATAGAGCCAACAGTAAAGATCACCTAAAAAGGTGATAACGAGGTAAAGGGATTCTCCTATAGCCTTGCCCTATAGCGAGGGCAAAGCAGAAAAGAGAATCAAAAGTAAAGTAGCAAAAACACACAAACTATCTGTCTGACTATATCGAATCAGCAGAGTAGAAGGTGAAGGGGGTCCCATCTCCTCCTGCCTATTTCAGGACAGTGGATTGGGGTGACTCAGTATCTGCATAACCAAATCGGGTCAGCAAACAAAGAAATCACAAAGCCTGGTGTCTGCCTAATCGGAACAAGACACTCAAGGAAAAGGATGGCGAGGAGTTCCTGCCAGGTGCTCTGTCAGGCCCTCTCTACCAAGTAAGTCAAACCAGCTTCCTGTCTGTTCATTTCAAACAACAGGATAGAAGGTGAAAAGATCCCATCTCCTCCTGCCTATTTCAGGACAGTGGATTGGGGTGACTCAGTATCTGCATAACCAAATCGGGTCAGCAAACAAAGAAATCACAAAGCCTGGTGTCTGCCTAATCGGAACAAGACACTCAGGGAAAAGGATGGCGAGGAGTTCCTGCCAGGTGTTCTGTCAGGCCCTCTCTACCAAGTAAGTCAAACCAGCTTCCTGTCTGTTCATTTCAAACAATAGGATAGAAGGTGAAAAGATCCCATCTCCTCCTGCCTATTTTAGGACAGTGGATTGGGGTGACTCAGTATCTGTCTGATCAACTCAGGACAGCAAACAAAAGAGTCACAAAATCTGGTGCCTATTTGATCAGAATAGGACACTCAGGGAAAGAGGCGAGGAGTTCCTGCCAGGTGCTCTGTCAGGCCCTCTCTACCAAGTAAAACCAGCTACCCGCCTGACTGTATCTAGACAGCGGGGTGGAAAGTGAAAAGGATCCCGCCCCTCCTGATACTTTCGGAACAGTGGATTGGGGTGACTCGATACTTCTGCCTGACCTCAGCAAAAGTAAAGAAGACACGAAATGGAAGCCTGCGTAGTCTTTTACAGGACATCCGAGTAAAGGGGTGTTGAGGAATTGCGCATCCCAGGGACTCTGTCGGGCTCACTCAACGGTAAAGTAAAACAAACTACCAGGCTGACCGCATCTGGACAGCGGGTAGAGGGTGAAAGGATCCCGCCCCTCATGCTCCTTTCGGAACAGTGGATTGGGGTGGCCACTACTTCTGCCTGACCTCAGCAAGAAGCTCATGAACCACAAAATGGAAGCCTGCTTAATCTTTTACAGGACATCCGAAGTAAAGGGTTGTTGAGGAATTGCGCCTCCCAGGGACTCTGTCGGGCTCACTCAACGGTAAAGTAAAACCAACTACCAGGTTGACCGCATCTGGACAGCGGGTAGAGGGTGAAAGGATCCCGCCCCTCCTGCTCCTTTCGGAACAGTGGATTGGGGTGGCCACTACTTCTGCCTGACCTCAGCAAGAAGCTCATGAACCACAAAATGGAAGCCTGCGTAGTCTTTTACAGGACATTCGAAGTAAAGGGTTGTTGAGGAATTGCGCCTCCTAGGGACTCTGTCGGGCTCACTCAACGGTAAAGTAAAACCAACTATCGGGCTGACCGCATCTAGACAGCGGGTAGAGGGTAAAAGGATCCCGTCCCTCCTGCTCCTTTCGGAACAGTGGATTGGGGTGGCCACTACTACTGCCTGACCTCAGCAAGAAGCTCATGAACCACGAAATGGAAGCATGCTTAGTCTTTTACAGGGCGTCCGAGGTAAAAGAAAGAAACGTTGAGGAATTGCGCCTCCCAGGGACTCTGTCGGGCTCACTCAACGGGTAAGCTTCGACATCTGCTGTAGCCAGTGCGGTCTTGCAGATGAAGAAGGGCTCAATACCCACTCAGTCATTTCAACTGAGTGAATAAAGAGTCGGGCTCTGATGCCTGCCTGATCAGGACAGTGCAAACGAGAGCGTGGCAAGGAGTACCTGTCAGGTGCTCTGTCAGGTCCTCTCTACCAGGTAAACTCAACTATCTGTCTGTTCATTTCAAACAGCAGGATAGAAGGTCAAAAGTCACCTCGACGTCAGCCTAACACGCATCTGTGTAGGGATGTGAGGGAAAAAGAGGTAAGTAAATGGGAATTTTAAGGGCAGAGCCACATAGGGAACCCTTTCTAGCAATCTGATAACCACATGGTAGAGGACAAGTCGTCGTGGCCATGAGTATTCAAATGCTGTCAAGGTCTCCTAAAGAACTCCGACCCTACACAAAAGGGGGAGAAGACATCAGAACGACATCTCTCAAGAAAGCTGGAAGAGATATACCCACTGTAAAGTGTGTAAAGGGGCGATCTCATTCCAAAGGAGTAAAAAGAACTCGAGTAGCGAGGGGGCACCTCAACTACAGAAGGCAGGACTATGCCTGGTAAAAACAATCCTCAAAGAGGCTACAGTAGTGAACCCATACTAACTGATGGGGACCCTGTGAGAAGTGGAAAGAGTATCAAAACATCCAAAGGTCCTCTCCAGCAGCTAGGAGTCGGATCTCAATGGGGAAAGAGGTGGTAAAGTAGCTAGGAGAGCTGACTCTGTATCATAGAATCAAAGCTCAAGAAAGAGGTGATATTGGCACCTAAGGCACGACGCCCCATATCACCAAGTGAGAGAAAAAGTGTCAAAGTAGTGAGGAAGTATCCTCTCCACTAAGGGCAACAACTCTGAGTAAGTAAAATCTCACAGTGGTAACACCCACATAAACTAGTGGGACCCTGTGGAATGTGAAAGACCTGAACACATTCATAAGAGTAATCTGGCCACTGAGCCTAGTGTATGAATGGTAGGATATGTCACGAAAAGGAGTAGGAGAACTGTTTTTCTGCTAGAAGCTCAAAGTTCTCAAAGTAATGATGTTGATATCCGAGACAATGTATACTACATCACTACAAGAAAAACAACTCTAGGTAGTAAGGGGACACACTCACTACCTGAGGATAGTAATCATGTACAAGATTAATAAAACATTAGAATGGTTACAGTAGTAGCACCTACCCTGATCGGGTAAGACCCTGCGAGAAGTGAAAAACAATCAAACAACATCCGTAGGGCTACTCTAGCAGCTAAGAGTAGGGAACGAATGTTGAAAGTGAGTGAGGAAAGGAACCAGGGAGCTGATCTTCTACTAGAAAACCTGAGCTCCTGAGGATGTGATGCTAACACCTGAGAGAGGGTATCCTACATCACAGCTAAGAAAATAACTCTGAGGTGACAAGGGAGCACACCTGACACCTAATCTGATAATCATGAGTGAGATTTATGATTATCATAAGACCACAGTGGTAACACCTACCCTAATCAGGTAGGACCCTGTGCGAAGTGAGGGTAACACTGCCACATTCAAATGACTACTCTGGCAGCTCAAAATAATTCATGAATGGGAGGTAGACTGCCAAAAGAGGGCAGCATGGGGCGATCTCTTCTCAGAAAGACCTAAGCCCAAAAAGTAGTGATGGTTACATCTCAAAACATAATATACTACATCACTAACGGAGGAATACATTCAAAATCATATAAGTTAATCGACCAACTAAGTGAGAACTCGGCCTTGAGGAGATCGTCAAAACACTCTCAAGGGAGGAGAAAGAAAAATTTTTGGGGAAATTGAGCTCTTAGAGAATTTTACCGGGTTCCTCCTGCGACAAGGACAACCGAGTTTTTTTTTTTTACTCTTAGGAGCTTCCTTTTTTTTTTTTATGTGAATGTTTTTTGTAACCCAGATTATGTTCGCCACATGAACAGAACTGAAAAATTTGTGCTTTTGGAGAGTTTTACCGGGTTCCTCCTGCAACAAGGACAACCGGTTTTGCTCTACTAAGAGCTCCCCTCCTTTATCACACATGAATTTTTAAATTGGGGGTATTGGATGGTTTTGATAACCCAGACCACATTCATCTCCTGTGAATGAACTGGGGAGCACAATCGTATAGTGATTGATGTACAACTAAAATTATCATCAGGATAAAGGATCAACACTAGCATATTTATCTAGCGTGGGATGGTGTGGACCCAGTATCCTGTCTCAAAAGAGTCTAAGCCAATGACTCTAACATCCTTTATCACATTCAACTCATATGAATGGACTAGGGGCTACATCTATCAGATCAAGACTGATAGAAAAAAGAGAAACTTAATTTGGGATAGTGGATCTCCATCACCATACCTGATTGTCATGGAGTGGTATGGACCCAGTATCACCTCTCAAAAACTAGACTCAAACTACTGATTTTGATATCCCAGACCACACCTGGGGCGGCAGGTGAAACTGGGGGACTAAGCCCTACAAAGGGGAGAACAAACTAAAAATTCTATGCGATAACACCAATGTGATTGGTGCGCACAGACAGAAGTACAAAACATCCCTACGGCGTATTGGTGTATCACCTCTAAGGATAGCTTCATACTCTTCTAAGCGACGTCGCGTGGTAGAGGACAAATCGTCGTGGCCACGCAGACTGCTGAAAAGTAAAAGAGATCCTTTTAGGAGTTACATATACAGAGGGATATTACAGGCGGTAGGGAGGCTCCCCTATGAAGTACTAGACTCAGGCATAGTACTTTTTCAAGTACTGTCCGTTGATGACAGGCATTGGGTGAACGCCATTTGCATCAATAAGTAGGTAGGCACCACCTTCATAAACTTGCTCTACAGCGAAGGGGCCTTCCCAAACAGGCTCAAACTTACCACCTCGCCGACGGTGCGAGATGATAGGCCTACGCAAAACAAGAACTAACTCGCCTACCCGGAAAGCACGGGGTCTAACAAGGCGCTCGTAGTGTCGTATCATTCGAGCCTGACTTAGCTTAAGGTATTGATAAGCTCGTAAGCGAAGCTCATCTAAACCATCTAGCTCTTCCAACCTTAGTCGGGCATTATCTTCCTCAGATAGATTGTAACTAACTGCGACACGCAGTGAGGGGAGCTCGACCTCAAGTGGGAGGACAGCTTCAGCCCCAAAAGCTAAAGCATATGGGGTGGACTGGGTAGGAGTACGGTAGGTAGTCCTATACGTCCATAATTCTTTAGGTAACTTATCGTGCCATTCTCTTTTATTTGCAACAAGGATTTTCCTTATCAGTTGCACAAGAGTCTTATTAAATGCCTCTGCCAAGCCATTGGCTTTAGGGTAGTAAATCGACGAGTATCGCCAATTAATATTATGACGCCGGGCAAATCTGGCAATTTTGGTGCTTCTAAAGGACGGGACGTTATCTGAGATTATACGGCGCGGAACACCAAAGCGATAAACAACGTTATCGCGAAAGAAGCGCATCACATCTTCTGATTTAACTTCCTTAAGTGGGACAGCTTCTGCCCACTTAGAGAAGTAATCAGTGGCGACTAAAATGAACCTATGACCCTTAGAGGAAGGAGGGTCTATAGGACCCACCACATCCGTGCCCCAGCCCTCAAATGGCCAAGAAGAAACAGTAGGGTGCAACTGATTAGGGGGTTGGTGAATCACCGTGCCATGAATCTGGCACTGGTGGCATCTCTTAGCGTGCTCCATACAATCGTGGATCATAGTCGGCCAGTAGTAGCCAAGGCGTTTAATTCTGCCTTTCATCTTAGGTCCAGACTGATGGGCACCACAAAACCCTTCATGTATCTCGCTCATGACTCTTTTAGCCTCTTCTTTACTGAGACATCTCAACCACATTTGGTCAAAAGAGCATCGATACAGAGTTTCATTTACATAGGCGAATGATAAGGCTCTCTTTCTAATTTGAGCAGTGAGAGACTTATCATCTGGAAGCCTACCATGTTTCAAATACTCTATGAAGGGTTCTCTCCAATCTGACTCCTCATCCACAGCAAACACTGCAAGGGTCTGATTGGGAGTAGACAAGTCCGCGGGGCACAGAGCTTGACGATACTGGACAATAATAGACACTGGATTTCCAGTAGGGTCAGCTAATTCTTTTGCTAACTTGGCCAATGCATCTGCTTTTCCATTTTCAGATCTAGGGACCTTGGCCAAAGTTACCTCTGGTATTAAGCTCAGGAGCTCCATTGCTTTATTATGATATGGAATGAGCTCAGGCTTAAGTACTTTGTAGACTCCCGCTACTTGATTGATTATCAGTTGGGAGTCTTCAAAGATCTTCACCCGCGTAAGACTCATCTGAATGGCCAACTCTAACCCCAAAATCAGAGCTTCGTACTCAGCTTCATTATTAGTACGAGGTTCTGATAAACTATAGGAGTACCGTAGAGTATGACCATCAGGAGACACAAAAAGCAGGCCTAATCCCACCCTAATTGTAGGAGTTTCGTATGGACTTGAAGCTTTAACGGATGACGCACCGTCAAAGTAAAACTCCCAAGTAGGGGACTCTTGTTCATCCACACTCATAATAAATTCATCAGGTAGCTCATCGTTGAGTGGGGAATCAGCAGGGATCGGGCGATCGGCCAAAAAGTCAGCTAGAGCCTGTCCTTTGACGGTCCGCTGAGGAACAAAAGTAATATCAAATTACAGTAGTATCATAGACCATCGTGCTAGACGACCTGAAAGGGTCGGACGGGTCATCAGGTACTGCAATGGGTTGACTCGAGAGATCAAATTGATCTTATGTGATAGCATATAATGCCTAAGCTTCTGTACCGCGAAGATTAAGGCTAAACATTGCTTTTCTATCGCTGGGTACTTAAGCTCTGCAGGTATTAGTCGTCTACTGAGGTAGTACAAGGCATTCTCCTTGCCTTCCTCATTCTCTTGAGCCAACAATGCACCTAAAGACTCATCCAGGGCCGTAGTGTAGAGAATCAACGGCCTACCTGGGATAGGTGCAGCTAAAACAGGAAGGGTTCATCAGGTAGCGCTTTATGCTCTCAAAACCTCCTGACAACTCTCATCCCAATGGAATCGAACATCCTTCTTTACTAGTGCAGAGAAAGGATGACACCTACCAGAAAGATTGGAGATAAATCTCCGCAGGAAAGCTAGTTTACCCTGAAAGGATCTCAACTGGGTAAGACTCTTAGGAGGTTTTAAATCTACTATGGCCTTGATCATAGAGGGATCTATCTCAATGCCACGGTAGCGAACTATGAACCCTAAGAACTTTCCTGCATTGACTCCAAATGCGCATTTTAAAGGATTCATCTTTAAATCAAATTTGCGCAGACGTTCAAAAACGATTCGCAGATCTCTGAGGTGATCTTTGCGGACCTTGCTTTTGACGACCAAATCATCCACATAGCATTCAACTTGCTCATGTATTATCTCATCAAAGATGACAGTCATGGCACGTTGATAGGTGGCCCCGGCATTCTTGAGACCGAAGGGCATCACCTTGTAACAAAAGACACCTATAGGTGTCCGAAAAGCGGTAAACTTCTCATCCTCAGGGTCCATCTTTATCTGATTGTAACCAGATGAACCATCCATAAATGAGAAGATGCTATGGGATGATGCTATATCCACCATAAGCTCTGGAATGGGGAGAGGAAAATCATCCTTAGGACATGCCTTGTTCAAATCACGGAAGTCGATACAGACTCGTATCTGTCCGCTCTTCTTCCGGACTGGAACAATGTTGGCAAGCCATGTTGGGTACTTCTCTTCCCTAATAAAACCAGCTTCTATAAGCTTCTTGGTTTCAGCGATCACCTGTTGTTCAATCTCCAACCTCATCCTGCGAGGTGCTTGTTTAACAGGGACTGCGTCAGACTTAATGGCTAACTTATGGACTGCTACCTCTGGATTTAGACCAGGCATCTCGGTGTAGTTCCAGGCAAAACAGTCTCTAAATTCTGATAGCAACTCGATGTATTCTTGAGCCTCTGACTCAGACAGTAGAGCACTATGAAAAATAGGCCTAGGATCTGACTCAGTGCCTAAGTTTACCTCACACAGTTCGTCCATGGCAGAAGTGACACCATCTTCAAACTCTTGTGGAGCCTCGAGTATTCTATCATTGTCACTATCCGGGTCTTCTTCATCGGCAAGAGAAACAACCGGATAGACGTGGGAAACGACATGAATATTGGCATCCATAGACTGATTTAACCCCATATAACCTACTCCTCCTAGACCTTGGGGGAAATCAGTCCGCCAAATTCGTGCCTGCTGTAGAGCTTCTTCGTCGGGCCAAGCGGAACGAACAAGACCCCGCTCAACGAAGCTCTCTACAGCAGGTGAAAAGTAACGAGGGGCACTCCTGACCTCTATATCCATAGCGGTCTCCTTTGAATCCTGTCTCACAGGACCCAGTGGTGCACCTATACTACGGGGTATAGAGGGACATTCCCTAGGTCGGGCTGGCCCAAATGTGTCGTACAAGCGAGGTATGGGATTGTGGCTACCCCAAATTGTATCATTGTCATCAACTATGAGAGTGTCAGAAGATCTTTGACTGAAATCCCTAACTCCTATCCCGCGTATCTGATGGGGGGAAGGTTGTTTGGTAGTAGTCTGACGTCGGAAGTCCTCTTCCTTGTCTGAGCTAATATCAATAACCAATCCACCTTCAGGTATCAAATGGCTACAAAGGGTAGGTAGTGAATCATAGCCTGCGGAATAGGGAGGTGGTGAAGTGACCGGACGCTGAAGAATATCGATAATTTCATCGTCGGAAGAGTCGGACTCTACAGTCAAAGAAGAAGTGTAAATGTTAGGTGGAGGAGGTGTACGAGTGTCGTGATTTCGCGGCTCGCGGATCACAACTCTGCCTCTCCCTCTACCTCTACCTCTACCCCCCCTGCCTCTACTAGGGGGAACGTCGTGCCTCACTGCCTACTGAGAGGGCTCTCCATCAGAATGGGCAGTGGGAACACCTGGCTCGATACCAACCTGTGATGGACCTTGTACTGACGATTGTATATGACCCTGTGCAGGTGGCTGCGTAGGACCCTGTACAACAGTATCAGGTATCACTGGGGACTGAGCAGGTGGAGCTCTACGAGTCTTCCGAGGTACGTAGTACTCAGCATCATCGTACATAGAGATATCATGCACGGAAAAGGGCTGGGTATCTCCAGGGATGATATACTCAACATCATTTCTAAGAAACTTCATACATTGGTGCAAGGTAGAGGGCACCATTTCATACTCATAGATCCAAGGCCTTCCTAAGAGAGCCTTGTATGAAGTGTCAGCCTCAATCACATGAAACTTTGCCTCAGTTAGAAAATTTCCAAATTTTAGAGGCAGGGTAATAGACCCTAAAGCTCGCTGGCCTTGGTCATTGAAGCCTTTCAACATGATCTTGTCGGAAGTGAGCTTCAAATGACCTAGGGAGAGGCTCTTCAAAGTTTCATGGGTTAGTATGTTTACTGAAGCCCCTTGATCTATGAGGACCCTATTCAACTCATAATCATTGACTTCAGCAGTGACATACAAGGGACGATTGTGCTCAGTGGTCCCTAACAGGAGGTCACGACTAGAGAAAGTGATGCATGGCATGTTGTACAAATGCCATGCCCCATCATCAGGGTCAGAAGTAAAGAATGCCTGATAGGTCTCTGATTCAAGAAGGGCTTTTACCAGTGTCTCTCTCAAGTCGGGTGACAGCATCAAAGCATCATAGACACTAAGAAGGGAAGGAATTTTCCTTAGGTGAGCCAACACATTATAATCAACTTCCAGCTGAGGGCCTTTCCCTTTATCCTTAGGCTGCTCCTGGGAGGAAGGGATAGGATCATCCTGCTGGGTAATGATATTCTTATCTTTTGTATTTTTAGCCAACCTGGGTGGAAGGACCTTCCCTGAACGCAGATGAACTTTCTGTATTGAGTCATCCTCAATAAGAGATTCCTCTGGTTCAGTGGTGGTGGCAGGTGTTGGTTCTAAGGAAATTAGTGAGAGTGGGTTCTCGGATTCATCCTCTGAATCCATGTAACATCTACCCTCTGGTATTGTAAAAACATGTTCTTCATCAGACTCAAACTCATCATTAGAATCATCCATATTATAAGAAACATGTAGTACTGAGGAAGAGCGAGTGCTAGAAGAAGAAGAACTAGGAGTAATAGTAGAAGCGTAAGTAAAAGGTACAGAAGACCAAAAGTACTCAGAATCGTCTTCTATTTTTATTTCCTCATCAAATGAAGGGAGAACAAAGTCCTTCAGCGTAAGTGCTGGAAGGAACCCTGTCTTCCCCTCTGCAGTTGCAACATACTTTTCTCTTTCATACATTTTTTTATTACATCCATAAGAAGAAAAAATAGAAGAGGAAATGTGCCTATCTAGCACTACAACAGAAGGAGAAGAAGGGGAAGAAAGTGCTGGAGTGGTAACTGCAGCGGCAACTGTCGACTTGGTCTGAGGTGGCCTACTCTCAACTGCCTCTGAGCTCTGAACTGCTCTGTCTATCATCCTCCTGGTCTTCCTGGAAAGTGAGATCTGCCAATCATCATCAAAACTCGTGGGTAAACTGCTAGTAGTGTCCTGAGCATCACTCTGACAATCACTGGGGCTGAAGACTAGCTGAACTGTCTGAGGGGCCTTGCCCTTGGGCTGCACTAGATCACTGTCCTGAAGGCGTATCTGTCCTGTGATCATCAGTCTCTCTACTCTATCCTTGAAGACATAGCAGTCTTTCAACACATGTCCGACATGTCTGTGGTAAGGACAGTAAAGGGGGTGCTCAGCCTGACCCTCCTCCTCTGCTCTACTGCTCTCGGGGAATACCAACAGGTTGTTCTTAGTAAGGAATCTAAAAATTTTCTTCACACTCCCTCTTAAAGGGATATTCCTTCCTAAGCTTCTCCTGCAGGTACTGCTGACTCTCTGGAGTCCTGCGGGAGGTCCTAGGCTGTCCCCCTGGCTGGTCAACTGAGTAAGACCTGCTGGCTGAGTGTGGCTGACTAGCTGGTCGTGGCTGCTGGGGTACTGAAGTGACTAAGGGCTTTTTGCCCTTATCTGATGGTCCCTGAGTACTGTGAACCTCTCCTCTCCTAGGTGGAGGTGCTCCTGAAAACTCCTGCCGCTGAGGTCTGCGCGAAGGCTGACTCTCAACCTTAGGAGGGACTGCAGCGGGTATGCTGTCCTGTAGGCTAGTGACCTTGGTGAGGAGCTTCTGAAAGGTTCTAATGGTGAAACCCTTCAGGTATGGTGCTATCGGACCATCTATGTTCTTCAAAAGGATCTCAACTGCATGCTGCTCCTGGAGCTGTGGCTCACACTGCAAACTGAGATTCCTCCACCTGACTATGTAATCTGTGAGACTCTCTCTGGGACGCTGCCTGGTCACCACTAGCTCTCCCACTGTAACTCTGTGCTCTGTGCTAACAAACCTCTGCACAAACAGCTGTTCCAACTCTGCAAAGGTCCTGACTGAGTTGTTGGGAAGGTCGGCGTACCAAGCAAACGCCACCCCCGCCAAGCTGCTGACGAACAACCTCAACATCAGTGGATCACTCCCTCCTATATTGCAACATATGGCTCGATACTGAGCCACATGCTGCCTCGGGTTCCCAAACCCGTCAAAAACTCTGAACCTAGGAGGGATAAAACCAGGGGGGTAAGGCTCCTGCTCGTACTCTACAGGGTAAGGACGCCCCCTGCTAACTGACTCTCCAGTCTTCCTAGAGGAAATCGCCTGCTCTACCTTCTGGGCTATCAAATCCTAGATCTGACCTGCTGACATCTGAGCTGGCTGACTCTGGACTGAAGTAGTGTAAGGAAGTACCGTGGGTGGTGCTGGGACTACTCTCTGGATCCTGTCCACTCCTACGGGGTCTACTGTAACAGGTGGTACTACTGGCTGCTCTCTGGAGGTACTGGTAGCTGCTACACCTGTCACCTGAGGCATCGCCCCCAGAGCTGTCAACTGTGCTGTCATGGCTGCCATGGCTCTGGCCATCTCCGCCATCTGTGTCTGTAAGTGTAGAACGGTAGCATCCGTGTAAACTGATCTGGGAGATCCACCCACCTCGGGCTCTCCCTGCTCATCCTAGTCCTCGGGCTCTCTCTCATCCGAGTGACCTCGTCGGGTAACCACACATACCCGGTGAACTGGTATCTCCTCCTCCAACTCATCTGCTAGTGTGTCATCATTTTCTAAGAAATGTTGTTGGAGGGCTGCTATGTACGGACTCATAGGAGAATCAATCCTATGAGGGCTACGGACTGACTCTGTCTCATCCCTCTCTAGGGATCCCTCTGGAGTAGGTGCAATCTCCTCATCGCACATCATCGGGACTGCCTCTGCCTCGGAAGTAACTGCTATATCCATCAAATCATCTACATCGTCAAACTGCTCTGCATCTGACGGTGGTGCTGCCTCTACTGGCTCAACTGGGTCGACAGGGGTGTCCGCCTGCCGACGCCTCCAAACCCACCTCCTACGGTGGGGTGCTGCACGGGCAACTGGCTGCTCTGGGACTGCAACCTCTGAACTGACCTGAGGCTGGGCAGGCCTCCGCTGCTGTCTCCGTCCTCGACGACGTGGGCGTCGTCCTGCAGCAGGAGTAACCGCCGGGGGTCTGACTACTGGAACTGTGTCCGCAGGCTGCTGGGGTGTCTGCCCCCTCTGCCAACTGTAGAGTCTCCTCGCAGTCTGGCGTCGTAACTGGAAGGTAGCCCGAGAAATCTGACGGAGTAAGCCCTCCCGACTGACGGGCCCTCTGCCTCCAACTCGGGGGCTACCACCACCTCTGGAGTAGGTGCATCAACAACTGGCTACCACCACCTCTGGAGTAGGTGCATCAACAACTGCCCTCTGCCTCCAATAGGCGGACGATGTTCCGAATCCTCTGAGTGAGGGCTCGGACACCAGCGTCCCTGGGTACCCTAGCTCGGGGTAGAGTAGTGACGACAGGAGGAGCCGCCGCTATGCGGGCAACGTCCTCCTCATCACCACTATGCGTCAGCGGGGAGAAGCGTCCTCCCTGAACTGCCTCCAACTCGGGGGCTACCACCACCTCTGGAGTAGGTGCATCAACAACTGGCCGTGGCCTCCGCTGCCTGGGAGCCACTCTTCTCTGTCTCTGAACTATCTCATCGTGAACGATGGCATCGGCCATCCGCTGCCCTCTCTGCCTCTGACGCAGCTAAACGAAGTCTCCTGTTCCTATTTCTCCTAGCCCTTCTCCCAAGGCCGGAGGTGGAAGAGGAAGGAACATCAGAACCGGGAACAGGAACAACGGGAAGTGTCGGGGTCTGCCCAACAACCTCAGGGTGAGAAAGTCGGGCGAACACAGAAACCCGACCAGTGGTAGGCGAAGGCACCTCGGTCTGGGCACCTCTCTTCCTGGTGGAAGTGGGAGGGGGAACCCGAACACGAGGTACTTCCGCTGGAACAACGGGAGTAACAGTAGTCGCAGGCTGCCGGCGCTGAGGGGCCGGAGCAACCTGTGCTGTAGGAGCGGCAGGCACTGGACGCCGGACCGCTGGACGAACGGGGGGAACTACGACAAACTGCCGGCGCTGAGGGGCCGGAGCAACCTGTGCAGTAGGAGCGACAAGCACTAGACGCCTGACCGCTGGAACAGGAAGTGGCCTAGGCACTGGTCGCCTAGCCACAGGGCGCACAGGCTGCGCAGGAACAGGAACAGGACGTGGTGCTCGGACTGGGCGCCGAGCAGCAGGACGTCCAAACGGGCGCATGACTGCGCGTCCTCTCCTCTGGGGAGGAGAGAATGCAGCAGCCTCTGCCGGGGTCGGCCCGCCAAGGGTGACGAAAGCCGAGTCAGTGAAGGAACCAAAAGTGATCCCTCCCACTGGCGGACTAGCGAGCAGGGACTCAGGAAGAGTCACCTGCGCGTCCGAATCAAAAGCAAAAGTGACGAAAGGGGCTGAACGAGCCATGGCACTGCTGCCAAGAAAGGAAAGTGAAAAGGTCAGTAAGAATGTAAAAATCAAAAAAGAATGGACGAGTAAAGATTTGATAGGATAGATAGGAATAGATAAAGGACGGAATAGCCTGCTAGGCTGAAAAAGAAGTAGAGTAGAGGGAAGATACCCTAGCTAAGGGGAAAGAACCCTAACTAAGGAAAGACCCTAACTAAGAGTGGGACGGACCTAATCTATGGAGTACCAATCCCGGAGTACACATAAGAAAAGATAATATATAATTCAAAGATGGAGAGAGAAACTGGTCCCACCATGGTCGCCAGAAACCTGTGGACCTCCGAAAGAGCACCGCGCGAACGGGCCGATTGGAAGGAACAGATTGGATCGTGCATACGACTAACCATTGAGGATAGAGGCTTTCACCAACACACCTCGATGGGTAGTAATATACATGACCAAATCACGGGTTTCCCCCATCCGATGCAAGAGCTCGAATGGGGTTTAGTAGATGTGAGACCGAGTTTCCCACGGGCGCAAGCCCCCGTGGTTAATTACATCCCAGGCCGGAGCCTGAGAAAACTCTCGATTAAGGATTATACATTATCCTCTCCTAAAGTGGAATCGGCACAAGGGTATAGAATAGGAAATCCTACTCAAAGGGAAGAAAGAAATGTCCGAAGGGCTGAATCAACATGCGTGGCTCATACCAGCACTCGGAGGCTCTAGGGTACTAAAGAGAAACTGGAGAAAATCAAAGTCAAACATCCGATCACATGCGTGAGAGAAGGATGGAGGTGGCGTCATCCTGTGACGAAGATAAGTAGGATTTAGGGTCCCTGAAAAGAAAGGACCTACCTACTATTTAAGGCCTACTACGAGACCGAATGTAGTAGCCTCGAATCCTAAATCTAGGTTGGACTTAGTGTTCGACACACACTAAGACTAGTGTCCTAGCTAATGCAATGCAAAATCTGGATTATCCCGGCCTGGATGGGGGAGCCAGCTAACCACCTAGTCGCTTTAAAACCATGCAATCAGGTCAATTATGAAAGATGGGTGGGAGGTACAGTTATTGGAAGTAGGACCAACATCTAGAGAATTTCCTAAGTGGTCCTGGACTTATGTTGGGTGAATGCCCCTAACTAATGCAATTAAATGTTAATTAAATTGATTTCTAATGCAATGCATGCTAGTTGAAATGTCAGCTCATAAATGCTTTGGATTTTAAAAACAGGCTTAATATAAAATAATTTTTAGAAAAGACTGAGTCTCCCTAGGTCCGGCACTTCATCCTCATAGGCCAGATTATCCGGACTCTACCCGCAGGCAGGGAGATGTCTTATTAGAAGGAGAGAGAAGATGCAGTAATATGCATGCGACCCCGGACGATTCCGGCAATTCCCTAGGTTCGTTAAGTTTCTATGTTATTTAAAACTTAAATTTTCAAATATTAATTACGAGTAGAAGAATTTTATAGTCCTTAATGAGCCTAATACGATCCAGGCGAAAACAGAAACGGCATGCAAGAAAGAAACCTAGAAAAAGCAGATATTTCTAAACGCAATCAGGTAAACACATCAATATAAATCCACAAACTAATCAAATAAATGTCCATAGGCCAACTGCCCTTTAAGTACAACCCAGGGTATGCAGAAAAGTAAAGTGGCCGGGCACCACTGCCAACAAACCCGGATTTTCTAAGCCTATGACAGACGCCAACAACTTTGGGTGGGATATTGGGTCTTCAAATCTTTAATATCTTCAGTCTCCTGGGTATCATCTCCTTGGACTCCTTGGATCACTCCTCCTTGGACTCCTTGGATCCGTCGTGGCTTGAATATCCAAACGAAGAGACAATTCCCCCCAGTAGGGGTGTATTACCTTTTCTCTTTGGATATCTAAAGCCATCCAGCTCGATCTTCCAAATGGAAGAAGACTCTCCCCTTGGGGATACCTTCTTCTTTTAGAATTCGAGCTGGATAAGAATATCCCAACTCAATAGTTGTTTTCACAACTCTTAGAAATTATTACATACAAATTTTACATTAATTGAAAAACAATAAATCTAAGAATCCCTGCAAGGTTATCCTAATGAAAATCATCCCAAGCAGTTTATATAAAAATAAAAATGCTAACACCATTGACCATGTGCCAAGCCATGCTCTTAATTATGAGGGCTAAGTAGCTCCATCTGTGCAGTTATAATTATTAATTTTAGCCCTCGTTTTTATTTAGGGGAGCTGAGCAAGCACCTGCATAAAATATTATAGAAATAATCATAATGCTCCCCCCTTTTTTATCAGCTTGAGCATGGCCACCTGCACGGAAAAACAATATATATATGGTGTTCCTAACCTAGGGGTAAATCTAGCGCTCACATCCAGAGTGCAGAGAAAGTAAGCAAACACACCAATCATTTTTCAAACAGCATGCAATGAAAACCACGGAAAGCTCGGCACACAGCAGAAAAATAAAACCCAGCGGCCTAACCTAGATCTAGAAGTGGTGCCCTAGCAAACCATTATATGTGTGTGTAAGGCTAGTGTGGTTTGGAAATCCTAATATGGGTAGTAATTAAAATTGTCTAAAGTTCAAGTCTGTCGAGGCCAGAAAAGGAAATTTTTGTTGAAATTTAAATATTAGTGAATTGGGGTGCGTTTTAGTTAATATAGTTTGTTGATCAATTTTAGGAACTTAGGGTGATGATATTTGAAATTAAAGTTATATTAGCCAATTTTGGAAAGTTCTGGGTCTTCCTAGGAACTAGACTAAGGGTCCAAAAGGTCACTATGGTAAAAAGGATAAGTCTGGATGTCCTGTCACCTTAGGAAAATACTAGACCTTAATACGAGTAGTTAGACAGGTAGTAGGCTGAAATCCGAGTTCTCTAGGCAAAGTTACGAATTTTCTAAGTTTCGGGCCCTAAACTATAGGCTAAGTTGACCAAAACGTTGACTTTCTAATCTAGGCCAATTTCTGGAAACCTAAGATTTTAAAAAATACTAGACCCTATTTGGAGTCTAATGCAAGTGAGTTTGCCTAATTTGGAATTTTCTACAATTAGTTATGAATTTTCTAAGATTGGGTAATTAAGGGAATTTTCTAAATTAACTAGGAAAGGGCCAATTTTACTGTTTTGATCCAAACGAGCTCCAAACTGATTGGAATCACTCCAAAGATCAAGGATGACCTAAGAAAGTGTTCCAAGTGTTTGGAGAAAATTTGGATTTTTAATAATTTTTAATAATTTATTAGGGGCAAAACGGTAATTTCCACCTATGGTCAAATTAAGGTCAACCTAGAGTCAAACTGAGGAGCCCTATTTATCTAAAGTCAAGGGTCATATTCTGGTCAATTTGAGGTATTCACGGGTAATTTCTGACCTAATATGTAATTATTGTATTTTTCGGAAGGTCTCGGGGCCTTATTTAACAGATTAATTAGAATTGGTAATTAAGGGCTCTAACAAGCCCTAAAAAATCCTAGAAAATTCAGGGAGGTTTATGATGTCACTAAGTTTAAATGTTGAGTTTTGGTGTCAATCAGTGATCTATCCTAGCTCCTAGAAAACTTCTAAGTTCGCTAAACGGGTCCTTAATTATTGTCCTTAAGGTGTCACTACGTTATATGGTTTAAACTGAAGATCATACTAACCCTCAAGGTAGTAAATGCATGGGAGTACAAAAAGTGAAATAAACACACCATATCCTTAAATTCTAGGAGAACCTAAGCTAAGTGCCGTGGTGCGACCTACACATGCAATCTACGAAAAAATAAAAGGGACAGACACCTAATGAAGGGATTAGTGAATGATTGGAACTCAATCACCCACTAATCCTCTCCCCAAGATTGTTATTCACACATAAGATCCATGTCTAAAATTTCATGCAATGGTGGTGTCTCCAAAATTAAGGATTAATTTATAAGTAATTTTAAAAATAATTTGGAAAATACTTATAAATATAGATAGATAAATTTTTTTTTTATAAAAATAAGTAATTAAATATAAATCAATTCATAGTACATAAATATAGGGGAGACCCACTGAACATCCAACCGAGGTTTTCAAAAAGGTTTGAAAATATTTTTTTTTTTAATTTTAAAATAATAATAGTAGTAAATATTTAATTAATAAAAAAAAAAAAATACTTAAAATAGAAATTTAAAATAGAACTCTTATCCAACAACAAGAGTTAGGTCCTAAACATAATTTTAAATAAAGTGGGCAATTTTCTGAAAAATTCAAGGGGTTATACGTCAAAAATCGATCTAAAACGAATTAGATACGGATTTTACAAGCTTAAAAATAATAAATAATATTTTAAAATAAACCAGTTTTATTGTTTTTGAAATAACAGAAAATATAAATAGAATTTTTATCTGAAAATAGTTTTAAACAATGCAGAATTCAAAATACATCCAAAACAAGGTGCTGTGCGTCGACAGCGGCTTAAAACGACGAAGTTATGTAATTTCAAAGTTTTCTGTCACACTAGATCGTACTGTACGAAATAAATTCGTACAGTACGATGAACAGAAAGATAAAACACACAAAAAAAGTGTTTTTATTCTTTCTTGTTACAATATATTACTGACGAAAAAAATTTCGTACAGTACGACTATATCGTACGGTACGAAATATTTCGTACAGTACAATGAACAGAAACTTCATCTTCCTCTGCGCATGCACAGGGAACCGAAACCTAAAAAGAAAAATTTTCTCGTTCTCTCAATTGGATGGACGAAA